>CM066227.1:17361921-17961921 GCA_033675125.1 Athetis lepigone
ATTCATGATCAGATCGAAACTGAAATTAGCATAATATTGTTTTGTCACGAGAACCCAACATATACGCAAAGTTCCATAAGAATCAGTTTCATCCAACAGTTCAAAAAGCTGCCGCAAAAGTGCAAAACGAAAATCCATAAATCCGCAGACACACCGCAACGGTAAAACAATTAACACTGCTTAAAATTAATCATAACTGACCTTGCACCCAAAATCTATGCCTGAAAACTGAAACCTAGTTTACGAGGTCATTCTAACGTACAAGTTAAACTTTATTGGCCCGTTATAATGCAGTATACAATGAATTCGGGCTTATCTGCAGCGGTTGGCGTGTTGGCTTTGAAATCTAAGGTCAGAAGTCATTTTGATGCATTGGATACGGAAAGTGGGAGTTTGTTGTCATGGCTATGAAGAAAGTTTTGATTGATGCGATTTTGTTTTTTTTAATTTTAAGTGTTAGTGGGTTTTAATGTCAAGTTTGGCTAAGGGTTAGTCGCTATGCATGTGTGTGAAGCGAGATTTTAAAAAGTTTTAGTTCAAACCAGTTAATAAGATTTTAAAAATAAGTATAGTTTTTTCCTTTTTCCCCTGATTAAGAACTTACTTTTTAACCACAGAATGAAGTCTCATAGCAAGATAAATAGACGTTACTAAGAACTGACTTTGGCTTAGCACTATACCTGTCACTATTATACACCTGACAAACGTCAAGTGCACGATAGAGACAGTCAGTTCACTATAAAAGATTATTTGCTCAACAAGCAAGCTTCATATGAAAACTTCAATTTACTAAGAGTTATATTATTAGTGTTCTCAGTTATAACCATTACAGACTTGGCATTCTTACGAAAACGCCTTGCCAAGGTACTTAATCAGATTGTAAAACATCTGAACCCATACACATGTTAACATACTGTAGTGTGGCGGGTTGCCAGGCGAATCACTGACCCGATTACCTCTCGTTGCATTTGACGTAATAGTTCGCAAACAGAATTGATCTACTGCAGTGTTCTGTACTAGGGCCGGTGTTGTGTGTTGTGTTTAATTGTTTTGTTTTATTGCTTTTTGTGTTTGCCCTCGATTTTTTTATTGCTCTTTTTCTTTTGGGTTTAAGTTAACTAGGTTTGATTTTCCGATAAAAATGTTTTGATGGTCCGTACATGACTTTGTGAGAGACTAAATTATGTAGTATAAATCATATAGTAATAATATGATGATGAAGTGCCCAAAATAAAAAAAAACGCTATAGGTACAAACAAAGCAATGATATCTGATTTAAATCTGTACTCTACACGAGTGTTGAACTATATAAACATAAACTTATATACAAAAAAATTAAAACACACAACTAACAAAAGACTTTATAAATTAGAAACGGCAGAACTTATTTGTTGAAACATATCTTAAAACAATTGCTAGATAACCTACTTTCAAATAAAAGAAGCCGAATCCAAATCGGTTCACTTGTTTAAACGCTACGGTGCCACAGACAGACACACACATAGCAGTTAAACTTATAACACCCCTTTTTTGCGTCGAGGGTTAATTAATAATACCCCTCTTTTTGGGTCAGAGGCTAAAATAATCAGTTTCAAAACAAATGCCTGTAAGAACAGAATAACCGACAACGGATACCCGTAAAACTTAGCATCAAAGATTGTACACTTATTGGCAACTGAAGGCCATTGAGAATGGATGTCTAAATCTACAGTCTAATGCAGTGGTTCTCAAACTTATTTGTCGCAAAGACCACTTGCTTTGTATTTTGGTTTTTCACCCACATTTCATTATAATTCACCCCCTCCCTTCAATTCACCTGACTGCTAAGAGGAGGTTGTAACGTGTTTCTCGTAGGGAGTCAATAGCCCAATACATGCATGCAACTATGTTTTATTCTAGTGGGCAGCTCTGAGCCATAAATTATTGCTGTCGACATGAGAAGACAATAGATTCATAGAAAGTCACCACAAATATTTCGTTCTGATTAAAAGAAACCTACTTTTGGAACAATCCTGTCACACGACTTCCAAATACTGCAACTAATGAAGGCCAGAATCAACAGTGGAGTCCGCCAGAAAAGTGTCAAACACTGAACGACGATGAGTCCAGGAGAAACGATTCAACTGTCTTTAATCCCGTTACGAAAGGAATTAGAGAAAAACAGCGGAGCAGTAAGAAAAATAAAGAAGTTCCACTTCCCTTCATAACCAGCAGGAGACAACTAAACTAGGCCAACAGCACAAAGAAGTGATCACACCTGAAAGAAGCCAAGATTACCTAGCACCACGAATCAAAATTAATGAAATTAATGTCCTAAAATGTGAACTGTTAAAAGAGACCCACTGATAACGAGACCTATTTACAACTTATGAAACCTGTTTCTGGGTTTTTAACTAACGTAGACCCCTAGGGGTCACTTCCAGTATTCAAAACTTTGAGAACCAGTGGTCGAACACAATTTACTGTGTTTCATTACCAAGGTATTCATGTCGGCAGCTCTTAGCCACAAATCATTGCGTTAAGCCCGGAACGGACTGTTCGGCAATTAGGGCGAGAGTCCTTCTACGCGCCAAGAATATTAATATTAAATTGACTAAGTTTTACAAAGTATAAGATGTTTTGATTACTTTCATGTTCTTTTATGTTTTAAAGTTTTTTTTCGGGGTGTTATGGCTGGTTTGTGAAGGTAGAGTGTTGGTGTATTTTGTGTTGATTTTACAAGGTTTTATTTAAGTACTAGCGTGTCGCCGATGGATATCGAACTTTCATCTACTATTTCACCCCCTTAATGGTCGAATTTCTAGAAATCCTTTTCATAAAGAACACACCCTCCAATTTTCATGCCCAGCGGTTATGGGCTGTACGTTAATATATCATGTAGTCATCAGCCAGTCCACCATTCTACTTTATGTAGGTTTCACCGTTCGTATGTCCTGTGTGAATTTATTGTTCCTTTGCGAACCATTTTCGACCACTTTGAATCTAATTGAGTTAATTGCGCGTTAGTTCAGTTCCTGAATGGTTTGATTTTATACCTAGGCTTGTAAAAACTTTTAACTGATACAAACCTACATTATTTCTTAGTGCTAAAGGCTATAAAACACTGTGTACAATGTTATAGATTCTTGCTTGTTTCCATCAGCAAGCGATTAAAACGTCGCTTGGCAAAATTAACTTATCTACCAATAAATTTCTTTAACTTGTAAGGCATGATAAAATTATCGAAGCTAATGTTTCGATTTGCACGCAACTGTTCCTTGCTTTGTAAGTATATACTACCGCATAATAAAGATAGTTATTGCATTAAATTTATACTTTTAAAACATGGAACAGTTAAATAGGTCGTTATGATATTAGTGTCGTATGACGTTTTTAAATCACTCGTCAGAAAAATAATATAAAGTAAAATGTTTCCGCTAAACCAGAAAAGGCACTTTGAAACGTCATTTATATAAAAAAAGTTAATCTAGTTGCCCATTCCAAAATGTGCTTTAACTTAATTAGCTTTTTGAACTCCTCAATTTCTTCAGTATGTTATAAAGCCTTTGCGTTATTATGATACGTAAACTATATTTCTGAAAATCTTTAATATTACTGTTCTGTAGTTTTTGAGTGATGTGAGAAAAAGATCCATTAATCAATTATATATATACACTTTAACATTTATCATATCAGTATTTTTTTATTTTATTTTTATTTTATTTTATTCTATTTGATTTTATTTGATTGTATTCGATTTAATCTGATTTTGTTTAATCTCATTTGACTTAATTTGATTTTATTGGTGTATTTATTTTATTCAATTTAATTCGATTTAATTCAATTTAATTTATTTTATTCTCTTTAATTCAATTCATTTTAATTCAGTCTTATTCAATTTATTTAAGTTTAATTCGTTTTGATTTATATTGAGCTAATTTGATTTATTTTATCCTATTTTATTTATTTTATTTTATTATATATATTTTATTTATTTATTTTATTTATTTTATATTAATGGTGCAATTTTAGTTGAGTTTTTTTTTTATATTGTGTTTATTACTTATCCTAGCAACGGCAAAGTTATGTAAACCTGTAATTGGTGTATGTATTCGCTCTAGTTCCGTAAACATCTCATTGCCATTGTTAAATGCATCCACTGTTGGTTTACTTTTTAATAAATAAATAAATCAGTGGAATTAGTAGAATGACTATGTAGGCGCCGATTTCTTAATTCAAACGTTGAACCTTGGCGCCCATTAAGTCACGTGGTTATAATTTGATACTATACGTATCTGAAAATACAAATGAAATAATAGTTACATTACGAGCGAGTGTTGAAAAATCATTTACAACTTTCGATGAGACAAAACAATAAACTTTGAAAACTGTGTTTTACAAACAACGTTATGTTTACACTGTCTGCGGTTACAACCGATCAATTTTTTACTCTATTGCTTTCGTTATAGGGTCTTATTTTAGTTCGTGGATAGAAATATGATTTGGTAAAACCAAATTGGTAGTTATGGACAAATGAAAGGTCACGCGAGCGCGATAGGTGCGATTTATAAATTATGAACATTTTCACCTAAATATGAGTAATTCACAGCTTTTTTTATTGCTTCGAAATTACTCGATAATTAATAGTTCGTATGTTATTAATGACTTTTGACTTGTACCTATTGTTTTCTTTATTTCTGGTAATTGCTCTTTTAATAACGTTTTCTTGTAATTTGGGGTTCATTTTTAACCCTAGACGCCAATAGGAGTGTTTTAAGTTTGATCGCTATATGTGTTTCTGTTTGTTCGTCTGTTTGTTTATTTGTCTACCTGTAGCGCTGCATTCGTTTTTTTAAGTAGGTACCTATGTTTTTATTGTGACTTTTTCTTTTGACTTGATTTAATTTTTGTATTTGTGATCTAACAATTTTTTGACATGTGTTTAATAATGTATTGTGTTTTACCTGAATATGACCTGTAAGAATCCCTTCATCATCATCATCATCATATCAGCCGCAGGACGTCCACTGTTGAACATAGGCCTCCCCTACAGATTTCCAGTAGGACCTGTTGGAAGCGGCTTGCATCCAGCGCGATCCTGCGGTTTTTACTAGGTCGTCTGTCCACCTTGTGGGTGGACGTCCTACGCTGCGCTTGCCGGTGCGTGGTCTCCATTCAAGAACTTTACGGCCCCATCGGCCGTCAGTTCTGCGTGCTATGTGGCCTGCCCACTGCCACTTCAACCTACTAATTCGCTGGGCTATGTCTGCAACTTTGGTTCGTCTACGGATCTCCTCATTCCTGATTCGATCACGTAGAGAGACTCCGAGCATAGCCCTCTCCATAGCTCGTTGGGCTGTCTTGAGCTTACTAATGAGGCCCATAGTTAGAGACCACGGTTCAGTGCCATAAGTCATCACTGGTAACACACATTGGTCGAAAACTTTCGATTTAAGGCACTGAGGTATTTTGGCCGAGAAAACATTACGCAATTTCCCGAACGCTGCCCAGCCGAGTTGGATTCGGCGGTTGACCTCTTTCTTGAAGTTGGACCTACCTAATGCGACTGTTTGTCCTAGGTAAACATACGAGTCAACAACTTCTAGAACCGTGTTCCCAATTGACAATGGGGTGGGTACAATATGGCCATTGCACATTAGCTTTGTCTTGTCCATATTCATTTTAAGACCCACCTGTTGGGAAACTCGATTGAGGCCTCCGAGCATCGTGCTGAGATCTTCCATCGATTTTGCCATGACCACAATATCGTCGGCAAATCGAAGGTGAGTGATGTACTCGCCATTAATATTGATGCCGAGTCCTTCCCATTCCAAGAGCTTGAAGGCGTTTTCCAGAGTGGCAGTAAACAGTTTCGGAGATATGACGTCTCCTTGTCTTACGCCTCTTTTTAATGGAATCGCCTTCGAACTCTGTTCCTGTACTCGGACCGACATAGTGGCGTTATTATACAAGCACTTCAACACTTCGATGTACCGATAGTCAATGCGGCACCGTTGGAGAGATTCGAGCACTGCCCATGTCTCCACCGAATCAAAGGCTTTTTCATAGTCCACAAACGCTAAACATAAGGGCAAGTTATACTCTTCGGTCTTCTGTATAACTTGCCGCAGCGTGTGGATGTGGTCTATGGTACTGTAGCCTTTTCGGAAACCGGCTTGTTCGGGAGGCTGAAAGTCATCAAACCTGCGGTCGAGACGATTCGTGATGACCCTCGAAAACAACTTGTAAACATGACTCAAAAGCGAGATGGGTCTGTAATTCTTCAGTAAGGTGTTGTCACCTTTCTTAAAGAATAGAACCACCACGCCCCTGTTCCATGCTTCTGGCGTTATGCCTTCGAGCAAGACGGAGTTGAAGAGCTTCTGAAGGACTTTAAGTACCGGTGTTCCACCCGCATTCAAAAGCTCTGAAGTGATTCCGTCTTCACCCGGCGCCTTATTGTTTTTAAGCTGATTAAGGGCCATCCTAATCTCGTACATGCTGATGTCCGGGATGTCTTCGGTATAGTGTCGGGTCAGCTTGGCTCTTGGATCTTTGGCCGCGCTGCTAACAGGTTTGGTGACCGAAGCGTATAGCTGTCCATAGAACTTCTCGACCTCCTCTAGTACCTCTGCTTTGGTCGACGCTAGACTGCCATCCTCACGTTTTAGCTTTGTCAGCTGGCGTTGCCCAATAGACATATCTCTTGCAAACACTTTGGAGCCCTTGTTCCGCTCAATCGTCTCTTTGATGTGGTTAGCATTAAAGAGACGTATATCGTGCCGCAAGGATTTTGAAATTTGTCTATTGAGCTGCCCATATGACTCCACGTCACCGGAGGACTGCAGTCTTAACGAGCGTCGTTCAGCCATGAGGTTTAGAGTGTCGTTGGAGAGTTTCTGGGGTCTTGTTGAACGGCGAGGTCTAAAGAACTTAGAGCCCACCGTTTGGACAGTTTCTACGAGCCTGTTATTGATCTCGTCCACCGATGCAAAATTCTCCAGACATTCGAAGCGGTTAGACAGCTCGAGTTGAAAGCTCTCGGGGTTTTGAATATGGACGCGAGCTGGTCGGAGCGTGGACTTTATCAGGTTGGACCTTTCAAGTTTAACATTAATATTCAATGAGCCTCTTACCATTCGGTGATCACTTCCGGTTTTTACCCTGTGAATCACGGAGACATCATTGAATATTTGTTTCTTGTTGGTCATGATAAAGTCTATCTCATTTCTCGTGGAACCATCGGGACTCATCCAGGTCCATTTCCTGTGCGGTGGTTTCTGAAAGAAAGAGTTCATCATAAAAAGTCCCTCTTTCTCCAGAAAATCAGCCAGCCTCTGTCCCCTGGGGTTCCGTTGTCCATATCCAAATTGCCCCATTCTCAACTCATCATCGCTTCTATTGCCTAGCTTTGCATTGAAGTCCCCCATTAAAACAGTGAAGTGGGTCTCGGACGTATGTATGGCCCTACTGATGTCCTCATACATAGTCTCCACTTCATCATCTGGGTGTGACGAGGTCGGTGCGTATACCTGAATGACCTTCAGCGAGTATCTTTTGGATACTCTGAGTATTAAGTATACGACCCTGCTCGAAACACTTTCGATGGTACTTATGTTGTTAACGAGGGACTTGTTGACGAGAAAACCGACACCACCTTGAGACTGTTGGTCGCCCTCCCGGTGGTAGAGTAGGTTACCGGACCTTAGAGTTATGGTGTCCTCACCCTCTCTGCGGACTTCAGATAACCCCACTATATCCCAGTGTAACCTACTCAGTTCCTCTTCCAGCTCAACAATTTTCTCGTCTATCCTTAAGGTGCGTATATTATGTGTTACCAGGGCCAGTCTTCGTTTGGGGTGGTAGCCGGACGTCTGCCGGTGATTCTTAGCACCCCCTGCTCCGCCGTTAAGGTAACCGCTACCGTAGCCAGGAATAGCGGAGCTGCCGGGGACTGGGGGCCTGGTCGTTTTGGTGTTTGCCATAGGGGGAGTTTGCCCATAATCGCCACGCTGGGCAGGCGTGGTGGCGATCGCAGAAAACGTAGCTTCGCGACAAAGACGCTGCTGCCCATCTTCACCCTGTGCTATTTTGGCTACGTTGCATTTCGAATGGTTATACCGCCATTTATCGGTTCCGGTACCTTAGTCGGCTCTTACGACACCTGGTACAAAGGAGGGTACTATTCTATTCTGCCGGTACCCCACGGCACAGAATCCCTTACCAATAAAATACTATGACTACTATGACTATGACTATGACTACTTAATGATGGGTTTTGGACAGGTTTCATAAAAATCAGTTGCGCTGTTTTGAAGTTTTTTACTCTTTTGTTAGCTGCAGTAGCGATCTTATAACTTCGGGAGTTATAACATTAGCGTCATTAACATCTTATAAGTAAACAGTAGCGATCTTATAAGTATGCAGTAAGTAGCTTTTCCTGTGAAATTATTTGCTTGTACTGATATATACACTACCAATGATCTCCGCGGTCTTAGGTCGCGCGCCACATCGAGCAGTCAACACGTGACGGGCCTCTCTAGGGCCAATGCCTGCCGGGGTCGCGGAATAGTTCTAATAGTTACCACGGCCCCGGAACATAAAGGGCAACCGAAGGAACAAGGTTTAGTCAGTAAAAGTGTGACTATGATATCCAATCCTCAAAAAAAATCATAAAAATCCGCAAATCCGCAAACTTATCATTTCGCTTTTTAAACCACATAAGTTGAATGGGTCAACTCAAGCCATACATGTTCTTTGTAACGAGGCAAAGGCACCACTCTGTGCAGCCAATTTCCGGAGACCGACACAACCCGACGTCAACGTATCTATTGCAACTAGCGCCATTGTTGGAACTAAGTTTACTGTTCTAACTTTGAATGTTGGTATCTGATGCCATTTGTCAATGATGAATTGTTAGGTTGGCTGTTTGATTGGTTTGTTAATTTGAATTTGGAGTGAAGTGGTTTTGAAAATATACATTCCTGCAGTTTGTAGAAGTCAGTATGTAGGCGCTTATTATAATACTTTGGCAATTAGTAATAATTAACTTATGAATTAAAACTAAATTTAAAGTTTTGACTTAGTTTTATAACTATCCTTTATTATTTCGTCATCTGAACACACCAACATTTCTGCGCTTATCTATTTAGTGAAATAAAAATAATTTAGTTTTATGTTTTTGCCAACTGGGCCTCATCATCATCAGTTAAAAGACGTCCACCGCTGGACAAAAGCCTCTTAAAGATCTGCACAGGCATCGGTCTTGCGCTACCGTCATCCAACGGGACCCAGCGATCTTGGTGAGATCATCGGTCCATGTTGCAGAAGGTCTGCCCGCTGCGTTTTCCGGTACCCCGTCGTCACTCGAGAACCTCAACCAACTGCACACACCAAATTTGTTTAATCACTATTATTTTCATGGACGAATTTTTTTTACAATAATAACCAAGCTACTAGTCTCCTCTACAACGATATTGAATTCCATTCTTAAGAGAATTTTAACGAAGTTAGTTTCGTGTTTAATTAACCAGTCAAGTGGTTTCAGAATTGACCCACTTCTCCTTTCTAATTTGATTTTTATTAATCGCATTGTAAAATTCTAAAACACGGTTAAATTTTTTGTAGGCTGGTCATATTTTCAATGACTTCTATGACAAAACATTTACCTTCAAACACACGTGATTCGAAACACAACAAAAACACAATAACAGCCCGACAGCCGACTGTCGCTTGGTCGTTAAAAGGTTAACAAGCAAACTTAAGAAATCTATTGATCGTTCATAGTAGTTTCAATGAAACATTCTTAAATTTGTTTTTATATCGACAATATAAAAACACACTATTTATTTTAATCATGAACCACCCACTGAAAGACAGACGAATTGACGGACAAAGAAGGCACACCCACACCGATAAGGTGCCGCGAGCACCCTTCACCTTCCCAACCGTAAAAAAGAATCAAAAAACTTTAATAAGACTACGCTATTCGATATAATATATGATTGTTTACTTCATACCGTAAATTGTAATAAAATAAAGCAGGCACACAATTTAGGAGACAGTCTGTCGTATAATCCAGACATTCATATCGCAATGCGGAAGCCATTGCTCGTAAAAATATGATTATGGCATTGAAAAGGTTATTTGATTTGCCACATGCGATCCGACGCACTAAATTGGCATCACCCAACGTTATATTGAAACTCTTCAGGGTTTTTTTTCACTAGCACATTAAGCTACTCCAAGTTGTTCTTTAATAAGTTCCTTTAATAGATTTTCACCTTTTTAAAATTAGGTCATTCGTAGAACATTGACGGTTATAACGGGTGATTCTTTCTTACGAAGCTGTCGAAAGCTTATGTCATCGGAGTTATTTAATTTCGTTATCGTTATTGAAAATGTAACATTGTCTAAGCCCCCTGTCTAATCAAGGGGTATCGTGTCGCCCAGTAACTGGGCGACACGATACTCCTTGATAAAAAGCTCGGGAGGTGATGATGATGACATTTTCACCTTTATTGCTGAAGTATGAGATCAAAATCGGATTGAAAGAAACTGACTTTTGTCTGTACTTGAGGGTCACTTTGAATTTGGCAGCAGAATGTGCACAAATAACAGTAAGAAACGTGCAATAAATGCGTGTGTGGGACGTGCGCTAAAGACACAATACACGTTGAAAGTGCAGCTGCAACTCTTCTCGCCTCAACTTTTCTTTAGGGCGTTTGTAGTACAAGCGCTAACATCAGTTTCTGGCCAGCAAAAATTAAAGCGGACTTCAATATTTGAAGGTCAAAGCCTGTGGACCATTGCCACACGATCGCATTGACAACGTTTTAATACATAAAATGTATTAAAACGTTATTGTTAAAACGTAAATTCTTCTAGAAAACATTTTGGTGCAAACCAAGTACTCTTTTCAAGTTAAAACAAAATTGCTGTGCAATTTTGTACCATATGCAGACTAACACTTGATTAAATTCACCATGTATGTATGTGCTATTATCGGCCCTTACAAACTTACTACCGAAGCTATAAAATAGCCTAAGTAGTATTCAAACATTGCTACGAAAAACTTGAGCTAAGCGAAGTTATCAGCTCAGTGTAACATTATTAGTTGGACAAGGCCCACCCCATCACCCCACCTTGCCTAAAGTACTTTATTAGGCAGTAGAGGTGACGACAAAAATTATTCCGGTTCGGATTTATGTCAGCAAGGAAAGAGAGGCTCGTCGTTGCCTCTCGCGCGCCGCCGCTTCCTTCACTAGCATAACTGCTTCGCAGAAGGAGGCGACGGCATCCCATTCCGTCTCGCCCCGCAGCATGGCCTGAACCAGCGCTGGGCGCGAGAGGTCACCGCCGCCGATAATAGCTAGAACATCACTGTTATCCTGGGCTTCGGAAATATAAGTTTGATAATATCAGTCGAGTTTGACAGGCAGTCGCTTTACTTAAAACAGAGGGCTGGAATTAGTAAGATTGCTTATTTACAAGAACTGACCTAAAAAATATAAATTAAGAATTTAATAAAGCCCTACCTCCGAAATGTTTAAGATAGCGTCTTTAGCTGACAAAAGAGTTGATAAGTTCAAAACGGCTGAACCGATTTTGAAGAAACATGTCCAAGAACCATTGATAGAAAACATTCTCTCTTATAAAAATAACCACATCCAAATCGGCACTAGGATTACGTATCTTGCAGCAGCCGAGTGATCGCGATAATTTAGCAATATAAACGTCAATTCAAAATACGTCACGTCAAATAGCAATCTAGCGATAGTGCTGCCTCTGAGGAGCAATCAGTCAACTAAAATATGCATTTTTCGTTTGGTGGTTTCGTATTTAGTATGGTTTTTAAGAGCAAAGTTAAGTTTTTTTTTGTTAAAGGTGATGTTTAATTAGTTCCAGCGATTGCTACTTTATCGTCATCGTAGCAATAAGAGCATTAGAACAATCAGCCAGCGATTAGCAATCGGTTCATACATAATACGATTTTTTTGACGTTAAGCGATTAATCGCGCGATCACTGCGCAAATATTGCTGATTGCTGTTTCATAGGTAATAACCCCGCCGATCACCCGTTTATCATACAAGACAGATAGACACACAGCGGTCAAACTTATGACTCTTCTTTTTGCGTCGGGGGTTAAAAACAAAGGTATCCAGCTGAATCCAGTTAGACTAGAAGCTGACGCTTTACAAGAACTGACCTAAAATTTACAAGAATTGAAGACTTGTGTGTCCGGTTGTACTAAGAACCTCAGGGCGTGTTGATAAGATGTTTTTCTACGGTTGCGCTATAAAAACTTTCCGATTGCGGAGGGGTGCGGTCGTGTTTAACTCATTCCTAGCTTAGCTTCGTTTGACTCGCTAGACCAGTAAACAGTGGCCTGTTTGTCAAAACTGGTACAAGATAAACAGGGTTTAAAGGTTTAGAAAATTTCTAAGTTTTCCAATTACCTTTAATATTATATTTGTTTACTTTTTATGAAAATATTCTATTTGTTTACTTTGGCAGTCGTTACGGGTAGTCAGACGCCCAGTAATCTTACCAAGAGGTATCGTGTTGAATAGTAACTGGGTTGTGCAGGTACTGGTATCCAGCGGCATCCGGTTAGGCTGGAAGCTGATCCTAACATAGTTGGGAAAAGGCTAAAGGAGATGACGATGATGATGATTATATTTGTTTACTGACAAGCTCATAATTATTATGATCTTCATCTTATAGTTCAGGTAGGAATTTTCAGCGATTGTCAAGAGTACGTCACTGCATATATGTAATGCATCTTCGAGGCCTTTGGTAAACAGCAGTTCCAGACATGGGCATTGTACAATAGATGGTAGAATAGAGGTATACGAGCTGTCAAATTACTTAACTTAAGCATAAGTCGATCCCACACATTTAACTATATAATCTATTCTTTTATCTAAATTGGTACGTGACTACAGGTACAGATATCTTCAGGCTGCGACGATGACTGTCAGAAATAAGGAAGACTAGCTTTTGCCCGAGGCTTCGCTCGCGTTAGAAAGAGACAAAAAGCAGCCTATGTTACTCTCCATCCCTTCAACTATCTCCACTTAAAAAATCACGTCAATTCGTCGCTCCGTTTTGCCGTGAAAGAAAGACAAACAGACAGACACACTTTCCCATTTATAATATTAGTATGGAAGTATGGATTATAAATTGTAGGTTAAATATTTTGAATATGGGTTTAGAATGCATACGGTTCTAAAAGTTACTAGAATGTCTCCCAGCACTAGTATTATTCGTGCAAAATAAAGATTATTACAAACCTACAAATATACGGGTTTCTCTTTAACATTCTCTGTGACGTTGATAGTATATATTATTCAGATGGTTCAGTTGCTCTAACATTCGGGGTCGTGCAAATATCTCTAGCCATATTATTTGTTATGTCTACTGAACACACGATCTCTGGGTCGAAAACTCTATAGTTTCACCTTGAAAGTTTCCAGTGATTACTATGATGCAACGAGTATTAGTATGAGTATTCGTATTCGTCGAATACTATTAAAATACCGAGTATTGGTATTCACGAATACTTTCACGATATTTGTTATAAAGTTTTAATTACGCAAGTATTTATTACGTTATGATACATGGTTCCAAACGTCAACACAGACGTTTAAGTTACGTATTTTAAATTGCTGTTTAGTTTGTTTTTTAGCCTAATAATTACATGCAACTATAGTATTTCCAAAGAGTCGGTATTCAATACGAATACCGACTCGTTGCATTACTAATTAGTACTCGAATACAGGATGTACAGTTCCATATTATATTTAATGGTCCATATTTGTTTTAGTAGAAGATGTTTTTGTAAAGCGGTTCGTCTGAGAAAATGGTGGCCTAAGGTAGTGTTGCTGTGTTCAGTAATAATAATTTATATGTCGCAAAACATAAGTTACATTTAAGCAAATATACTGAACAATTTTCAATTTTCATAATTATGTAGTGAAGGCATCTGTGTCTGAACTAGATAAAATAATATCTGTATCTCAGACATCAGCGCTCTTCCTTTTAATGACCAGTAACTACAAAAACATGGGGAAGTTTCATTTTGACTTTGAGAAGGTATATCTAGTATTGCAGATATATATGCGAATGTTACCATTTAATACAAGTCAGCTTTAGCTACCTTGCTTTTATACTAAAAAAAATTGAACAATGTTACCTATCATTTAAAACGTCGTCTCGCTCAACTAGCAAACCTCGTACAGCGCAGCCGAAACCTAGCTCTGCCCTCAATAGAATCGCGTGTTAGCCAGGGTGGTATTCCACTGAATATATTAGACTTAAGCTTTATCTATTGTTTTTGCCGTCCGATGAAGTAAGCGAGGTTTCGTGATGACGTCACGAAACGGCACACTTTGCCGTCCGGACGGCAAAAAATTGGGTTTGTGGGTAAATAATATTCATGTGTACTTTCGTGTTTGTCTGGGTTAGGAAAATAGGGTAGACTATTGGTCGGTTATTTTTCTTGGGGTTGAAGAGTGTATGAATTATTTTGTTTGTTTTGCTGAACGAGATATTGATCTGGGGTGTAAATGTTGTAGTTATATTGTGCGTGTTGATGAGTTTCAAAGGTCAGTAAAGTTTTAAAGCTTAGTTTTTAATGTCAGGTTAAAAGTATCGCTTTTAAACGTGTCTTACCTACGCAGTTAACTCTGGTTGGATTTGTACCCATGGAACTAACAGTTGTATTTATTATACTGAAACCGGATCATAAATCAGTTTAATTGTATTTTCAGTACTTCGAAAACAAACAGACAGGTACTTTGTTTTATTATGATGTAAGGTACGAAACACCAATCTGTTTTAATCATGAAGATCACTGTTCGTGCCTTCTCTGTATGAAACAAGAAATATGCCCGCTATGGAATAGTAATATAATGAAATAGAAAACGCCATTCTAGAAAAAAAAAACGCGAACTAAATTCCACCCCTTTTCCTAAGCCACGACCTGGCCGCAATTTAAAATGAACACAGAAATAAAAAAGAAACCAAATGAAAACCTCTTTGCTCCCCTTAACGAGAGCGTTCCCGATCAGTACCTCTACCATGAGTTATTATCGAAAACTTACTCGAAATACAAATAAAAAGGTTGGTCGAAATCTTTTAAGCACATAGTTCACTAACAAGAACTATGTGCTTAAAAGATTTCGTGGTTTAATTATTATTCCTAGTTCTATTGAACCATAAAGAAATGACTGTGCTTATACAGTCATTACTTTATGGTTTAATAGCACTATACAACTAGGACTTTCAATACCGGTATTCCGGGATCCGAAACACCGTGATCACGAATTTTAAGCGATTTTGACCTTTCTCAATATCGGTATTTATTTTAACGGAAGTATAGGGTTTTTAAAATACCGGTACCGTACGGTACTTTCTTTTTATAATGGGTGAATAAAAAAAAATAAACATTTCTGGCCTCTAAATTCCTAGTGAAGATCTATACGAACGCGACTGCAGCTAACAAAAGAATTTATAACTTCGAAACGGCTAAACCAATTCGGATGAAACATGTTTAAGAACCTCTGCTAAATAACCTACTAAAGGAAGAAATTGACAGACTGATTCGTTGACTGATCGATCAAAGCACAGCAGTAACAAATGTGTTTAGAAGGTTAAAATTATGCACATTTTTTTCTTAAAAAAAGCAGATGTGTCCTTCCTTAGCGAAATCCTTTCATAGCGATTAAAAAAAAACATAGTATTTTGAATCTTATCTATTCAAAGCATAACCTTGCGGTCAAAGCCTCCAAAAATACATAGTCTTTCTTATAAGTTAATTACAAAGAAGATAGCGAATTTAAGTGTGCAAACCCATGGTAGAGCTACTGAAAACTTAGGTAAACACTTCAGTAAGCTAGCAATAACTAAGAAATCGTTTAAAATCATCGATGAACGGCCCTTTAATTTCCTGTGCAATTGCTCTTGTTTTATTTTTATTTTTTTAAGTTAGCGTAGAAAACACAGGAAAGGGTTAAATGCTTGTGTCATCAGCCTATATGTACATTATGTTAGTTCCTTTGTGGTGCTGTAGTTACAGATATCAAACGCGTGGACAAGTTTCCGTGTGTCAGAAATATGTGTAACTTAAAAAAAATAAGAAAAAAAAACCTAGAAAAGAAAACATTACATTATTCCCTTCACCGTTAGGCCTTAGCCCTTACTTTTTTGCGAAGGTTCTTTGACAATCTTGTGAAACTCTTGTCAATTGATAATTTTTTGATAAACTCACGGCTAAAAGCAGTCACATTAACATTTCTTCCACATTAATTCACGACAAAACCACGAAAAACTTGCCCACTTCACAGTACACGTAAAACCATTAGCAGAGAAACACCTATTACAATATTATCAATAGTTGGGTCCATTAAACAGCCATCAATCACTATGAACAACGGACAGTAATAATTGATGGGCTATTGTTTTTTAAGGGAAATATAGATTTATACTACTGACATAATTCTGTGGGCTGTGTAGGAAAATGTGTTCTATGAATATTATATGAGAATTGAATTTTGTTGTGAAACACTGTCCAAATTATTTGTCAGAAATGTAATTTTAGTAGCTTATTGTTATGCTCGTTATTTAATATCAGGTTGAGATAGTTATTTATAAGTTACTAGCTTTTGCCCGCGGCTTCGCTCGCGTTAGAAAGAGACAAAAAGTAGCCTATGTTACTCTCCATTCCTTCAACTATCTCCACTTAAAAAATCACGTCAATTCGTCGCTCCGTTTTGCCGTGAAAGAAAGACAAACATACAGACTGACACACTTTCCCATTTATAATATTAGTATGGATTTTACACGTACTTAGCTTTTCTCTATCCGTAGTCTGACAGAGGTATATTTTCTCATTAAAGGACTTCTCTGGATCTCAGTGAAAAATTAAAAAAGAATATTTGCCGAAATGGTCCAGTTATTCTTGAGTTTTGCACTTATGAACATATTCAGAAATTCATTTTTATTTAATACTAGCTTTTGCCCGCGACTTCGTCTGCGTGGATTGATAGTTCCCGTTCCCGGGGGATTTCCGAGATGAACACTATACCTTTCTCGGGTCCCAGACTGTGTCTGTACCAAATTTCATTCAAATTGGGTTAGTGGTTTAGGCGTGAAGAAGAGACAGACAGACAGACAGAGTTACATTCGCATTTATAATATTAGTACGGATATTAATTTATTACCTTTTACAAACCGAGAAACAAACAATGGTGCCGATTCCCTTGTTCAGAAACTAAACTTTTAGTTTAGTGCATCTTTTTCTTACCATTTCGTTAAGACAAGGGCAGAAGATAAAATATTTGTTCAGTCTTGTCAAGTGAGAATACCATAAATAATTTAGATGCTATTAAAATATATCGATTTACTTCAGGCGCTGGCAGGACTAAACTCATAATAATAGGTATCTTCTGTCCTTTTCTTAATGTAATAGAAATAGAAAGATGCACTTAACTTCTTAGTTTAGTTCATGAAGAAGAGAATTAGTACCAATATCATGTAACTTCATAGAAAACTATTTATTCTCCCAAAACATTTCTCTTACAAAAAAACTAAAAGGAACATGGAAGTTCCCAAAGATTTTCCGACTTCAAAGTTCTTTACGAGTGAGCAAGTTGAACTGCAACGTCCTTAGGGGCTCGTGTAACTGGATATGCAACGTGTAACTTTTGATCTTAGGGGGATTTGAGGGGGAATGAGTGTTGATTGAGGAGGGGGATAGTTATCTGTCGGTTTCGTCGAACATGGTCGGATAATTATTTTTTTCTTTTATTTGACGGGTCTGTTCGCCTGTGTAGTGACCCTGACTGCTAAGTGGTTTCGTGGCCAGCTACGTGACACCAGTCAGCGAAACAGGACGCCGACACTTCGTGTACATTATTAGTATTCAGTTTTTGTTTTTAAAATATATGTATTAGTTTATTTGTTTAAGATTATTCTATGTATTTTATACTATGGGCCTCCGATGCCTGAAATAAAATGATTATTATTATTATTATTAAGCCGGAGGTTCGGTTACCACCTAGGACCCACTTTGTGTGATGAGCATGATTTTTTGTTCTGTGTTTGGGTGTAATTTATCTATAATATGTATGTATTTATAAATTATACTTTAAGTATGTTTATCAGTTGTCTGGTTACCATAGTACAAGATAGCTGTGTGTGAGTTGTCCAGGGATATTTATTTATTTTATGGGGTGGGTCTTAAAACGGTAAATAATTAAAAACGGGATAAAATATTTAAATTTGATTTTGAGCAAATAATAATTTAATTCCACGTGACTGTTTTAATACCAGCGACGTCAGCACTGTAAATTCGCGTCGCGAATCAAATTAAAAAGATACGTATACCATGAGGAACAGATGAGTGAAACATTTTCAAAATCAAGTCTCAAAGTTAATTTCAGTTCAAGGTAAACTCATCTCTTCCTTAACAGCACATACGTGGTGTAACCTTTTTAAGATACATACGTATGTAGGTACGTATATACATACCTACGTATATATGGTACGTATATATATATACGTACCATATATACGTAGGTAGGTAGGGTTCGCGATCAACTGTATATATATATATATGTATATATATATATATATGTATATATATATATATACAGTTGATCGCGAATAAACTCAAAATAATTTGAGTTTGCGGTACATATCTGACGGAAAAAGCGTCGAGCGTGTCATCGATCGCTTATACAGGGTTATTGGTAAAACACCGACATCCTCTCAGGACTATGTTACATTTTAAAAATTATCATTTTTAAGTTCATTACATTTTCATACAAAATTAAAAATATTTAAATTGAACACTCTAAATGTGACGAAGTCTGCGTAGCAAACGAGGACAGTGCGCGGCAAGCGTAGGTATGTTGTTACGGCACAATATAGAGTTGAAATGTGTTAGATAGGACAACGAAATCTTAAAGATTTGTTTTTGGTAAATGTATAACATTTTGTAAAAAATCACAGAACAAAAGTTGTTGTTTATGATGGTAGTAACATAGTCCTGAGAGGATGTCGGTGTTTTACCAATAACCCTGTATATTCGCATTAACGCATTAACGGTTGAGTGTGAAACGTTGAATGTTTTTTATATATTTGTCTGTTCTGGCGTTGACTTACTTGACTTAAGTTCCTGTGTCCCCTAGATGGGGCAGAGGGCGTCCACAGTGCGTCGACATCCCGTTCGGTCTTGGGCTTCGCGTTTAATTTCACTCGAGGATAGGGAAGACTCCCTATATCTATCGCTTCTGAGATGACCGTTCGCCGCCAGGTCTGCTTAGGGCGACCACGTTTTCGCTTTCCTCGAGGATTCCAGTCCAGGGCTTGCCTTGGTATATGTTCAGAATCCCTTCGGAGCGTGTGGCCGATCCAGTTCCATTTGCGACGTTTGATCTGCTGGTTGATCGCAGAGTCTCCACACTGTTCTGGCGTTACGCGACCGATAATACGCGACGCATTTTCCGTCACATATGTACCGACTCATAGACCCAATTTTTTTATTTTCATTATAAATTATTATTAAAGAAGGTACTTTGACGTGTTAATAGTTAAATTTAGTCGTTTATATTGCAAAAGGTAGTTTCGTGTGGAGAAGAATGGTCCAGCCCCCTTACCATGAAGTTTAAAGTAAGATTGTTTTAGTCCTGTTGCAGGAGTGTGCAAGTGACAGCGGTAGACACGTTTTCTAGCGCCGTCTCGTTCCCACTGAAAGTAATATCAAAGTAATACTGCTATAAGGGCTAGTGGTACGCCCCCAGAAGTAGCCATACTTACTATCTTAATTAATAAATAATTTTCAAATACGCTTAGTGACATGATACTAGTGGCACAAAATGTATTATGATATTATACAATACGACGCTGATATTATACAATGTATGTCTGAAATAAAGGTTTTATATATTTATTATTTATTTATGGTAGAAACTCACCAGACTTTTTTATTTTATTTTATCTTTCGACACTTCTTATCCACCTAAACTTTGACTGTCATAATCTCATCCTCCATTCGCCCAATTTAAAAAGGTGATCAAACTTCACTCTTAACACATTAACCTTCTGACGACCAAGCGACAGCCGGCTGTCGCGCTGCTACTGTCTCTCTATTGTGTCTCGAATCACGTGTGTTCGAGCTTAATATATAGATAACACGCAACATCCTGTATAACACGACATATAACACCCTGTACACGTGCGATCAGTTGTCAGCTATTGATTTTGGGCCGCGCCTCCCGGCCCGTACAAATACGGAGTTTTTGCTTAACTGCGTAAGTCAGAAGGGTATGATGACTTACCTGTACGTGTACGTACGTGATCTACGTATATATACGGTTTGGAAAATGGTCCTGTTCCGTAGGACAAGAGTTTTGGCAAAATCAACTATCTTGACACTTAACCTTTCGCCGACCAACCGACAGCCGGCTGTCGCGCTGCTATTGTTTCTTTATTGTGTCTCAAATCACGTGTGTTCGAAGGATTGAAAACTTGTATCGATTAATATATTGATAAGGATTCATATCATATTTATGAAAACACTTTGGCAAATAAATAATGCATTATATTTCATAACATTTTTTTTTGTCATGAAAAAGGTTATAGTTAGTAAACTATACACATTAGACATATATATGCTATCGCGGTCTTTTTTTTTAGAACTTTTGAAGAGGAACAATTCTTTAGAACATCATTTTTGCGCAACTTCAACCAGTTCATACACCAGGGCCCTGTTTAATAAAGCTGACAATTCGACATATATGTCAAAGTGACTTGATTTTTTTTGACATATTTGTCACTTTCATTAAACAGCCTAAGCCCGACAATTCTACAATTTTGTCATTTTTTGACATATATGTCGCATTGTCAGTTTTATCAAACAGGGCCCAGTCAGTCAGGCCAGTTGAACGGTAGAAGAGCGCAAACATTTGCGACAGTGTGTGGTAACGAACACTACGCGTCATTGAGCGGGGCTCGTTGGTCCTAGACCAGTTCCAAGACCGCTTGCTTCATAAAATAAAATAAATAAATAAATATCCTTACCAGCTCTCACAGGATCATTTGATGCCAAACCATGCAACTGATAAATATATAAAGAACTAGCTGTTCCCTGCGGTTTCACCCGCATTTTTCGTTACTGCTTCGCTCCCGTGGATCGTAGCGTGATGGTATATATAGCCTATAGCATTCCTCGATAAAAGGGCTATTTAACACTGTAAGAATTTTTCAAATCGGTCCAGTAGTTCCAGAGATTACCCCCTACATACAAACTTACAAACCTACAAACTTACAAATTTTACGTCTTTATAATATTAGTATAGAAGTATAGATAAAGATATATATACAAACATTATTAAACGATAGAAGAGCGCAAACATTTGCGATAGTGTGTGGTCACGAACACTGCGTCCTTGAGTGGGGCTCGTTGGTCCTTGAACGAGCCCAAGGCCGCGAACTTTGTGGTCGAGCTAGCTAATGTTTTGTTGAGCTTCGGGGAAGATTTGCACCGAGTTTTGTATTGACTGGTTAAATGGATTTGTGAGTTTATAGACATGTAAACGCAAGGTGTGTTTTTGATAATGTGTACTGTATTTTACCGTTGTTTTTTAGAAAACAGAAAGTCATGTATTTTCTTACGTATTATAAAAAAAAAACACCTCTGTCTGTCATTTTGTGTGTACTGTGATTTTCATGTGGTTTTTACCAGTAGATTGAGACGGTTTCTGAAGAAAGTTTAAGCTTATTATTATATAATTTAATAGAATTTAGTACTGTTTTTAGTAAGTTTAACTACTACGTGAGTGTAAAAAAAAAATTAATAGAAAATATGTTATTTTATAAACATAAACATCGTTATAACATGCATTACGTAACGTATACATACATATGCAAAGTAAAACGCTATTTCAATTAAATAAAACCAAAAAAATAAAGCATAGCAGCGCTTGTTAGTAAAGCAACCCGCAACCCGCAAAACTAAAAAAATAAAAATAATAATGCCTAAAAATACTTTTCGTATTTTTATAAAAATGCAGAGCCCGTTTGCACCACTGTGAAAAGGCGGCTCGGATTATTTTCATCACCCAAGTAGCTCTGAGCTAGTTAAAAAAAAGTTGGTTACAAAACCGGAGTCGGTTCGTTCTCAAAACTACAAGTTCAGTTTAGTTTCAACGGCGAGGGCTCTCGACCGGCTGGCTTGGACAAATTGTACTCTAGTGGCTTGAAACCCTCGGGCCGCTATCCGGGATGAAGACGCCGCGGTTTTTTTGCTTTGGCTGTAAAAAAATGTAGGGATGTTCCATAAAAAAATATTATTTATCATTTCTTACATCTTTCAGTACAGTTTTTTGTGTATACCTCAATGCTACTTCTTAACTTATTGTCCAAGCTTAACTAAATTCACAGAGTTATTAACATAGATCCGAATTGCTTCAATTATGGCAGAGTGCGGAATGCACGCGTCAATGAACATAATGTGAACAAGCCCTGAGGTGAGCTGTCAATACGTAGCGTAGCGGGATGACAGCCTGACAGGTCAAGTCCATCTCATTTTACTTGTATTTATCAGAGGAGAGTTATAATAAACTGAAAATCATTAAGTTATATCTTTTTGAGAATGAAGTGTCTTTAACCACAAGTTAATGGTAACGATTAATTGCTACGATTAGACTGCGCAGTACGTTTATGCAGTTTTATCGAACGTGTGGACAAAAATTGTCGCAGTTATTGTAGTCGAGTAGACACTCTATTGGCTTTGGAACTGCACAAACCAATTGCGCAGACAGTTCGTAACGATAAATCGTTGCCGTGTGTACCGAGCTTAAGGGACCTAACTAAAATTGGCCATTCTGCCCGAACCTTGTATGGCAAAAATTTAAAAACATACTAGATTGTAAGTTATATATCTAAGAGCCACAACAGCTATAGAAAAAAAGCCTTATTAATCTAAAATACCCGTAAGTGATACTTCTTCGTGTGTTTTTACAGTAAGCCCCATTTTCCGCATTCGTCCGTCTAAATTTCAAATGCTATGCTGACTCTCCACGGGGTTAACTGTTATATTTCCCTCTTCGCCGAAAATACTGACATGTTTTTTTATTTTCTTTATTTATTTGGGTAGTAATAGTGTTGGCAATTTTATTTTATAGTATATCTTAACCGTTTGGTGGCTGAGTTCTTTATTAAATTGCTTTTGTATATTGCTTGTTTCCGTATTATCATGTACCCTTTCCGACCAGGGTCTGGTGGTTTTTAAAGATCTAAAATGACAAACAGATCAACGGTTATGTGTTTTCCCAGGCGAATGTCATGGTTGTTACTGGGAAATTAGTAATGGAAAAACTTAAATCTTTGAATGAAATCACTGGACCCCATGCTTGCTACTGCAAGCAGCCCACACTAGTGTGTCACACAGTAGGGCACACTACTGTCTTATTGAGACATGCCGAAAGCCCTGCTTGTCTCAATAAGACAACAAAAGTCGACATAAGGTATACTCCGGACTACGCACATTTATTCAACTCATGTGATAACAACGATTTGTATGAAGACGCGAAGGCATCCGTACGGCTTTCCACGTCTGTTCAGCTCTTGTAAAAAATCGTTGATTCTTATGACGGTGATGATAAAGCCAAAGACGTAGAAGAACCCTAGGTTTCTTGTTTAAAAGCATTTCTGGCGTTTCAGAGTCAAGTGCCACTCTTGAAGAGAGCTCTTTACAATGCTTTCAGCTTTAAGTGCTGAAAGAGCATGGAATTTGAACAATCGATGTCGCATTTAAGATGTTGAATTTGTACCCGTTCCATTTTCAGTTGAATAATGGATTTTGTTCATGTTAATTTTGCGGTGACTCGATAGATGGCGCTGTTGCAAATAAATTAGTGTGCCAAAGAGATTATGATAATTTTTGTTATAA
Source organism: Athetis lepigone (assembly GCA_033675125.1). NCBI lineage: Eukaryota > Metazoa > Arthropoda > Insecta > Lepidoptera > Noctuidae > Athetis > Athetis lepigone. The sequence continues at coordinate 17,385,861 of CM066227.1, forward strand.
TTGGTTTTTACAATGTTTGTATCAGATTCCTTTTTGTTATCTCTTTCAAGACATTTCTTTGTATTTCGTCAAGTCGCGAAGTGGGAAAGTAGTAAGTTTGGTTTGTCTTCTGTAAAGAGAATTTATCTTTCCTTCTTTTCTACACACATTACTGGATCCAGCTGACTATCAGTGCTCCATAAGGCCACGTCCGCACAGGCAGGTGGCTTGCTTAGCGCCTAGAGCCTAGCGGCTTGCATCCTGGCTATTTGCTTGGATACACGGTGGCCGCACATGAGGTGGTTTGCGTGGTATGTCGCTAGGTGCCTTGGGCATTTGCTTGTCGCCACGTTGACGAGATGTCGCTTTCAAAAATAGCTCTAAAACTACTGCTCACAGAAAATTCATCTTTAAAATATATTAGTTCACGGCCTTATCCGTCATGTTGGGTTCATGATATAAATAAATCACGGTCAAGTTATGGGGAGTTTAATGTTCTATATAAACAATTGCGTAATTTTGACGATAAATTTTATGAATATTTGCGTATGACCAGGGAAACATTTGATCTACTACTCAGTAAAGTTAAAGGAAAACTAACTCATTTGGATACTCATCTTAGAAAAAGGTTCCACAAAGGTTTTCTTTTGAAAACTGAAGCAATCAATATTTCATTCATTGTTTTCTTTTAACCTCATATAGTATTACAAAAATCCGAGTTAAGTTTTCACCCAGTGGCTACTTTTCAACCTGGCGCCTCGCAACAAAAAACCAACACGTTTGTTAACATGGATGCACGCCAAGCGACTAGCTAGGCGCTAAGCGCGCAGTGCAGCCGGTCGCGTTCATTTTAGAACGTTTCTTTTACTAAGCTACTAGCTAGGTGACGCGCTAGACACTAGGCGCTAAGCAAGCCACCTGCCTGTGCGGACGTGGCCTAAAACATCAACCTGTTATGGGTAACACGTTACCCCTTGGTTAGGTTGGTTGTCAGACGCTTTGGCTTCTTTGCTTTTCGCTTTTCTTCTTCTTCTTGAATTGATGTAACGACTGTCAAGATGTACGAAAGACTTCCAGAACCAATGTCTTTAGGTGCTTTCACAGACATGAGACGATAGTGTTATTTATTTAAATATACATATCTCAAAGGTGACTGACATAGTGATCTATCAACGCACAGCCCAAACCACTGGCCGGATCGGGCTGAAATTTGGCTTGCGGGTAGATGTTATGACGTAAGGATCCGCTCGAAAAGAATTTTGGAAAGTGAAAGCTTGTGTTTTTATAAAATAGTAAACTGACTGACTGAATGATGCTTCATATCAACACACAGTTTAAACCGCCGGTCTTAGAGACATAAATAAATAAATATCCTTGGACAACTCACACACGGTCATCTGATCCCAAACTAAGCAGAGCTTGTACTATGGTAACCAGACTACTGATAAACATACTTATATAATTTATAAATACACACATATTATACACTCGCGAGCAACCAAATCGACTCAAGCTTTTATTGCGCACACATGAATCAATTTTACAAAATCTACATGTGGTATTCATGACATCAACATGCCATTAACTTTAATTTGGTGTCATTATTATTGACATCCATCCATAATTTTTAAAATTAATAATGTCTGAATGTAAGTGTAGGAAAAAAGGGAAAGGAGATTGCTCAAAATAGCCTACGAATTGGCTGGCATGAAACCTTTACAGTAATTACTAATTTTTTTTATAAAGTGCATTACGACTATTACAATATAATGGACAGGTGCTAATTTCGAAAACATTATAAAAAGTAACTCAATTTAGTTTCAATCTCCGGTGTCTGATATTTTTGTTTAATTTAAAGTTAGTAGTAGACTAAGGTATCGTAGCTCATGCAGCCTAGTATTACAATAAGTATATATAGCGAAATTAAAAAACTTAATATTCTCAGTGCTTGATCTATGAATAAGGTTTTAATACGAATATATTAAAGCGACAGAAAGTGCTGTGTGAAATGAGCAAGCCATTTATTAAAAAAAAAGATCAACATATTAGTCTATTGTCTTCCGTCAATTGAATTGACAGATGGGCTTATTGGACGATTCGCACGAATTCAACTCGCACAAAACGTGCGAATCGACTCCTTTAAAAAAATATTATTTTTCTGTAGTCGATTCGCACGAAGTTCATTTATTGGCGTGCGAATCGACACCTTCACAAATATGTAGTAGGCTATTCGCACACATATTGTTTTTTTATCAAATGCAGTTAAGGTAAAGTACACTTGAGTACAGAAGTAGTAAGGTCAAATGTGTTTTACTCGTAATAGATAGAAAATAAAAACACAATCTACACACATCAACATGGTCTAGGAATATTTCAATTAAACCTAAATAACTATAACTAAAATTCTATTAACTTTTTTTAAGACATCAACACATTAAAATAATCCTTGTTTAATAGCCTATCTAATCTGATAACAATCTTTTAGATAAATTTAAATTTAAAAAAAAACTTAGAAGAAGAGGAAAACTCAGACAAAATTTCAATCTTAGCTTTATTTTTTAAACATCAAAACCTTAGATCAAAACATAAACAAAATAACTATTTTTTTTTTTATAAAAATTGTTGAAAACTTAAAATTAATAATTCGTGGATTCACCTAAGACTCTCCTGACACATCTGCAGCGGTTCTGCACAGGTACTCAAAACAAGGGTGTCAATATCCTACTTTAAACTTTCGCGTTGCATATTACTACTTTACTATTTCACGGGATTTAACGCGCACATACCTTTTTTATTTGTTTTTTGCTTGACGTTTCGGCAGGGTTACACCTGCCATGGTCACAAGCAGAGTCTGCTTGTGACCATGGCAGGTGTCAATATCCTGTTGTGGAATACTGTCCCAAGTCCTGCTGAGATGCAAAAAAAGCTGGTTTTCATGCACAACATCTTCTGGGAAATTTCTTACAGCTTTTCTCTGAAGCATATCCCAGGCATGCTCAATAGGGTTTAAGTCAGGGGATTGTGCAGGCCAGTCTAAAGCGTAGATATCTTGCTGTTGTAACCAACTTGTAACGATACGCGCCGTATGTGGACGGGTATTGTCGTGCATTAGCTGTTTTTTTTTCCCTATTTGCTGTCTGTGGGGCAATCATTACAGGCTCTAGCACCTCGTCTATGTATTTTAAAGCAGTCATATTGCCTTGTATCCAAACGTGGTCCGTTCTACCGCCGAGACGAATTCCTGCCCAAACCATAATCGTGCCACCTTGATATGCATGAACTTGTTGTGGGTGCTGCAGTCGATTCCAACGTCCAGGTTCTCTCCGATAAATCATGAGCTCGTAAGTTCACTTCCTCGATGCATCAAAATCTCGAATGACGGCAGCGCGAAGGCTCATTGTTTGATGTATCAAAATCTCGAAACGTCATTTCTCGATTGACTCTCTAATCGATTTATAAAACATGACATGAACATGAAATGACGTTTCGAGATTTTGACACATCAAACAATGAGCCTTCGCGCTGCCGTCATTCGAGATTTTGATGCATCGAGGAAGTGAACTTTCGAGCTCATGATTTATCGATTTCAAGAACTATTGAGCAAACGTTTTCGAGCATGTGTTATTCGATCTCATGTCATTCGATTTCAAGTAGGGAACCCACTGCAATTATATTGGTCGAACAATATATGATACCTTTTTTTTTTTTTTTTTTTTTGGTGAGTGGGAAATCATCCAATGACTGCTCCCGTCCTGGGTGCGACGGGAGGGCGTGTCAGACTCTTACTGACTAAAACCCACTCATGTTCCTTCGATTGCCCTTTATGTTCCAGGGTCACGGTAACCACTATAAACATTCCGCAACCCCGGCAGGCGTTGGCCCTGTTGGGCCCCTTCCTGTGCTGACTCCTTCTCTTTGAGGCGCGCGTGGAACAAAACGCGCCGTCTACGCGGTCCTGGTCCCAGCCGGGCGGCGAGCTACCCATCGCTCGCCATCCGCAGAACCGCGCCTACGGTGGCCGGTAGTCGTCTTGCGACTCTCGACGTCTTCGCCTGGGTCTTAGTCCGGGGCGAGAGGCTCGTCGTTGCCTCTCGCGCGCCGCCGCTTCCTTCACAAGCATAACTGCTTCGCAGAAGGAGGCGACGGCATCCCATTCCGTCTCGCCCCGAAGCATGGCCTGAACCAGCGCCGGGCGCGAGAGGTCACCGCCGCCGATCACCTCTACGAGGACACGTCGATGCTCCGCCCATGCGCGGCACACCCCTACTGTGTGCTCGACCGTGTCCTCCAGGCGACCGTTACTGCAGTGGTGACACCCAGGCGTCGCTTCCGCCCGAATCCGACACAGGAACCTCCCGAACTGACCATGTCCGGTGAGGACCTGTGTCAAGCGAAACGTGAGAGTGCCATGACGCCTCTCCAGCCACTCCTCAAAGAGGGGTCTTACCGCCGCTATAACGGCGTGCCCAAATATATGATACCTGGGATGTGACATGATGTTGTTATTAAATAAACATTTTGTGAAGCAAAACATGTTGTTTTAATCTATGATGTATGTTTGTAATGGCATAATTATAACCTCAAAATCCGAAAGTATTTTGATGGCTTTTAGAAGTCTCAAGTGTCCGTAGTTTTAATTTAGTTTCAATCGAATATATATATCATTGAGAACTCAAAATGTTAAAACACCTCCCTGTCGGTTCTTAGGCCAACAATGCACGGATGCATAGCAATGTCCTTTAGGACTAAGGGTTGGGGTCTGGTGTTTTACAAATAAAAGAAAAAATGTTGGAAAAACATAAAAAAAGTTATTTATTCAATATTTGGTATTGCCTCCCCTAGCTCTAATTACAGCCTGCAGCCTGTTTTTCATCGACCTTATTAATTTTTTGACAGTCTCTTGAGGAATGCCGTGCCACTCCTCTAATAACGCTGTTTTAAGTTCTTCCACGCTTGAAGGTACTGGATTTCTAGCCCGTACTCTTCGTTTGAGCTCATCCCATAAGTGCTCAATGGGATTCATGTCTGGACTGAGCGCAGGCCAGTCCATTGTGCGTATTTCGACTTCTTCCAGAAACTGTCGAGTGATCCGCGACGTGTGACAACGGGCGTTGTCGTGCATTAAAACGAAGTCTTCGCCAATAAACCCTGCGTAGGGAATAACATGGCCCTGCAATATGTCGGTGATATACCGATCAGCCGTTAGCCCGCCCCCACGGCCTCCCCCAGGCACAAAAACAATCTCGGTTTTTCCTTCTAAGGAGATCCCAGCCCACATCATGCAAGAACCTCCTCCGTATGCAACTGTTTCAGCGAAACAACATTGTGCAAATCGTTCACCCGGACGTCTGTAGACCCGGCCTCTTCTGTCACTTCCATGTAGACACATTCTGCACTCGTCAGTGAACAAGACTGACCGCCATTGCGCTATGTCCCAATCGACATGTTCTCGAGCAAACTGCAGCCGCGCTTGTCGGTGACCAGCAGTCAATTTGGGGCCTGTCGCAGGCCTTTTTGGAGTTAAGTTGGCTTCCTTCAAGCGTCTTCTTACTGTCCACTCGCTAACAGCCACCCCTCGTACACGTCTCAGTTCTTGTTGCACATCAACACCCGTTAAATGGCGATTGCGCAACGAGGTTGACACTATGAAACGGTCGTCTCTTTCGGAAGTGCATCGGTGGCGGCTGGTCCTTGGTCTCCGAGTAAAGGCACCTGTCTCTTGATATCGTCTGTATATCCTGGATACAGCAGACTGGCTCAAGTGAAGTTGGGTAGCCACCGCTCGCTGACTAAGCCCTTGTTGCAACAGGGCAACAGCTTGAGCGGCTTCTTCAGGTGTGGCATCCATGTTCTTGTACAAACAATGAATGTAATTTACGGAGATGTGTACCTGTCAACTTGTGATAAGCGACTGATGAGGGTAGCGTGTTGCGGGGGGCTTTTATAGCAGGGTAATTAGCGCAAGTCGTGGGTAGGCTATTGAACAAACTTACTGTATCGCTCAATTAAATTGCGTAAGTGAATAGGGGTTTTTTTTTTGTTAAGGGTATTGATGCACATTTGAAAGCTGACATCTTAAGCTTTCAAATGACATATTGCAGTCATATATACCGCGTGTAGTTTTTGTGAAATTGATGCATGTGTGCGCAATAAAAGCTTGAGTCGATTTGGTTGCTCGCGAGTGTAGATAAATTACACCCAGACACAGAACAAACAATCATGCTTATCACACAAAGTTTGTCCTGGGCTAATCGAACCCACGACTCATGATAACAGGTCCGTCATGATACTTGTAGGGTGAGTTCTTTGTGAAGAGTATCCATTAAGAAAAGATTTTTGGAAATTCCAACCTTAATTAAAAGGGTTAAATATGGAATGGCCTGCCGGGGTTGCGGAATCTGCCGGGGTTGCGGAATGTTTATAATAGTTACCGTGACCCTGGAACATAAAGGGCAATCGAAGGAACATGAGTGGGTTTTAGTCAGTAAGAGTCTGACACGCCCTCCCGCCGCACCCAGGGCGGGAGCAGTCATTGGATAATTTCCCACTCAACAAAAAAAATAAAAATATATGGAATGGAAGTTTTAACACACACGGGCTAAGCCGCGAGTGAAAGGTAGTCCCAGATAAAAAGAACATATGAAATGTAAAAGCCGTAGTTGTAGTTTCCCAGTTGCGTAACACCAATGGAAACAAAGTAAAATTTACAGCGAAGAAAATAAATCAACAGTGAAAAGCACAATGATACATTTCACAACAAGCATACATTTTCTTTGGTACAGTTGCGTCCAGCGAGCAATCAGTTAAGTGCTTCAAGATTGAGGGCGGTACTGTACTTGTTACTAGGGATGTTCTGGGTATGCGGATCTGGGTACGGATATGCGGATACGGATGATTAAATGCAGTAATATATTTCGGAATCGGATACGTGTATGAAGTTATTTAGGATTGTGGAATAGATTCAGTTACGGTTTATATTTTTAGGAAATTGTAAAAAGGTAATAGATATGTTAATAGGTAATAGATAGAATAATAGAAAGTTTAATGTTTATTATACTGGTTTATGTAGGTGCGGGAAAAAAACAACTACTTATAAGAACTTCGGGCCTTTGCCCAGCTGTGGGTCAGTACAAGTTTGGAAAGAAAATAAAAAGAGGTGGTTTGTTTTCCCTTTGTAAGAGTTAATCTCTTGTTTTTTTTTTGAATCGGTCTTGTAAGATCGACTACAAAATTGTCGATAGAAAATTATACTATTGACATTGTATTATTATTCCTAGCTACATTACCGTATTCGAATGTAATCATTTTCGGATATCCGCATATCCGATGCCCGTATATTTTCAGTTACGGAGTTGACATCCCTGCTTGTTACTTTGGAATAAGGGTCACGGGGCAAGCCGGTACAATTCTACTATAGTTACCTACCTACCCTATTCCCAGAGGTAGGTAGGGTTGTGTAATTTGGTATGTCGTGATTTGACATTGGATATGGGCGTTTTTGATTGTCATTCTGTTCTACTTTGTTAGGTTGAATTTGTGTATGATATTTTGTGTTTTTTTAGAGTACCACAGTAGATGTGTTGAATATTACTTTAGATACCTATAAAAAAAAATACCTGCACCCTTTAAACCTTCGTACACACGTGATTCGAGACACAATAGGAAGACAATAGCAGTGCGACAGTCGTTAAATAAATATATTGGGAAAACTCACATACAGCCATCTGATACCAAGCTAAGCAGAGCTGAGTTAGCTACCATTTAAGGAAGATCTTACACAACATTGGTATACAAGTCAGAGTACCAAATAATCATGAAATATTTTTTCACCAAAATTAATTCGGTATATTCACGCTTGTTCCAGGTGGTGACGAATAGGATGTGAAGTGGTGTTACGGACGCTGCACACGCACCGCTTACAGCGGTCATGGCGACCCGGAGATAGTGCCAGGTGATTAACACTAGCTTGTGATTACTTCTCTGTTTAGGCTTAATTTACATACATAACTATGAAACTTTGTCCACGGAATCACGCGCACATCTACGTCTGCGTTTAGTCTATAGAATGTATGTAAGCTACAAGGCTTACACCAAGCGTAAAATGACGATGCATTGATAATTTATTGATCTATCAGCTCTACGCCTCTATGTACAGTAGGAAGAAAGTTAAGATTTGAACAGCTTAGTATGTATGTATGTGCCATTGGACATAGTGATTAATCAGTTGAAGCCAATTTAAACTATTGATCCGGTTTTGATGAGATGAAGTGTCATTCAATTCGTTATTATAGGTATCTAGTGCGCGTGTAAACAATTTATAAGTTTCATAAAACATTTGGTCAAAAATAAGCAATTTGGCATGGTTTTTTACAAACATTTGAAATCGAATCAGATTTATTTATTTATTTATTAGGTTAGCCAACAGTTATGTACACTATTACATTTGCAGAGTACAAGTTTACAAAAAATACATTTGTAAGTCCAGATACTGATTAGCCGTATACAATTATACAAATAACGACGTGAAGAAAGATATCCTTTTTTATGGGAAAATCCCGCCACACTAGAAACCCAACCACTGCATCTCCTGAAAGCCAGAATCAACAGTGGAAGCCGCCAGAAAACCGCCGGGCGTTGAAGCTCGACAAATTCTAGAGAAAAGATTGAAATATTCCGCATCGAAAGGAACAGCGGAAGACAAAAGGTAGTCATTCATCGGCTATTATTGGGCGAATCAATCGTACCAACAGGAAAATGGCAACAACCTGTATCAACCGATATTAGTATCGGTATCAGTAACATATTGGAACCAGTAAAAAATCCGAAAATTATGAAACTAAGGCAATGCGGTATATTTTGTAGATAACTTTTATAATATATTAGGGTAAACACGATGTTTGTCGTGTGGGATGGGCAGAGAAAAATATAATTAAGTCGTTCGTATGTGCCGGCACGACGGCAAGCGTGCTGGGACTTTATGGAGTTCACAGTAGTGATGTGACACCGGTATCGATATTTGGAGAAAAAATACCAAAGCAAGAAATGTACTGTAATTTTCGCTTTCGTTATTTTGTCTGCATGAAAGTCGAAATCAAAGTCAAATCATTTATTTTTAAAAGCACTATAGAACGTCATTAAAACAAAAAGCATAAAAATGTCGTTTCGTATGGAGAAGAATGGGAGGGAAACTCCAGAATGAGTTGTTGGTTGTATGCATCTTGCATTTGATGTTGCAAACAGTACTACGTCAGTACTTACGTCTTTTTTGGAGTTCAGACTTCTACCAACTTTACAAATACATACATAAAAACAGATAGAGTTACTTTGAGAAAATCATGCGGGTCGGAATATTCTGCCAGCGTCATAGTGGCTTTTCCCAATCAACCTTCTATCAATTGTGACATAAACTTTAAAGCTTATATCATCATAAAGGCCATCACAAATGAGATCTTAATTTAAGCATATCGGTAAAAAAATAATGACTCGGAATTGCCTACATTTTTACCTCAAGGCATGTCATTGGGTTGCTTGCGTCAGTATGACCCCGTCTATACAAATACTACTGCAGTATTATATCGCACTCACAAACCATACGTTCTAGTGTGGCCCTCCTTTACATAGTATGGATGCATCATACTAAAAGTATACTGAATATTTCCCAAGATAACCAAACAAAACTGTATATTACAAAATCACGATACCACTTTCTTTAATCTTATCGATTGTTTTTCCCCACCCTAGTCATGATGCTCCAGCTCACGCTACGTTATCTCAACGTAGCATGTCTCATGTTTAAAAAGCGCCGGCTAAGTTTTTAATAACAATTGCTATGTTCGTATATTTTGTCACGGAAATCCTAGCGAAATACGTATTTCAGTCTTGGTCACGTCTGACGGTGGAAATTATTAGCATAATAATGAATACAAGTCCGAAGTCGCCAATATGTTTTAACCAAGCGTGGTGACAATAGGGATGACGACAGCATAAAAAAAAATTGCATTCAGTTTAGTCCGTCTGATAGATCGGCCGAAAATACGGTAGACGTATTTCGATGCTTCCGACAACAAAGGTCGTAAACACCAAAATAGCACTTTTGGTAATCAACGAAAAACAAAAAATAATTTAGTTTTTGGCTTATATCTTTTTAACTTTAAAAGTTGTAAAATTGTGTTCTATACAAGAAATACGTAAAATACGATGGTGTTTCATAATATATTATTGCTATTTATGTCAAAGCCTTAATTTAAAAGTTAGCTTGGACATACACCCCAGAAAATTCAAGAAGTTGGTATTTACGACCACTAACAAATCAATGGAGAACGATTTGTCTAACGGAAGTTAGAAGTATGCACCAGTTTTTAAATACAATAATAATAAATAAATATAAATAAATAATAATAAAATGTTTATTAAGTCATTTACACAATATAGTTACACGATAAAATTATTAATTACCACAAGTACTTAAGTCTTAAATAATAAATTAAGGTAATAACTAAAAACTATGTGTAAGTATAGCTAAAATTAACTATTTTACCAAAAAAATTTTTAACTTAAACCTACAAATGTATAATGGCGACTTTCCTGAGCTAGGTTTCAAAACCTGTGTTTCAGGACATCGCTTAGCAAGACTAAATAAATTAAGGTGCATCACAATTTTAGAATAACAACAATTTACAAACTAATTCTACAATTTTATTACTACTTCCAATAATTTCTCTGTATCAGTGTAATTTAGTTTCAATAGATAATCTGTCAACAATGTACTGCATTTACTGTAATTAACGCTATAAATATCTAACAGTTTGTTTAATTTGTTGTACAAAAAAGGCCCTAAAAATACGTAAAATCTATGAGCAAATGCATGTCTCGTTTGTGGATTTACGCAAACCAAATCTTTCCTCCTCCTGGTTGAAAATACTGGGTTATAAGGAAGCTCAGTGTGCTGATGACGTATGATGTGCAATATGAAAAGTTGACGTACTGTTAGTATTTTGCATGCTCCGTATAACTCGTGCGTGGGAAATCTAAAAGGTCGGAAAGTTGCCACCTTTAGTATTGCTCTTTGAGCACGTTCTAGAGGAAGTAAGATAGTCTTTGCAGCACCGCCCCATGTAGTAATACAATAGGTAAGCACGGATTGACACAGAGCCAAATAAACCTGTTTAATTAACTTATAATCGGCTATGTGACGTAGGTTCTTAAAAATATATATTAATTTACGCACTCTTGTGCACAGTAGCTCAATATGTTTACGGAAATTCAGATTTGTGTCAATCGTAATACCTAGGTATTTTATGTGGTCAGCTTTAACTAAAGTGGGGCAAGTACATGCAGTGTCAGCATGTGTGCTATTGTGTGCGAATATAATACGATTAGTAAGCGGTAAGTTAGTGTTTCTCATTGAGAATAAAATGTATTTAGTTTTATCTATATTTAATGTTAGAAGATTTTGATGTAGCCAATTTGACACAATATTAAATCCGTTTTGGGCATGTTCATATGCTTCAGCTTGAGACTCAGCAGAAAACAGCAGGGCCGTGTCATCCGCATAAGATAATATTAACCCGTTACGAAGGACTAGACTACATAGGTCATTAATGTAAACTAAAAATAATGTGGGCCCCAAAATACTACCTTGAGGTATTCCGAATTGACTGTTTTCCATCTCAGAACTTGTGTACTGCCCTATTTTGACACATTGTTGTCGATCTCTGAGATAATCGGAAAATAATAGAAGTTGCTCTCCTCTTATGCCAAGTGTTTCAAGCTTGTGCAATAATATGGAAACAGAAATTGTGTCGAAGGCTTTTGCGAGGTCCAGAAAGATCCCAATGGAATGCATGCCCTTATCTAGTTTCGTACTAATGTATTCCGATAGCGCGTGAACTGCTTGGTTAGTTGATCTATTAGGTCTAAACCCATATTGATTATTCGAAAGTAATTTGATAGCTTCAAGATAGTCTATTAATCTGTTATTTATAATTTTTTCTAAGATTTTTGAAAGTCCTGTTAGTACTGAAATGGGTCTATAGTTGTTAACACAGTTTTTATCTCCCGCTTTAAACACTGGCGTAACTACTGCTTTTTTAAGCAGTTTGGGAAATATACCATTAGACAAACATGACTGGAAAATATGGGTTAATGGAGGGGCAAGAAGGTGTTTAAACCTTTTCAGTATGTTATTAGAGATGCTATTCCATCCCACGGCGCAGTTATCCTTTAACCCTGTTATTATTCTTAAAATTTCATTGACATCAGTATCTACCAGAACAAAGGATTTCGATGGCTTCATAAGGCTATTTACACCTGAAATTTGGTGGGGAGGACTATTTTGGTTCAAGGATTTTTCAGCTAAGTTTTTGCCAACGTTAACAAAAAAATTGTTTACTTTATTTGCTGCTGCGATTGGGTTTATCTCTGTTGACAGTAATTCGAGTGGAGGTTCAGAATTTTTTGATCGAAAGGTATTTGTTTTAATAAATTTCCAAACAAGTTTACTGTTTTTACCTGCTTTCTGTAATTCGTTCTTCTCATATTGATTTTTAACTTTTTTTAAAAGATTATTGCAAAAATTTCTATACCTTCTGTATGAAACAGAAAGTATTTCATTATCAGGTGCAAGTTTCGATTTTTGGTGTAGTTTATCCCTATGTCGTATACAACGAACGAGACCAGGAGTGATCCATGGTTTAATAGGATCATACCGTCTAGAAATAATTTTCGTAACTGTGTTTTTCCTTATTGCATGTTGCATCGAATTTATAAAATATTGTAATGAAATATTTGCATCATTAGTTTTGTAAACAGGGTCAAAGTCAATACCGCAAATGTCACGTTCAAGATTAGTCATATTAATTTTTGTACAGCTTAGTTCTGGGTTTGGTTTTAAAAACCATATACTGAAATAAAAATGAGTGTAAACACCACGATCTGATGCGATGGTATGTAACAAACATGGAAATATCTGAAGCAAATCAATGAATTTAAGACTGTAAGTTGAGTTTTCATTACTTGTAATGAAAACAATAATATAAAACACAAATTGACATACTTATTTAAAAAAGGTTTTTGATTCATTGACCGTCATCGTTTAATCAAAATAATGGTTAAGCAAGGCACTAATACAAATTCAAAGTAAAAAAATGTCTAAACCAATCACTTTAATTTCCATTAGAGGATCTTGTACATCAATCATCATTCATCATCATTGTTTGTGTCGCGGCTCGAAATTTTTATATAATATAAAAATACACTTATGTAGGTATATTATAGGCACCGTATAATTTAATCAAGCGTTTGTTACAAGATGCCTATAGTGTTCTACCTCCAACGGCGTACCTAACCAGCCAGACATAAATCAAAATGTAAAGTAATCATTTTGTTTCATTGATTTCAAGAAGATTTTATAATCACGACATTTTTTTTAAAACGTATTGGTAATGAATTACAAAAAAAATATAAGTAAACATTCTACCAAGCTTACTGCTCTAATAATTTTATTAAACTATGCCCATTTTCACCAACGCCCTTAAAAATTTAGGTAGTTCATCTTTCTAGATCTTGTTTGTTCGGAAAGCTTCTGTACTATGGTCTACCTAACTTTTAGTGTCGTTGGTGAAAATGGGAAAGTGTTATCGACAAGATAATAAAAAAGTAGATGCAAAACATAATACGACGACGAGTTAAAGAAAATCAGGTCTTCAAATTTCTGATTAATAATCTTCTGTCATTGGATAGAAGATTATTAACCAGAAATTTAAAGACCTGATTTTCTGATAAAAGAAATTCCATCTTCCTCGTCAGTCTCAGGAAGAGTATCAATGACATTATGAGACTGATAAGGAAGCTGTTTGTATTCGGCATGAAACCGTTTGTGTATTGTCTCCTGATCACACAATCGTTGCAGATCTTTGTATCTAGCTGCGGTAATTGGTAGTTTATCCGTATATAGCTGATTTGGAGTTAACTGCTTTATATAAATAATAAATAAATAATACCAGCCTATTACTGTCCCACTGCAGGGCAAAGGCCTCTTCTCATACAGAGAAGGCACGAGCATTGATCACATTATCACAATCAACTGCTTTACTCGATTATATTGTAATTCTAACATTTCTTCTGTATTTGACATTGACTTTTTCTTCTGTATTTATTGACATTACGACAATTGTTTCTCAGCAGAGCTTACGTTTTAAAAAAATGTGGGGTGTAATTACAATTAATTATGTATTCATGTTTTTACGACTAACAGCTGTTTGAACGTTGTAGTATACGACCTGCACGGTTATTCGGTTCTAAGCAATATGAGTTATACGTACCCTCTTTTCTAAAAAATCTTGATTATACTAGTAAAAATTTTGGGCGTAAAGGTATTTTTTTTAGGCGAATATTTTTTTCACATTTTTAGATCGACGCAGCGCCAAAAATTAAGTAGGGTTGCATTCTTAACTCATTTTCGCCAAAATGGCGTTTACGACATTTGTTGCCGGAACCATCGATTTTTTGCTTGTTCAAATTAATAAAAAAATACAAAGATCCAAACAAATTCAAATTACAAAACAAATTTAAATTCAGATTCAAAGATACAGAGAGCAACAAATTTTCAGAGCTTTTGACGTCACCGTCCTGCAAAAATTGTATCTTATTGCGACGTCACGCGCAACTTTAACGCAATGTCTAGTCGTCATTCTTCGTTTATGAGAAAAAAGAAAAAAATCGTGTCCAAAATATTTGGATAATCTATCTGACGGACTAATATACTTTTTTTTGTCGTCTCGCCTATTGCTTTGCCTTCCATATAATAGGAGACTGGTTTTCCCTCGCGGTTTTACCCGCATGGATGTCGAACTTTCATCGACCATTTAATACCTTTATAGGTCGAATTCCCAAAAATACTTTCTTACTTCACAAAGAACACACACACTCCAAGTTTTATGTCTTTAGGTTTCAGCGATTTGGGCTGTGCGTTGATATACCACGCCGTCAGTCAGTCTACTACTTTATGTATTTAAAAGAGACATTTGCAGAAGTGGAACAATATTTTTCGTAATACAAACCTTGAAACCGTTCCAAACTCAAACCTCACACTTAAGAAGCGAGTCCAAACACTATCAAGAAACTACACTCAAAACGAATGACATGAAGTATTCCATTTAACAAACACCCAAGACCGCACATTCTTAGAAGAGACATTTGAATTTGAGGAATCTCAGCCATCCGGCACCTATTTGTCGTCTCACTTACTCCTTAAGCAAACCTTTTCTAAGATCACCGCCATCTCGCTCTCGCGTAGAGCAATTTCTACAGTTTATCCTAGATAGTCGGGGACTCGGAAATACTCTCAACTACGGAAATGAGGGAAGAATGAAAACTCATTAGTGAGGTTATTAGAGTCAGATTCCGGCGCGGTCCATTTACTGGAACTTAGCTGGGTTCTATTTTTTCTTGATATGATTGACCGACATTGCTGAAGTTGCCATTGTTCCCTATTTGTGGGGTAAGACAGTGTTGCCGTTTCTGGTTTGTTGAAGGGCACATGAGGCATATAATCATTGTTTCTGGGATAGCAACACGCAAGCCCTCTGGATAGAATAAACGAGACAATGTATTGAATTTTTGTTTGCATTGGGAGGACACTTCGTAATCATGTTAGTTGTATTGGAGCCCTTAATTTTTTTTTTAATTTCTTTTATGTATTTAGTGTAATGGCGGCCAAAGAAAAGACATAAAGACCGACGGACAGCAGAGTCTTAGTATTAGGGTCGCGTTTTACCCTTTGGGTACGGAATACAAAATTAAAAAGGTATTAAATATACAGGTTTGAATGTCATTTAGAACTGACCATCAGTAGATGTTTGTTTTATTAAAATTTACACTGTTTCTTTGTATCTATAATAGATATAATATGGAAAAACTTTATGACTAACTGATTGATGATATGAACGCACAGTCCAAACGGCTGGACCTAGAGACATGACACTTGGAGTGACTTCCTAGTAAGGAGTAAGCATCCAGTAAGAAAGGATTCTTAGAAATTCCCCCCCTATAGGGGCTAAAATAGTTAACGTAAGTTTCACGACGAAAGCTAGTAATCTTTATAAACGTACATATTTCTTGTATCTAGATGCCCTTCTTGGGGAAACCCGTACGTGATAACATTCCGATTAATTTGACGAGTGGGTGGCACAATGAGCTGTGACGTACTATAAATGATGATTGATGGCGCTTATCATAATTTTGTATGCGTAATTAACTCACACCACTTTTACAATAACATTGGTAATAATTTACGTCGAGCGTGCGTATGAGTAAGGAATAACCTTTTGTAAGGAAACAAATTCCAAAGTATTTCGGATAATGCCATCTTGAATTTACATCACAGGTTAAGAGATGTGTGACATTATGTGACAAGAACGGGTGACGTCAAAATTAAGTATTAAATCACAAAACAAAGACTGTTTGTTAATTTGATGTTGGCTGTTATTTTAAATAGCTGTTCCTCGCGGATTCACCCGCGAAGTAAGGTTTTTGGTTACTGCTTCGCTCCCGTGGGACATAGCGTGATATTGTATAGCCAATGTTACTCAGGGACGATGTAGCTTTCTAATGAAAAAAATATTTTTGAAATCGGTCCAGCAGTTATGAGTTTATTCGTTACATACAAAAATACAAATCTTTCCTGTTTATAATATTAGTGTAGATAAATTATTTTCAATTTAGTCTTCATTTATTCTGTTTTGGGTATGTGACTTTACACACTAGAAGGTGTTCACAAACGTGGTCATATGTGATAAGGGACGGGGTAAAAATCATAATACTAGTGTATGAATGTAATGTAGCGCACCCCCGTTGTAAATCTCTCTATAGCTTTTTGGTTTGCTGGTAGAAAACTCATTTTTGGGTTAAGCTCGCCATTGTACATAAGTTTTATTTAAGTTTTGCTTTATGTTTGTATGTATTTTCTTTTTATGTGCAATAAAGAATATGAATATGAATATGAAAGATGCAAACCAATGTCACGCAAATGTGATCAAGGACAGATAAGGTAAAAAATATATGTAATCCGTGTGTCGAAAATCTATAGCCCCAAAAATGCCTACTCACAAACCTAAAACAAAAAAACAACACATTTCGCTAACCAACCAACATTCCACTTTAAACTGGAAGTTAACCGTCGTTAAACTATGTAATCGGCAGTAAATATTCCGCGGCAGTAATTCGCGGGATCCGTAAAGGTGCCATTTTATAAATTTATGAAGCCACCGACTGCCTCTCATCACCCGCCAGTAATTTTGTCCTCAGAAAATATACGACAAGTTCCCAGCCTTTGGCGGGATTCGCTTCAAAGTTACGGAGCGGACTTTAGGGTGACAATGCGTTTTTAAGAATTGTAGACTGTGTTGGAGTGGCTAGTTTTGTTAGTACAAACTTGTCATTACATAGTATACAACAAAGGTTGTCTGGAAGACATTGCTTTTTAGCGATAAGGCCGCCTATTGTACTCTTGCATATTTGTTTGTTCACCTTCACTGTTTTTGTCCTATTGATGTACAATTAAAAACATTCTATATCTATCTATCTTTCAAAGTCATCCATATTTATACACACTGTAATAAACCTAAACAAAACATACAATAATACTACTCACACACACTTCACATTGTACAAAACTCATACACTGGTAACCAATGCGTAATAATCTATATAAAAACGATAGTTCGTAATTTCAGAATGTTTAATTGAAAAATAAAATGTTATATTAAATTATTTCTTATAAGATTTGTTCATGTCAAATACAGTTTAAAGCCTAAGTAGATGTTTCGATGGAGGGAAAGCCTGGTGATCTGTAATACAGGTTTTACCTACAATTGACACCAGTCTCTGTATCTTGTATAACTGACATTGTACTGTATGTGATGAGGAGAAAATAAATGAAATAAATAAAAATAAATAAAACAATCTAAATTTTTCTATAGACACCTGGGTTGGTTACCAACTATGTTAAAAGAGAAGAACAATTAAGAATGCAAAAATAATAATAATGCAAAGATTTCGTCCATCATTGTCTGAACAAATATTCTTCTCACACAGAGAAGGCAGAGAACAAGTGTGGGGATCCATGCTCGTATAACATTGGCAATTTCGAGCTTATAGTAATTTTAAATACAGATTTTCTTACGTTGTTTTTTTTTTTTTTTTTTTTTTTTTGGTGAGTGGGAAATCATCCAATGACTGCTCCCGTCCTGGGTGCGACGGGAGGGCGTGTCAGACTCTTACTGACTAAAACCCACTCATGTTCCTTCGATTGCCCTTTATGTTCCAGGGTCACGTTCTTACGTTGTTTTACTTCACTAAAGAAAAACTAAAACTTGCTTTAGAGAAGAAACCTTATTTACGTTAATCATCGCACTCACTCGAAACTGTGTTTTTCAAAAACAACATATTGTATGGACTTTAAATGTGACTGACCTCCGAGTTTGTGTCAAACGTATCTTCTCAGAGAAAGGGTAGGAAATATCAGCCCCATTTTTTGTTTCAAGTAGGAAAATTAAAATATTAATGAGTAAAATAAGTATAATTATTTAAAATATAATATACATATATCATAATCCCCCCTTCGTGCCTATCGGCCTAGTTCTGTTCTGTCTCCTGCTTGTTATGGAAACAAAACAAAACAAAATAGAAAAAAAAAAAAATATTTTTCTTACTCCTCCGCTGTTCTTTTCTGATTAATTTCGTTGCGGGATCCAAGACAGTTGAATCGTTTCTCCGGAACTCGTCGAGCTTCATTGCTCGGCGGTTTTCTGGCGGACTCCACTGTTGATTCTGGCTTTCAGGAGTTGCAGTGGTTGGGAATAGTGTGGTGGGATTGTCCCAATAAAAAAATACATATATCATGGACTAAAAAGTGTCAAATTAAGGAAAAAAATATCTTAAAAAGGTTAGAAACTGACTCCTACTGAATTGAGTTTTTACATATGATACGAACAACTAAGACTTTGAGATCTAACTTGTACTCGGAAATGTGCTCTTCTGTCTTCGTCACGGGCTGATTGATTGAACTTCAAATTTAGCCTATGTTACTCTCCATCCCTTCAACTATCTCCACTTAAAAAATCACGTCAATTCGTCGCTCCGTTTTGCCGTGAAAGAAAGACAAACATACAGACAGACAGACAGACAGACACACTTTACCATTTATAATATTAGTATGGAAGTATGGATTGAACACTTTACCTTATTTACTTCCTTGTAATTTAATTCTTTGTCAATAATATATTACCGCTACGAGCTGTCCCCGCTTTTTTCACTACGCTACTCCGCTTTCGTAGGTCGTAGAGTTAGCCTCCCTCGATAATTAAGCTATTCAACACAAAAATATTTTTTCGATTCGAACCAGCATTTTCTGAGATTAGGGCGTTCAACCAAACATACAATCTCTTCAGCGTTATAATATAGTATCGATAACAAAAATATTTTTTTAATCATCAAAATTCGTCATAGTCGTAGACTTAAAACTATAATTGGGAATCAAAGCCGAAATGTATTTAGAAACCATTAATTTTGTATAGTCAGAAAGATGAAGCTAGTAAAAACTTAGAAAGACAAGATACGATCTCAAGTGCAATATCATTTGATACCGGATTATTGTGATGACAGGAGCTCAAGATGGTCGCTAATTAATAAACGCATCTCAGTTACCAAGATCAGCTACTCATTGCGCTGTACTTGATGTTAACGAATACGTCATATGAGTACAATACTTAAGTATCAAGTTTCGTTTATTAATCAGTCTACACTCAGCTGATGACGTACACCTAATCCGTAACTTGAGCTCAACTTCAATCTCAACCGTTAAATCGTTTATTAATACGAACAAGATCTTAAGTTTGGCATCAAGTGCGAGTTTTGATCTGAGTAACGTTTATTAATACGGGCCCTAGACAAGTGGCATTGTAGAATAGATAGCGGAACGGACGGAATTGACATAAGCTTTCGCTAAATAATTTGACATCTCCATACATTTGACAATCCATTCGTTTTCGCTATCTATTCTACAATGCCTCTTGTCTAGGGGGGAAGGTAAGGTATCTATTAAGAAGAACGCACACTAAACTTCAAGGACATTTTTTTTAATCCAAATCATCAAAACATTGGTTAAATTATTCTGGTCGCTACATCTACGTTTTCTTTGTAATTTCAGCGTGAGTGCATTACACCCAAATTAAAAATAAAACGTAAATTAAGAACTAAACAGAACTAAACAAAACAAAACAAAACCTACGTTATTTCAGAATAAACCATTAATGAACTGACGAAACCCAATCCTTCATAGCAGGATACATACACCTTGCATATATCATAACAAAACCTCTACCTTTTACCTTTAAACTGAAACATTATCGCTCCCACAAAATCTACAATTCCAACAGCTGAACTCAAATATTAAAATGAAAAACCAACATTTAAATTTATCCACGGGCTGACCTAAATTCATGGAGAACCCACTTCTAGAGGTCTTATTACTCTGGTCGGTGGGCTTGTAATAGGCTCCCTTGGGGTATAAAATCGCCCATAAATTTCGTTTTGAGCTACTCGCTGTTGAAGACGACGATATCGGTGGTATAACGTGTCGAATATTCTCCTATATTCTCACAATATACTGCGCAAATGAGACGAGTGTCGTAATCAAATTGAACATGTACTTCGTAGGGTATTGTGTAAATTGATTTGACAGATGATAAATAATGGCTGAAGTATAGGATGGTGGATCGTGATTGATGAGACGTGGATCTTAAGGCCTTTGGATAAACAATATTTGGACACGAAAAATAATGAATTTGGGCATGACACCATAATATTGTCCGTAGGGATGAGGCTAAATGCCTGTGTCCAGAATTAGTTTATAGACTGGTTTTATAACTTCAAACTTACACTCGTTGCCTTATGGTACTCGGGATAGAGGCAACACGATTGTACCTGACTAGGTGTCATGTTTATCAGTCAGCAGAGATCTATTAGGGTTAGTAACAATGTCGTTCTCTAATTTTAGTACTTAACTACGAACAACGACAATGAAATGTCTGCTAGCCGCAGCATGTAGAATGTTGTTGGTGCTGCCACGGAGTTCAATCAGCACTGAAGCCTCTTTCTTTCGAAGCACAACGTTAAGTTGCGAAGCCGAAGTGGCAGTGGGCTGAGCTATGGACGATTTTTTTTGTTTGGTGGGAAATCATCAAATGACTGCTCCCGTACTGGGTGCGGCGGGAGGGCGTGTCAGACTTTTACTGACTAAAACCCACTCATGTTCCAGGGTCACGGTAACTATTATAAATATGGCCCCGGCAGGCGTTGGCCCTGATGGGGCCCTTCCAATGCTGACTTCTTCTCTTTGAGGAACACTAACGCGCCGTCTACGCGGTCCTGGTCCTAGCCGGGCGGCGAGCTACCCATCGCTTGCCATCCGCAGAACCGCGAGCAAAGGACGATTACGGGCTGATGATGATGACAGTGTTAAGCTGTCTGTACAAGCCTCGGCAAACATTTTCGTCAATGTTAATGCTATCACTGCCTTCTATTTCTCTCACACCATTACTATCTTTACTTAAACCTTCTTCCTCTGTCGGGCCAGTTGGTCAAGCAGTTGGACCCTGACTGCTAAGCCGGAGGTCGTAGGTTAGATTCCCACCCAGGACAAATTTTGTGTGATGAGCACGGTTGTTTTTTCTCTGTCTGGGTGTAATTTATTTGTAATGTGTATTTATTTACAAATTATATAAGTATGTTTGGTTACCATAGCACAAGCTTTGCTTAGTTTGGGATCAGACAGCCGTGTGTAAATTGTCCCAAGATATTTATTATTATTTATCCTTTCAATTATAAGACTCAAATCTCCTACCTACCTTTAAGTGTCAACAGACCACATTAACAATCCAACACTCGCAAGGAAAAAGGTAAAAAATGTTTAAGCTCTCTTCAAAATTACAGCGAGGCTCGCGATATCGCGCGGTCGCGTGACCGAAGGTCGCTGGTGCAGATACAGACGATTTGCAATTCAAAAGGAGAACGTGAGTGGTGGCTATGCGACAGCTCTCGCTATCAGTCGCTTTGGTCTATGGCCTTGGCAAGGTTTAATTGGCGCCGTAATTGTGATTGGGCAGTCGCCTTTGCTCTTTAAAGGTGCTAGATTTTTTTATGGTTTTCTTTGTGTGATTGTGGTTGTTGAGGTTTTGTACCTAAGGTCGAAAAAAAAAGGTCATGTTACTAAGCTTCTGGCTCTCATTAGGCTGTGGTTTTGGTAGTCATTTGTATAACTTTGACAGTTGTAACGGATAGTCAGAAGCCAAAAAAAGTGAACCGTCACGGGACGCCTGGCAGATGTGAAACATTGACATTACATCATCGCCACACAGTACACAAGACTACTACTATACACCATCATACAGCGTCGCCACGCCAGAAATTTGTTTTTCGTGCGGCTATAGATGTTTCACATCAAAAGTCTGACCAGTCTAATCAAAGAGTATCATGTCGCCCAGTAACTGGATTATGAAGTACTGATTGGCAGTCGCTTTACGCACTCTGGTATCCATCTAAATCCGGCTAGGATGGAAGCAGACCCCAACATAGTTGGGAAAAGGCTAGGCAGAAGTGTTACTAAGTTTCTGCTGTACACTGTTCGTATGGGTAAGAAGAATAAGAAACTATGAATTGGCAATCTGTGAAATGTCTGTTTTTTTGTAAAGCCGTGCAGCCTTTGGCCGTGATAGGCTATTTTAAGATCTTGTCCAGAAAGGGCGAATTCGCCGCGAAACGTGCTTACCGAGATACTAGGGACGCCTTGTTGCGTCTAAATTTCGCGCGTATTGTAGAGCGAGTGCACGTATAATGGAGAAAGAGAGGGAAATGGAGCGCCAAAATTTTGATACGAAATTCTTTATAGACTCGCGCGTAGGTACGCTCTTTCTGGTCGAATCGGTCGCGCGTGATACGCGGAGAGAATCGCGACGAATTCGCCCTTCCTGGACAAGGCTTTAAGAAAATTACAAAAAACAAGTGAAGAAACATGGTTTTTGTATCCCTGAAACTATTTTTAATAATACAGATTGTATTCTTAGATAGACAGTAAATCTTGAAATCTATAATTTACTATTAAATGAAAAAAAAAATACTATAAAAGGTTTAACGGTCTTCTTGTTCTTCAAGTCATGTGAAGTTGTAAACAATTCATAGCAGTAGTTATTACGAAGTCCTAAAGAAAACTGGTTAAGTTAAGCAGGCTTTACTCGTTAACAAGTCAAAACATACACGCACAAGTCTGGCTTAACACCTATATAATAACATACCCAGTAAAAACAATAAATCCAAAAACAATAAATGTAAAGCTACACGTGTTAATTAAAACAAATCATCATCTATGTATTATGTTAATACAATTACTGAAGAAAAACAGCGTAAATAATTAATTCCGTGGCCATTTGCATAAGCGGCTCGGCCCGGGGCGAACGCGGATACGGTATTTTCGTATCGCCGCCATGATTTAAAAAAGGAATGTCTATGGTACCGGTATTTATTAAAAGAATTCGATTCTAAATATATTCGAATCTAAATGTAGAAAGATGCGTTTAGGCCACGTCCGCACAGGCAGGCGGCTTGCTTAGCGCCTAGTGTCTAGCGCGTCACCTAGCTAGTAGCTTAGTAAAACAAACGTTCTAAAATGAACGCGACCGGCTGCACTGCGCGCTTAGCGCCTAGCTAGTCGCTTGGCGTGCACCCATGTAAACAAACGTGTTGGTTTTTTGTGAATAGCCAGGATGCAAGCCACTAGGCTCTAGGCGCTAAGCAAGCCGCCTGTCTGTGCGGACGTGGCCTAAGAGCTATTTTTGAAAGCGACATCTCGTCAACGTGGCGACAAGCAAATGCCCAAGGCACCTAGCGACCTACCACGCAAACCACCTCATGTGCGGCCACCCGTGTATCCAAGCAAGTAGCCAGGATGCAAGCCGCTAGACACTAGGCGCTAAGCAAGCCGCCTGCCTGTGCGGACGTGGCCTTAGGCTTAGGCGAACAGACTTAGTTTGGGACCGAAGATTTGATTTGACCTAAGACTCTTTGGTTTCGACTCTTAGGTTTTGGTTTCGCGAATGCTATATGAAGGATTGAGAAAGAGAAGAGTTTTTATCCGAAAAACGTTTCCTCGTTTGACTGACAAACATTTTCCAGAATGGACAACTAGGACGTCTCTGTGGTCATTCGTACGTAAATCTTTGCTAGTCGTAACAGGTAGCCAGAAACTAGAAAGGCTGATAAATCAGCCTAATCAAGAGGTATTGTTTTGCCCAGTAACTGGGCTGTGGACAACTCATAGGCTATCGTTCTGTATAAAACACTGGCACAAATGAATCCTGTCTGACTGAAAGCGGGCCCCAACATAGTTGGAAAAAGGTTAGGGGAATTATTAATATCCTCATGCAGGTATTTCTAACAAGGATCTCCTCTTCTGTTTCTTCATCAGCATTACTCTTAGCAGAGTGGTCGTGGTCATCTCTCTTCACTCTCTTCTCTGATAGCCGCTTTCCGCATTTATGTAATGAAGAAGAGGCTTTTTTGCTTTTATCTGATCAGTCCAACAAGAGTAGAAGTCAGTTATTCAAAAAAACGTCGCTGTCTTAACATTGGTTGATTCTGAAATGAAATTATTCAGCCTTCAGGATTACGTAACGAGGACACAGAAACCTTCGCGACATGCTGCTATCATATTTTTTATCGTTTTATTAAAATATCTAGATCTCCTTCGTTTTTGACCTAGATCTTAAGACCTTGCCTTGAATTTTTCTAATAGAATGTGGCATGATTATGCATAGATGTTATCTTGGGTAATTTGGGAAATGTAGATGGTAAATTTGCTGACGGTTTACCTGATGTTCAGAGGGCACCTCCGCTCCGCTTAGAAACATCTGCATCTGGAAATGCATCCCGCATTTCCAACCTGGAGACAAAGCTGAAATGTGTAATGTGCGAGATATGCCTGTAATACTTCGGTGCTTTTAAACTGAAACTCAGCTTGGCTGCTTTAAAAAAACTTGATTTGCTTTTTGCTTTAAATATATATTAAAAAGTTTATAGAAAAAAATGGTAAAATCGCATTTTTTAAAATACTACCTAAGGTTTACGAGTACTTACATATGCTTGTGTATTGTGTGTATGTATGTCACAAATATATTTTTATCAAAGAGAATAGAATTCAAGGGTGATTGTAGATTTTATCGAAATTGTAATCAGATATTTCCATCAAAATTAATTCGCCATCTGCAAAAGGAATTAAAAGTCAATTTGCTACAGACCTATAATTATTGACATCCGACCACGGCGGAGACGCGTATTAACAAATACCTGTTATTAAAAATTTTCTTGAGCTTTACAAAGCAGCAACAATTATAAAGAAGACACAATTAAATGTTACTAAGTGCTAATGTACACTTTCGCTTGGCTATGTTTCCGTCTCTATCTTGCACTGGTAATTTGATAGAATTAATTTTTAGACTAGTTCTTAGATATTGCTATACACTTACACGGCGCATAATACTTCAAGTCACATGAGACGGATTTTTTGTGCATGTGCTAATAATGTCGCGTCAAAGTTTGATTGTAGAATGCCTGTTGTGACCTTTATCGCACTTCGTGTGAACTACAACACGAAGTGCGATAAAGGTCACAACAAGCCTATTTTTCGTTTACTAGAAACCTGAAACAGAGACATGTATTTTTTATTACATCTAGGAAACTTTAAAGAGCTAAACCTCAATTATAAAATATCCCATAATAAATATAAGAACTTCCTCATCATAAATGTTCCTTTGTAGATCAGTGGTTGAACATTATACTAAACAATACCATTTAAAACATACCCTATTACACATCGTCACAGCTCCGTATTTTCCAGTTACGCGTTCTGCCGCAAAAGGGGAGCCGGTAGTCCATTGTTAAAAACAAATGAATGTAACGGAAACTTGACGCTGATTGGCCGGAGATTGATATAATTGATATTTGACTGGCTTTGTACGCCAAATATTCCACGGAATACTGAGATGTAAATGAAGAAGTAGAAATTGAAATATTATTTTTGTAAGAAGTGAAACGGCGATGGCTTTTCAAGGGTCAATCTTACTGAGATTATCTAAATACGGAGTAATTATCTCGTACACTGGTAAACTGACTGACTGATTGTTTTACTGACTGTTGATACATCAACGCACAGGACAAACAGCTGGTCCTAGAGACACGAAACTTGCAGCCTGTGTTCTTTGTAAAGAGCAGGTATTCACTAAGAAAAGATTTTTGGAAATTTCAACTTCAAAGGGGTAAAACGCGAGTGAAGCCGCGGGCGAAAACTACTAGTGCATAAGTGTGATCGCAAACACTTTTGTCTCACTCTCCTAGTCCGATAAGTTAGAATTACTTGATTCCGGCGTCACGGGATACCAGTGATGTCCTAGATTAATTTTGGAAACTATGTTTTTATTACGAATTCATTATGTCCTACGGCAGGGCAAACCTCTGATTTCCTCCCTGACATTTTTTGGTATCTTTAGCGACTTGTCTCCAACCCTTCAGGAGAGAACGTAATTTGAACCGTTTTTAAACCTTCTCATTAAGCTCAAATCTTATAATTAAAAGGTCTAAATCTTCGGTGGCATCAAAAGCAAAAGCTGAGAAGGAAAACCGTCTCAAAGGACCGAAAAACGCTGTAGCTACTCACAATGGTAATCCAAAGAACTCAAGTTTCACTGTAGCCCAATATTTACCCCCGATATTCCCCAATCGGATAGGACCCGGCCAGCGGATATTCAATTGTTTGTGTTGTTCGAACAAATACTCCAGGATTATTGCTCTGAAGCCCACACACAAATATTTACTGTTCGCTGAAATTTGATGGAGTATTTTAATTTGAAAGTTGAAGCCGAACTGTATATTTTAAACGGGAAGGGGACAACGCCTTTGTTTTGAGGAAGTTCGTCAATAATGTGAAATATTGGATTTGTTTTATATTGGTTTAGAACGTCCTGCTTTTGATACTGCAGTCGTAAGGTTGTGGGTTCAGAATTGGGGCAAATAACAATGTGACTTTTTAATTCATGTGTACTTAATAAGTTTATTAGGCTTCAATGAAAAAATTACACCTTGAAGAAGACTAGACTTATTAATTGGTGGAATCCGTTTACAATGACATCGAAGGGCAATAACAAACAGATCATACTAAGCGGACGTCATACAAAGCATTTTGTACAAAATAAACAATTTCCTGTTTTTGTCAATACGTATTTATTTTAATAGAGAGACAAAAAACTTTTTTCAAAAAAAAAAATAACCGCCTTCAAAAACTAAAAACCCAATAATAACTAAAATTTCGGAAGTCGGTGGTAACACAAATTGAATGGCAGAAGAGAAGCCACCGACTTCCGACATTTTAGTTATTATTGGGTTTTTAGTTTTTGAAGGCGGTTATTTTTTTTTTTTTTTTTAAAGTTTTTTATTTATTACTTTTTAGTGTCGACTCCCAATGTTTGACTGTGTATAGTATCTTTATTTATTTTCAAAATAAAACTACTAACAATCTTATAAAACGAAAATAGAAACTTGAAGACAAAGCACACAACATCGTCTATGAAAATTTCGTCATTTTTTTTTTGTTCTTGGTGAATTTTTCGAGAAGCACTGAACCGATCGCCACAAAATTTATATGGAACCACCCCTGAATCATGACTTATCAAACAAAAAAGAACCATCAAAATCCGTTGACAATTGACGGAGTAATCGATGAACAAACATACAAAAAAAAAAAACATACAAACAGCCGAACATAGTACCTCCTCCTTTTTGTGAAGTCGGTAAAAATAGAAATAAGTCAATAATAATAATTCAACTATCAATTTACCCACTGAGACTATAAAAAAACCATGCAAGCGCCGAATCTTGTCGAGTATTGCATGACTCTTCCGAACACTGTCGAAAGTGTTAGGAATCATGTCGAATGAAAAAAGAAAAAAATAAATTGTGTCGAGTTGATATAGTGACATACTGGATACAATTTATTAAAAAAAAATATGTCATAATAAGCGACATGTCACTCAATGCGGAGTCATTACACCCGACTTTCTTTTAAGAACGTTATACGAAAACCAAACTTCGCTGTGTATTACGTCATAATAAGCGGATGGTCATTATAAGCAGAGTCATAATAAACGGATTCTACTGTATTATCTGAAATCGCTAATCCATCTCGTGCAAGCAGTGAATGCTCGTGCTTTCCCTGTATGAGGTCCTTTGAGTGGGACAATTATTAGGTAGACTGGCAGTTTGATATTAGGGTATCTCTGGTGCGAATTTTAATTACATTTCAATAGGTCCCTGGATAGTTACGAAGAGTCAATTGGTCGACGACGGACGATATCGGTAATAACATTATATAGATTTTTATTCATAAGAATTTCTTCCACTATCAACAGAGCCCTGCCCATTGCGTCATTTACCTTTTATCTGCATGGTATTGCATAGCCATTCATAACAACTTAATGTCTTACGTAATCAACTAATTAATTAATGTTTTCTTTAAAGATTGTAAGTATTTTATCACAATTATTCAAGCAATCAATCAAACCATAATTTATATGTGTTGCTTAAAATTGAGATAATGTTTATCTTCAAAGAAATTGGTATTATCTTTGAGGTTGTAAATAATATTCCGAAGTCAATAGAAGAAAACTGCAAATCTCTCATATCTAGGTCTCAGAAAAAATAAAGCTCTTAAAAATTGGAAGGCCTAACCAGTGTTGTAGATAACTGGTAGTCTTGGTGGAACGGTAAAAGGGATCTTGCTGCTTGTATGGAATGGCATGAGGCAAAGGCATCGTGAATGAAGCCAGCTATGAATGGAACAGCTATTTCCAGCTTTCTATATTGGTATACAGTTAGACGCAGTTTATATTAGAAGCTAACGGCAATCGATTCTGCTAATTCAGTTTTCACTACTTTGATGAAATTATTGATTTTGGTTTTCAACTGACGGATGATAGAATATGGAAGATAGGAAAATATGGTAGATAGCGAAAATGAATTAATGAATAGTTTCGCTAAACAATTTGACATCTTCATACATTTGACAATTTATTCGTTTTTGCTATCTATTCTACAATTCCACTTGTCTATGGGGGCAGCTTATGAGACAAAGATGAAACAAAACACGACTGTCATTCTGAAATTCGTAGTTTAAAATGCCGATGTACTGCATTCATAAAGATCAAAACCGCGAAATTACGTGAACTGAGTAACGTAAAAGCTCCTATTAACGACCCCCTAAAATGCGTACTCTATTAACGATCTAATTTTAAATCACTCATATTATACATAATGTAGGGTTCCAGAAAATTCATACCTTAAAAATTAGTTACATAATTTTGTTGTATAGCTAAAAGAGCAAAGTTTGTGTGTTTAAATAGCCAGTGAAAGAAATAATTTGTCAATAATTGGGAAGCGCCCGAAACGGATGCAAGTTTCATAGTGTCGCGCCTCCAGCCACGTAAGTACACCTGAATATTGCTTAAGGAAATTAACGCAATAAAAATTGATTAGTCTTCTTGCTATCACATTACAACTGTAACGCATATATTCGTTTTCTAAACTAATTCTTAAAATAATACTTTTAATTGGTTTTTGTGTTATAAAATCATGTTTTAATAAAAGGCGGTAATAGAATCCAAATTTTAAAACTTAATCCTAATAACGACCCATGGCGTTGTTAAAATTTTGAGAACGTTTAGTATTTTAAAATAATATCTATTATAAACTAACTTATTTGATTATACTTTTTTCTTGTTCAATTCTTAAAATTATTTTACTTCGTTAGGTCTATTAACGACATAACTTTTTCTTAAGTTTTAGTGTCAAACTCGATCTATTTATTATTATTTTTATTGGTCGCTAATAGAATATTGTAACCTTTGTACTTGATTCTATTACCGACTCACAGCTGTGAGAATATTTTTGGTAATATTGAAGTACTAACACAAAAACAAAATGTCCATTTTTGATCAAATTGGCTTATTTCTTGCATACGTGACGTTTTGAGAGATTTTGTCACAGGCCATATCATTAATGTAAAATAAAATTTACTTTCCTGTTTCATTCATGGCATTATCTATGTATATTTCATATATTTTATTAAATTCTATAATCTCTTTAAAGTTTGTAGCAGAAAGCAGAAGCGCAAGCAGTAGGGACGCCTCTGGTCAACTAGAAGCTGGGCTTATAGCTATAAATGAAGAGACCAGCATATACGAAACTTCATAAACCTATTATTCATAGCATACCAAGGATAACACAGCGTTACAAGGGAAATCATAACTATTGTTATATTATGATTTTATATTATTTATTCGTTTCACCATCGAATATTTACACCAATAATTACTTGCTTATAGATTATTGGTGTAAATATTAATAACTATTTTATAACAAAACAATAATGTAACACTTACTTCAAAGTAAACAACACCTTAAAATACCTTAAAAACGATTTTATTTTATTTTATACTATGGTAGAAGTGACAAATTCGTATGGGTCGGTAAAAGAAGCAGAAAAATCGCTAATAGAATCTTGTCGCATTCTATGGGTCGGTAATAGAATCAACTTCTCTTTTGGATAAAATAATTATTTTGTAACTATTGTGTTATTGAATATTGATTTTAAGAACTGAATAGCAAAGAATACTTCGTAAAGATTAATTATAAATTATAACATCTTCCCTAACATAACAGCTTATATCTATTTTTTTTAAGTGAATCCTGAGACAGCTAAAACTGGCGGTAATAGGAGCATTTACGTTAATTTGAACTTGATTTAGGTACAATGTTTACCATCCCGATGTATGAAATTTTAAGTTTGTTCATAGCAAGCTTTCGAATTACTCAATCGAGAAAGTTTATCGTACAGTCAAAAAATTTATTTCTGTATTTTTATGATTCTCTATTTCACTTTATAATCCTAATTTATCTAAGATCATCTTGTGAGTAATATTTTTTAACAAGATATTTTGGTTGGTGCTGATGTTGTAATCTTTTTAACTCATAGGTAATTTCTTAGTTTATCTAGGACACCGGTAAAACCTCTGAAGCCACGAAAAGCTGTCGGTCCCGGTTATCATTCGTAGAAGGGGTAATGTCTTATCCAGCAACTGGATTGTGGAGGTAGCTTCACATAAACACTGATTCACCTGGATCTGGACTCTTATTAGAATGTAGGGCCTAACATAGTTGAGAAAAAGGCACAAGTCGTTAAATATTCTAACCATATCTTAAGCTTCAGTAGCTTCTCTGAAACAATTCTTATTTTTCCCGTTTTCAGATACAACGAATTTTCTGCTTCAAAGCTCTAAAGGTTGTCCTTTTGTATTCGTTTGATGAATGACGGGTTTGTTTTGTATTTATACCTACCTACTTTTACCGGAGATATTGTGCGGGAACTAATTTGTCATAGGTTGTCGGTCCCGAAAACCTTTGATGTTATCTACAATACTGAATGTTTTCTTCGGTATTTGCCGTTGGAGACAGTGAAAAGGATTTGTGAATAATGTTTAGAGAATTTTGTGTTGAAATTAACAAATTAAATTCTGTCTATTCATCAAATACTTAAGATAAATAATTAAAGATTGTCTCGGGTGGTACCTATATACGGACATATTTTATTAAATGCTCTCAATGATTGAACGTTGGTGCCACTTCGCTTGCTCAAAAACGACCATTAAAATTGCAGGTGGTGTCAGTGGGAGCGGGAGGAGCGGCGGTATGCGCGTGGTGTTGGCTGCGCTGACGGCGCTGGCGGCGCGCGCGCTCGCCGGGCCACACGAGCACCGCGCGCGCCACCACGCGCCCGACCACGCCCCGCACTTCCCCGCGCCGGCCCCGCCGCAGCCCTACCGCGGACATGGAGAGGCCGTCCGATACAACCCCGAATTAGACACCATTCTACCCCGACTTGAAGATCACGAGACTTCCTCCAAACGCGCCAAGTTTGAAGACGCAGAAACCTCTTCCAAAAGAGCCAAGTATGATGAGAGGTTCTACTCGAACCATGAGCGGGCCGATGAGGAAATGATGGCCGATGAGCCACAGCTCGGGCCAGAGGAAGAGGATCCGCTCGTCATCCGCACTAGAAAAGGACGAGTGCGGGGCATCACGCTGACTGCCGCGACCGGCAAGAAAGTCGATGCGTGGTTCGGCATTCCTTACGCTCAAAAACCTGTAGGTGACTTGAGGTTCAGACACCCAAGACCAGCGGAAAGCTGGGGTGATGAAATACTCAATACTACAACACTGCCACACTCATGCGTCCAAATTATAGATACTGTATTCGGTGATTTCCCCGGAGCCATGATGTGGAACCCCAACACAGACATGCAGGAAGACTGTCTCTTTATAAACATAGTGACACCGAGGCCACGACCCAAAAACGCGGCTGTAATGCTATGGGTGTTTGGTGGCGGGTTTTACTCGGGAACGGCTACTCTAGATGTTTATGATCCAAAAATACTCGTTTCCGAAGAGAATATTGTGTATGTTTCAATGCAGTATAGAGTAGCATCCCTCGGTTTTCTGTTCTTTGATACTCCTGATGTTCCGGGCAATGCTGGGCTTTTTGATCAACTCATGGCATTGCAATGGGTGAAAGATAACATAGCATATTTTGGAGGGAATCCTCATAATGTTACTTTATTTGGAGAGTCAGCTGGAGCAGTGTCTGTTTCTTTACATTTACTATCCCCTCTGTCGAGAAACTTGTTCTCACAAGCTATCATGCAGTCAGGAGCAGCTACTGCTCCCTGGGCAATAATATCAAGGGAAGAAAGCATTTTGAGAGGCATTCGTTTAGCAGAAGCTGTTCATTGTCCACATTCTAGAACGGATATGGGGCCAATGATTGAGTGCCTCAGAAAGAAGAGCCCCGATGAACTAGTCAATAATGAGTGGGGAACCCTCGGCATTTGCGAGTTCCCCTTCGTCCCTATCATAGACGGTTCCTTCCTAGACGAGTTACCTGTTCGATCGTTAGTTCACCAGAACTTTAAGAAGACCAATCTTTTAATGGGATCGAACACAGAGGAAGGTTACTACTTTATACTGTATTACCTGACTGAGCTGTTCCCTAAAGAGGAAAATGTTGGAATAAGTAGGGAGCAGTACTTACAGGCAGTAAGAGAGTTAAATCCCTATGTAAACGACGTTGGACGTCAAGCCATTGTGTACGAGTACACTGATTGGCTAAACCCAGAAGATCCGATAAGGAACCGTAATGCTTTGGATAAGATGGTGGGAGATTATCATTTTACGTGTGGAGTAAATGAGTTTGCGCATCGTTATGCAGAAACTGGAAACAATGTATTTACATATTATTACAAGCATCGTAGTAAGAACAATCCCTGGCCGTCTTGGACAGGAGTAATGCACGCCGATGAAATTAACTATGTATTTGGAGAACCTTTGAATCCAGGGAAGAATTATTCTCCGGAGGAAGTGGAATTTAGCAAACGACTAATGAGATATTGGGCGAATTTCGCGAGGAGCGGGTAAGATATTGCCTTTTCAATAATTCATTCATATCATTGGTTAATCTTTAATACTAGCGGATTTTTGTAGCACGTTTTATCAGAAAATGCCATCTGCCATTCTTTATGCTTTTATTATTGTCGATAACAATAAATCAAACTGCGCAAATCTCTAATTACAGTAACCCATCTATAAATCCTACTGGAGAATCGACGAAGATCCACTGGCCCGTCCACTCAGCGAATGGCCGAGAATATTTGTCTTTAGCGGTGAATTCTAGTTCCGTAGGTCGCGGGCTGCGCGTCAAGGAGTGCGCCTTCTGGCAAAAGTATTTGCCACAACTGATGGCTGCTACTAGTAAGTATTTTTTCTCGATCATCTTCCTCTAATCACATGATCTCATCAATTATTACACTAGAAACAAGAATTCTCAGCTTTCGTCAGCTCATTGTGGTGTATTGGTGGATGATCTTCCAACGTCCCTTTTTTATATTATGTGTTACTTATTTTGTCTCTTGTACATACATATGTGAGAACCTAATGACTGTGTTGGCGTATGACCTTACTAAACCAAAAGTTTTACTAAGAAATTGAAATTGATTGTGTAATATTGAGCTTAACAAAAAAAATAATAGAAGTAAAAATACACTAGCAAGATGACTCGATGCATTTAAACTGCAAATTAGTAAGTCTTTTCCTTTAATGGTTTTTTGCTTGTAATTACAGATAAGCCAGAACCTCCAAAGAACTGCACAAACAGCGCAGCGCCCGTCAAGGTCCCGTACGAAATCTTCGGTGTCGGCGTAGTCATCGCCACTGGCTTGGTCAAGACCACGTTCTTCAAGTACATCATATGAGTTTGTTGTGTGGTCTAAGAGCCTTTTCGATTTATTTGCTTCGTCTAAAACTTCTGTACTAAAAAGATTCTGAAAATTAGAGCGAATGGATTTTTTTTAGATTTGGTTCGGATTGAACAAATGTTTTTTGCGTTGTCACTTAATGTTATTTTTATTTAATTAACGTTTATAGGAGATACTTTAAAAATGATAATAACAATGATTTTGATAATTTCGTAATTGATTGTTTCTATATTGCTGATTCTGGGCAGATAAGTGCCGTTGAGCTATTCTTCAGTATTCTTATTAGTACAGGAGCAATTAATTCGTGTATAATATTATGTGTTGCCGCCAAAGAATCTCTGGAATATTTTCTTATCAACTTATTTTTATAATGTAGAGTATTTTAGTTGTAAGCCACCTCGAGTGTTGAATTGCTGAGTCCATTAATATTCGTCTAGATATCTGTTAAGTTCAATAGTTAAATGTAAGCGATGTAACGTATTGTTTAAATTTTAATGTTATATTTTAAAAGGAGTGATTTCTCCAACTACATATCACTTGTTAATAACAAATTATAGATTACTGGTAGTTGTAATTTCGTCATAGTATAAGTACCTATCTACATATCTTCTGTAGGTTAAAGAACTTCTGCCATGTGGTGACGTCAGCGTCAACTTTGTCTTCATAATGCTAAGGGGCAAGTTATTTAAATTGAGTCTGCGGTGTGTTTCGGAGTTCTAAGAAGGCGTAGATATGAGAAAAAATGATTAAAAATGTTAGCTTTAAATCGCCTCTAACGCAATACATATCACGCAAGGCATAGAAAAATTTAAGTTCATTATAGCCTTAGATAGTAAGTTTAATATAAGCTAGATCATTTCACAACTCTGTAGAGGACCAATATTAGAAAGTTGTACGTGTTATAATGGTTCGATGTAAATCTATCGGTGGGAATTAAGAGGATCGTCAAACGGAATGATATCAAACGATTCAATGCGACAATTATGATATTTACGTCGAAACCAATGAAACTATAGATACAAAATTGAATAAGACTAAAATTCATAATAATGTTACAATATTATAAACTAATGGAAGCCAAAGTAAGATACAAGAGACGAAATCCAAAGAAATGGAAGATGTACAGAGAGTAGTATACTGAATGTATTAGAGAATACAAAATGTAGTACATTACGTTTAGGGTCGATACATCTAGCTTAGAGATCGTAGTGCCAGCGGTTCAGCTTTCAAATATTGGTGGACGATAGATGAATCTTTACAATTCGAGATTTAAGATAACAAATATTACTAGTACAATATTGTAAGTTTTCTCGCGACAGCCGACTAGACAACCGGAAACTTCATTGATGTAAATAAATGAATGTTAGTATTATATAGGAACTCGTGACGCCCTTAGTTCTTTTTTTTAAAGGGCAGATCAGACGGGTGCCTATTTCGTATTTATCGAAAAAATATTAACCTGTTGTGAAGGACGATACCTATGAAATATAGAAGTTAAATGTAATTTTTACGTAGTATTTTGAGCTTCTGTTGTATTATTTATATAGGCTACGTGTTCGTACATTTGGGTGGACGATGTCTTTATTCGCTACGTTAGTAATGTATAGTAACAATTCATGTTTCTAGTTCCACGTTCGATGTTTCACGAATTACGCTTATTTTAGATCTGCGTATATAAACCTATAGAGTGCCTCTTATTCACTTTTATATATATTGATACATAGGTGATACTGGTAGATGTAGTTCGCGTTATTTCTCAATGCACTGTATTTGTTTTTATATTACTTGTTCAAGACAGACGCGTAGTGCCAAATGAGATTGTGAAATCTGAAAAGGGTATATAGGTTTGAATTTTGCGATACAGATATTAATCTGCTTTTGAAAATAAGAAATGTATATTTCAAATATTCGAAACGAATGATAAAGTATATGGTTTGTTCAAAATTATTGCTTTTCAATTTGGCGGTGGTGATTTTGAGGCAATAGTGCATGTAAACGTAAGATTGTTCAATTGTTTTTTAGTGTTTGCAGTCAATAAGTTGATTGCAGATCATTTGTATGACACTTGTGATGTGGTTTACTTATTACTGCACTTACAACATTAAAACAATTGTCAACAGTTGTCTTGTAATAAATGGTGGAAGTCCAGACAAATCGATCAGTTGAAAATTTTGTCTGGGAATAATAACATTGCTTGACACTATACTATAGCCCCAAAATGCCACAAAATTTGAAGACACTACACAATATTGCTATGACAATAAAATATTTTACGCAAATCTTTATTTTTTACGATAAAATTTGTAATATTTCTAATCCTTTCCTAAGTGTTCTTAGATATCCTTAATATATGCAGAGAATTTTACAAAACACAAGTATGCTCAGCGCTTAATTCATAAAAATTTTATCTTCACTTATTTTTTTATTTAGTATGATCATAGTTTATACAATTACAGCTAAGTTAAATTTTGAACTTTTTTTAATACTGTCTTCTCTTTATATTTAATCAATAGCATCTTGATTTTTGTCTTCATTATAGCGCAATCATTTTAACATAGTTACGTTTCTTATGTATTACTCGGTTTCAAATAAAACCTTTTCTCGTGTTTTGTAAAATTCAAAAATAAATGTAAAAATTCTGTTGCTCTTCATACACCGATACTTCGCTTGGGACTCCGCTTGGCTATAATGTTAAATGTAAAATAAAATAATCAATGTATAATGAATGGCCTAAAACTGTAGAAGGTACGACTTTGAGGCCTACGAAATTTTCCGTATTGTTATTTTACATTCAAAGTTATCTTTTTTCAATTCTAATAGCGATTCAAGTAAGTTAAATAACATTAGTGCTATGATTGCATTATTGAATGTTTGCAACGTTTGTGTTTAATTATAAAAATAAATGCTTGTATATACATTTTCTTTTATTTATATATACTACTAACTTTCTCCCGCGGCTGTTTCCACTTCCGAAAGTCCATTCTCTATTCAGAATTTCTAAAAACTCTTTCTTAGCGGACACATACACACATCAAAAGTGTCTAGGGATCAAGCATTTTTATGCGGATTTCTTGAGATTGAGATGTGGCTTTGTAATAAAGGATCATGGGCATTTTTGTATGAGAGCTGGGCGTAAAACCAACAGAAATAAAATGTGTTGTAATTTACTTTATTGTACTTCTAAATACCCCCTAAATACTTGTTAACCCCAATATCGACCGGGTATGACTGCAAAAAAATCCCAAAGATTGGTTAAATAAAACACACATATTTGTTAAAAACTACTGTATACCTATTGTTACCTTTTATTTAAATATCAATGGTTATCATCAACTATAACATCTAATAAATGTTCTGCGGGTGCAATGAAAGGCTCGTGCCGTCCTAACCCTAAAACCACAAAACTGAAACTATGTGGGCACAACTTCCTACTGTTCTTCTGCCTGTTAAGCAAGTACAGTAATGCTCAACTATCGCATTTCTACCGATTTGATCTTTATCGATCAAAATGTAAGTATTATATATGCGCGATCTGACATGCCGCGACTGTATTTTAATTCGAAGCAACTACACATTAGTTTGCAGAATATTACATCTGTTTAAATCATCTAATGACTCCTCTCTATATAATTCAATTAAATAAACACCATCGCGGAAATGTTCTGCGACATACGATTTTGCTAGTTTCATATGATAAGTTCCCAAAGCGTGAAGCACTATTCAGTGGCAGTGTCAGTGTTTGTCAACCAATAGGTATATAGGTTTCTTTGGCCCTCTTTAGGGTATATATGTTCTGTGCTTTGGCCTACCTCTGCACCACATAGTGTCGTGTTATCTCCGTTGTATTAGCGATTGTTTTGGATTCTATAACAAATACGTTTGAACATCACTGAATATCTCTGCTCACCGGTTGTTTGGGCTTATTGCCGTCATAGTATAAAATTAAGTAATAGTCATTAGCTTTTACATAAAATATATTTTAAAGCTGTTGGTTTTACGCCCATTTTGACCGTGACTCTTTATGATTTTATAAATTTATATGGATCCTTTTTGGTGCATTTCATAATTTGAATCAGGAACTGTGAATCAAATTCGAGTAAAAGATGAAAATCAGCTGTCAATATTTTCATTGAAGACATTATTAGTGCTACTGTTTCCCTACTACTGATTAAAACCAACGTTATTATGGAGCGGCGACGTCATTTAAGCAGGGAAGAAATGCTCAGAGCCGTGGGAATGATAGAAGCTGGTTCCCGGCAACGTACTGTGGCTTTAGCTCTGAATACAAGTCAGAGTGTTATCAGTCGACTTTGGACACGTTACCGAAGCACTGGTACCGTGGCTGAGCGCCATGGAGGACGGTATCGCTGCACCACACGGAGACAAGACGGATACATTCAAATCTTAACTCGAAGAGCTCCAACAATAACCGCCATGATGTTAGCCGTGAGGCTTCATCACTCTTCAGGGAACTTAATTAGCGACCAAACAGTCAGAAACCGCTTGCATGAAGTGAACCTTCATTCCCGAAGACCGCTACGGGTACCACCTATAGCAATGCACAATCGTAGGATTCGATATCAACGGGCTCTTGAACACAGAAATTGGGCAGAAGAACAATGGCGTTTCGTGTGCTTTTCTGATGAGTCTCGTTTTGGTATGAGACCGGATACAAGACGTATACGACACTGGAGAACCCCTGGACGCCAACAGCGATTAAAATCCTGGAAGTCCATCCTTATAGTGGTGGAACCATCATGGTATGGGCGGGTATTTGGATCGGCGGAAGAACTGAGTTGATTTGGATCAGAGGCAACCTCAACGCTCAAATTTATGCTGAGACGATTGTATCAGACGTCATCGTTCCTCTACAAGTGCAAATCGGTCCCTTATTTCAGTTAATGCATGATAATGCACGACCGCACACCGCAAGAGTTGTAAGACAGACTCTCGCCGCAGCTAACATCAATGTCCTGCCCTGGCCTGCTCAGTCGCCAGACTTGAACCCGATTGAGCATGCATGGGATATGCTACAGAGAAGAGCTCTGCCGAATATGGAGGGTATCCAGTCGCAAGAAGACCTTTTTTTGTTGTTGCAACGAACATGGGCGGCCATTCCACAGCGTGATTTGGATGAACTCATTTTGAGTATGCCAAACCGATGTTCTTGTGTTGTTAGTGTTCGCGGTAGAAACACGGATTATTAATTGTTTAAGTTACCCAATAAAATTTTAGAGAAAACTGTTATTTCAGTCTTTTTTTCGAACTTTTGTGTTAGTGGTTCAAATGTCAAAAATCCCTTTATTAGGAAAATGGCAAATTTCTTTATTAATGCAAAGGTGACTTGGTTTATCGTTACTGTGACAAACGAAAACACTTTATTTGATGAATCCTTAAAGAAAATTTTAATTAATATCAATCAGGAGAAAAGTTATTGCAAAAATATATGTTGATCCCTAGACACTTTTGATGTGTGTATTTTTCACAGACCCTCCAAGTTTCGCGATTTGGGCTTTGCATTGATATAATCAGTCAGTTTACCGTAATACGAGTATATATATAATTATTCAGATTAACAGTCTTCTTTCTATTCAGCATTAACAGTTTAATCAAGGTGAAACACAGTGTTCAGTTGAATCCGGACAAAAAAACCCTTCTTAACATGGTTGGAAAACGAGGTCTCTATATGATGATGAAGATGAACGGTTAAAAGATACCTTCTATGTAGAGCTAGCTACAAAGTAGTAGATCGTGCTTCTTGTGAAGGATTTGGTCAGGGAAAGAGTACCAAATGTTGCGGAATGTTTATAATAGTTACCGTGACCCCGGAACATAAAGGGCAACCGAAGGAACATGGTGGGTTTTAGTCAGTAGAAGTCTGATACGCCCTCCCGCCGCACCCAGGACGGGAGCAGTCAAACTGGTGAAATTTTGAACTACAAACTACATTCAATAACCCGTTTGTATAGATATGCTTTAGTAAAAAATAACTGTAGGAAAATGTTTGAGTTTGGAAGACGATGGGATATATCAAAGTATTTATTATATTTTGACCATTCACAGACATTTATGAAATGCCAAAGAGCCAGTCAGTTAGAAAAATTTAAGCAAGCTGCTTGTTCCAAACGTTCCACAGGATTAAGCCATGGCAGTAACAGTTGAGAGATGACCAAAACCAATAGCGCCCGTTCACGAGCATGACGTGTGTATGAGCATGACGTCTTCTCGGTCGTGCCAGATGGCCGTCCCATTAGACAATTAAAATATTAATAAAACATCATTTATTTTCAGGCATCTTGGCCCATAGATAATACCATACAGACTAACTTTTATGAGAATGAGGAAAAAATACACCTTCACACCTTGTACACTTTTTTTTTTTTTTTGGTGAGTGGGAAATCATCCAATGACTGCTCCCGTCCTGGGTGCGGCGGGAGGGCGTGTCAGACTCTTACTGACTAAAACCCACTCATGTTCCTTCGATTGCCCTTTATGTTCCAGGGTCACGGTAACTGTTATAAACATAACATTCCGCACACCTTGTACACTTTAACCTTTATACGTCCAAGCAGCCAGCAACAGCCGGCTGTCGCGCTGCTATCGTCTTTCTATTGTGTCTCGAATCACGTGTGTTTGAAGTTTTAATATCTCTAGTATTTGGCTGGATTGCTTCCGAAGCCAGATTATAAATAATTTTACTTTGACCTTGATATACAGGACATGTATTTCCTAATAAAAAATCGAATGGTTACGTTACTCAACTCCACGTGGTGACCTTCAGATAACAATCGCAATTTGACTATTTTATCTTTCAGTGAAAAACTAGGTCTTCCACGAGTATCTCTATATGGAATGTGAAGTGATAAGATGGTTATCACTTTCAATTGTATCTTGATATCTGTCTAATTAGTTTGGTACATGCATGTTTTAACCTAGTAAAATGTTCTTGAATAGTTAAAAATAACATTTAATTCTGGTTCCCCATATTATAATCTTAAGTCCATTCACACGACATAAACAATTTATTTAGACTAGTATAATGTTCTTAAACTGTAAAAAAACCCATTTCATTCAGGTTCCCCCAAATTATAATCATAAACATACAACGATATAATTACAAATCACAAATGTAAAGATAAATACAACGTCATCGCATCAAAAATACAATGTCAGGGAAGCGCCGGGGTTGCAGAATGTTTATAATAGTTACCGTGACCCCAGAACATAAAGGGCAACCGAAGGAACATGAGTGGGTTTTAGTCAGTAAAAGTATGACACGCCCTCCCGCCGCACCCAGGACGGGAGCAGTCATTGGATGATTTCCCACTCACCAAAAAAAAGAGAAGCAAATGTCGGGGTTGCGACTTGCGAAATAGTTCTAATAGTTACCGCGGCTCCTGAACATAAAGGACAACCGAAGGAGCAAGGTTGGGTCTTAATCACTAAAAGTGTGACACTGGTGCTAATTCTCTTGTTCACAAACTTAACTAAATTTAAGTTAAATGCATCTTTCCCTTTCCATTTCTTAAAGAAAAGGACAGAAGATACATTTTAGTTTAATCCTGTAAAATTAGACAGCGGCTGAAGAAAATTGACGTATATTTAGAAGCCATATTTTTAAATCGCGTCTAAATTATCTATGGAGTGTCTAAATTTGACAGGACTTAACTAATATTTTATCTTCTGTCCTTTTCTCTAAGAAAAGGAAAGAGAAAGATGCACTTAACTTAAATTTACATTGGTTTGTGAATAAGAGAATTGGCACCACTCCCTCCCTCCCCGCCTATCGCGGGAGAAGACTCATTTGATGATTTCGCATCTATAAAAAAAAATGTCTACCTATTGTGTCTCAAATCACGTGTATTTGAAGGATTAAAGGACAGTAATATTATTAATTTAATTACATTGTAAACAATAACGATTAAACTTCCCATAGCCTGATTTCCGTCTGATAATACCCTTATCTACTCCCTTGAGTACACGAGTTTTGTTCCGATACCTACTGTTAACATACCTACGTCTTAAATAAACAATTAGAAGATAATATCTATGAGATGAAATATTGTGATTAGTAATTGATAAAGAGTAAATTGCTTCTGAATACTATAAATACGATATTTTTTTAATCAATGCATGTTATTCTACGCCTGAAGTATTGTAAGGTAAGACATGTTA
This sequence comes from Athetis lepigone, assembly GCA_033675125.1. Classification (NCBI taxonomy): domain Eukaryota; kingdom Metazoa; phylum Arthropoda; class Insecta; order Lepidoptera; family Noctuidae; genus Athetis; species Athetis lepigone. Next base: position 17,428,475 of record CM066227.1, read on the forward strand.
GATGAAATATTAGTTGTATTGTAATTTTTTTTTGTATTTTTTTATGTACTCCTCTAATACATTTTTTTCTCCATCTTAATAAGACAATCTTAATAATTCTCTGTATGAGAAGAGGCTTTTGCCCTGCAGTGGGACAGTTATAGGCTGGTATTATTAATAAGACAATTATTATTTTTGCAACCATCTTTAAAATTTCGAATCCCTCTAATTTATGTTTTTATGTTTTTTCTAGGTAAAAAAAAACAATCATAATGAAATTCTTCCTTGCTTTCGCTTTTCTCATCGCAGGCATCAGTGCCATCCCACAGCCTGAATATAATCCATTCAAAAGTAAGTATAATTTATTTTCCTAAAAACACCTTTATTACATCAGTTTTTAAAAACCAGAAAAAAATATGACTCTTTTCAAATGTTTATTTATTCTAATACTTGATTAAAACTTCTGTAATGACCGCCCTAAACTAGTAGACCTAGTCTATTAGTCTTCTATACATATACGAAACAAAATTTTGGAATGGGCAACTAGATTTACTTTTGTTTTGTAAATGACGAGTGGGTTTTAGTCTGACACATCCTCCCCTCCCGCCCGGGGTGGCGGAAGTCATTTGATGATTTCCCACTCACCAAAAAAAAGTGCCATTTTTGGTCTAATGAAAATTATGATTTGACTGTTGACTTGACTAATAGGTAAAATACTATAAATACAAGTGATCATAATGTAACGATAGACGTAAAGTAAAATGTTTAAACCATTAAATAAATTCATTTTATTTCAGTTGACTTTTCCAACGAGCGTTTTGTCAGCGGTCAAATAGAAGATGCAATTAAAGCAGCGAGTCAGGCTATCAAAGACGCTGGATTGGACCCCTTACACATCCAGAGAGAAAGTTCTAGCTACAAACTTCCAGTTCCCGCGTAAGTTACTACGAAGTCATCTAGATATACAAAATCATGATTGTTAATAGAAAAATCACTAAGTACACAAAGAGAGACTTTCTAATTTGTAGGTGCTACTTTTGTCTGTGCATATAATTTATTGCTATTTAATATTAGGGAATATTTGCGTGATATTTTGTTTTTAATAAAAATTGACAATACATATCTCATTGGTGATAGGCGTTGCCCAAGTCCAGACTAAAATTGTTTATATTTTCTTTTATTTAAGTAACTATTGAGATTTGTTATTATTATATTTACTGAAAACTAGCATTAATCCAATTTAAATACGATATTTTACATTCAACTTAAAATATAATTTTCCAGACTCTTCAACTATGAAGCTTTTATTGAGGACTTGTTAAGCACCGGTCTCAGTGATATCAAGATCAATAGAGTAAGCTACAGCCTCATCACTTCCCGTCTTAACTTTGATATTGAGCTGCCTCTTATCCACGTCTCTACTGGTAAGTTTCTTTGATAAATATTTGGTAAAACAAAGGTACATTAAAATTAAAAAAAGCCAGAAATTATTAAGATCACGACTTCAGCTTACCAAAGAGGTGATAATATCTAAACTGAATTTGATAAAACATGTCAAAAGAGGCTTTTTGTCATTGCAGTTGGATAACCTTCTTTCAAATAAAAACCGCATCCAAATCATTTAAGAGCTGCAGTGCTACAAACAGACACGTGTGTGTCTTAAACAATCTTGTTAAAATACTAATAACACACTTTACTACTAGTCAACCATAATAACGACTGTACGCAAAAAATAGCAAAGTTAGAAAAAGTAATTCTATGTATGAAAAGAGGCCTTTGCTCTACAGTAGACCACTAATACGTTGGATATGTCGCAGTCATCTGGTTGAATCAGCTATTTGATTGTATGACTAGCGCGTTCATTGAATAGCAACATTTAATTGAATGACTAGGCCGAAAGCTGATTAAACAAGCGTCACTCAACGTCCAACTAGATAGCTGATTGAAGCATAGCCCTTTGAACAGAGCGCACGTAATATCAGTCAGGTGATTGTAATTTAGTTCATTTTTTTCCACTGCGGCGTTAGTAGTCACCAAATCAAATATGGCGTAAAATAGCTCTCGCAGATAGCACTGTTTTGATATTATTTTTATTAAATTTACTTTAAAGTGACTTATTCTTCTTGATAAAATAGTGTGACAGCATGGATTTACCTATTGATACGCCGCCGCCGCCGCCGGCAAGTTTTAAAGTTTTTTTTTTAATTAAAATCATAATAAAGTGTGTCATGTCATGTCCTCATTTTTGTTATGTAAAGGAAGTTAAGTTTTTAAGTTGCGAACTTATGGTCACCCTAAACAAACATTACAAAGTCGACTATATCTCATTAAACGACAATGCTAAATGACGTTCAGTCAAGTCGTTGAACGTTACATTAAACAACTTGACGAGTTGTCGTTTAGTCATTCAATTAAATGTCGTCATTCAATGAACGCGCTAGTCATACAATCAAATAGCTGATTTAACCAGATGACTGCGACAGATATATTATAACTCCTATGTGGGCCAATATATGCAGGTTGGCATATGACACTTACCAACCCACATATCCCATTCAATTGATAACGGCTCTCTCTCAGAGATTAGGACATAATAGTCAAATTATGCAAATATTTTTTTTTATATTCACAATTTCCTACTGAAAAAAAACTTCGTTTTGCATGACTAATAAGGGGATAATCTATTTCAGGCGCTGCCAGGTTTGATGGTGTCGTCTTCAGCAATAATATTGGCTTCGATGGCTCTGGAAAGTGAGTAACATGGATAGAATAACTACAATACTATTATAACTTTATTAACATAATTTATATAAAAGTATTTTTTCCAAACTATTCTTTTTAGTAAGTTCGATTCTAAGTGAAATGTGTAAGAGCTTTTACCTATATATACTTCAATACTAAAATCATGAAAAGGAAACTTCGTTTGTTACAAAACCATAGTCGAGACATAAAATCTGTTTTATGGTATTCTGAAATAGACAGAAACTATTTCAAACTACAAACATAAATTATTTGCAACCTGCTGTGTTTAGTAAACCAAATAATCTTATTTTTTTTTCCAGGGTTGAAGTTGTAAGAATCCGTTTGGTCGGCGTGGTTCGTGTCAGCATCGGCATCATCTCTGGCATTTCCATCCGTAGTATCTCTATTAACTTCACTCTGGGAGATATCAACGTAAGATTTTTCTATATATTTATGTCACTAGTTCCCTAACAAGCCAACGGCCACCCTGATGTTTCAGTTGTAGCCTGCCGGGGTTGCAGAATGTTTATATAATACTTAACGTGACCCCGGAACATAAAGGGCAACCGCAGGAACATGAGTGGGTTTTAGTTAGTAAAAGTCTGACACGCCCTCCTGCCGCACCCAGGGCGGGAGCAGTCATTGGATAATTTCCCACTCCCAAAAAAAAATATTTCAGTTGTAAAAAAATGATCTTAGCGTTATTTAGGGTGAAAATATTAAGCAAAATGAATGTCATAAGTTTCATTCATCTGATAGGCAAAAGAATGAGCAATTGATATGCTATAGTTAGGTACTTTCCAAGTTTGATTATTTTCGTCCCAATCAACAGTGGATTTAGTATCATTTAGTATCACTACAACGATGGTTAACAATTAAATATGGATATCATATTAGCAATGCTTCAAGAAACTAGATACTTCTCGATCTAAATATACTGCATATTGACTGACATATCATTATGATTAACTTGTATTTTTTTTTTGCAGTCTGATGTCAAACTAGTCATCATGGGCACAGACTACTCTGCTGATTTCAACGATTTCGTCGGTTCATTCGTTCCTACCACTATCAAGGCGCATTACGTAAGTATTTTTCCCAAATATGTTTTTAAGATTTAACATCTTGAATTACAATTTGTTTGTGTGTGTTTGTGTGATTCGTATCATGGCACTTAATGAACAAAATAACTTCGAATACTCAATGAAACATCACTGTATAAAAATTATATTCAGCTCAATAAAATCCCGGCTTACAGCATGGGTATATTTAAAAACTTCAGTGTTACATTGCCCTTCTTGATATTCAGGTTTAGCACTACATGTTAGTCGTTAGTTAAGAAACTGTGTGCCTCTCTGTCGAGGACCTATCTTTATTGTTATAAGCCTGTGTTGTCCCACTGCAGGGCAAAGGCCTCCCTTTCTTTTTTCCAACCTTCTCTAACCTGGGTTGTTAGCCAAGCCTTAATTTCGCAATTCCAAGCATTAATTTCGCCATCTTTGCCTGGGTCGACCGCGATGTTGTCTATCGTTTTCTTTTCCCTCTTATTTTTAAAACATACTAATTTGTTTTTTTTGTATTACAGAGCGAAATCAACGAGCTTCTGGAGTTAGTTCTAATGGAACTCATCGAGGCTAATATGTAAGGTTAAGATAATAATTAAGTTAAGGAAAATGCTCATAGTATTTATAAGACTAGATTTAAGTTTTTATGTGAATAAACTTTTTGTACTGTTTTATATTTATGATGTTATTTTAATTTTTTTCCTGACCACTTTGAGATGATATAAAACGAAGATAAAACAATACTTTACTTTGAGTGTAACTGATCATGCTTGCTATTTACATAATAAAATGTTTATTATTGTTAACCATTTGAAGTTGTAACAATGAAATAATGGGCGTTACTCAGATCATCTTATACTTATATATCTTTGATAGGACAGACGACATGAAGCAGAAGGAGAGCTGACCTATTCTTAAGAGACCCTGGCTTCAATCAACATTACCATACAACGTGGCAATACTGCCTGTCTTTTTAGGACCTGTTAAATTGATAGTGATCAAGTATTAGGAGTCTAACTATTCTATTGTAGTCTTATTGTATAGTTAGAAGAATTAGTTGGACTTTTATTAAAAAACCTCTCAAACAAAGACATATAACTGATCGGAATGGAGACACTGACAAAAAGTTAAGTTTGAAATGAATAAGTTCAATTTTTTTTTTCAGTTAACTTTTTGGACAAACGATTCGTCGCAGGCTAATGTGAGAAGCAGTTCAAGCCAGGCAACTTAAAGCCCCTTATTAGGAACTTATAGTAAACTAGTTTTTGCCCGCGACTTCGTTCGCATGAAATAGTTCCCGTTTCCGGGGGATTTCCGGGACGAAAACTATCTTATGTCCAATCTCGGGTCCCAGACTATTGCCCTTACTAATAATCACTGTGTAAAGTTATGCAATGAATAAAGCCTGTGTAACCATACATTTTTTGACGTATAAACCTGTCATAACTTTATGCAGCGTTTATTAGTAAGGCGCTATATCTGTACCAAATTTCATTCAAATCGGTACAGTGGTTTTGGCGTGAAGAAGAGACAGACAGACAGACAGACAGAGTTACTTTCGCATTTATAATATTAGTACGGAAGTACGGATGATAACCAAGTTAACAAATCACGACACACAGCGAAGCATCAAACAAAGATTAAACTAATAAAAACAAATGAAATAGCGGAGAAACAGCTAATTTATCGATTTTGGTATCAGCTGCGTTTAGTTTAGCGTCGTAGCAATGAGAGAAGCCATCAAGCTTTTAAAGGAACTACCCACATTTATTTAGCTGTATCCAGCCTTGTGCCCGTTGTGTTGTGTGTAGAAAACCTCGATTTTAGCTGGGATGAAGGAAGTCAGGTTGTAGACGGTATTCAAAGCTAAGAGGTCTCTTGCTCTTGGTCCAGGGCTCACTCAGGATCCCAAACCATTATCAGCTGGAGCCATACAATCTCGCTGCGGGTGGCTCTTCTATAACGGGTTGATAAGTCTACAACGTAGTCCTAAAAAAGAACTACTAAATGGCCAATTTGATAAACAATTATTTTATAGACAATTTTGATACTAGAACCAGGGTTGTCAGGCGTTCGGTGATAGGAAGACTTGGGTCTTTGAAATGCATGTCCCGTTGTTTTTGTCACTGAAGTCCTGTGCTGTGTGTGACTGCCGGGGCTGCGGGTTACTGGATGGTACCTGGATTGGACCCTGTGAAAGCCGTTTCTGACGGTATATCATTCGATTTACTTGTAACATATGCCTAGTTCGGTTACAAATGCTATCTCTGTTTGTTCCAATTAAAATATTGTTGCCAAGTTGTTATGTTACTTAGTATTGAGTTGTGTGAAATATAAAAAAAAAATATCTACACATTTTTTATTAAAAGTTGAGACGATTTCATCATGATATAGAATTATTACATTTTACACAAAAGTCAAGCCAAACTGCTCAGTTTGTTCATCATCAATTCATAACCCTGACCATCGTCATTAGCCAGGTCGAGTTTATTTGACTTTCCAAATTTAGAATCTGGCATCCCTAATCATATGTATGTCAATGGTTGCTACCATCATGTGTCACCATAACACATTAATTATCCACTAATTAATTTCAACCGATATATAAACTACGGTTACGGCTAAGCATCTGTAGTTCAGTGCAACGATTGAGTTTTGTACGGTAGGTTTTTAGAAACTTTACTATTATTTTTATTATAGATCTCTCTGGCCTAGGATTTATAAATATTTTTAGGTCATTTTTGAACAGGGTTAGTAAGAACAAAAAAGAGAAGGTAGAGTCTTTTTTTTTGTTCTTTTTTTTCTTTTCGTACTTATACAAAAATATCTATAATTATTTTGCTCCGAAGTAGCAATTTCTGACGTCACTTAAATGCCAAACTTTTTTTTAAATTCTTTTATTCCTTGCAAAACAATTAATTATTCTACCTTTGTTGTTAGTTTAAAATTCCGATTATTTTAAATTAACAAACCGATTAATTTAATTCAAACCTAAAAGAAATATAAAAAAAATGATGTATATTTTTTGTCTTAAGCCACAGAGAATAGGCTAGACGACGAAAAAAAAGTAATTAGTCCGTCAGTGAGATTATTAAAACACGATTTGATACAATTTTTGCAGCACGGTGACGTCAAAAGCCCCCACTCCGGAACTTTGTTGCTCTTTATCTTTGTTTTTTTTACATTATTTTGATCAAGCAAAAAATATATACGTGTCCCGTACTTTTGACCGATCTACAAGACGGACTAAACAGAAAGCCATTTATGTTGTCGTCATCCCTATTACTAATCAGGTTTGTTTTAGTTGCAGATTTTCAAAAAGGACCAAAATGAAACTCATCATAGCTATCGCCCTGTTCGTTATGAGTGTTAACGCTCGGCGTCAGTTCAATACAAAAGAAAGTAAGATCATAATTATAATACGAAAAGAATAATTCACAAGGAGTCAAATACAAAATGATACATTTATTTTGTACTAGCTCATCCTTATAGACATTGACAGGTCACACGAATTGAGGATACAACGCCATGTTATTTTTGTCTATCTTTTGTTTCTATCTTGAATTGAAGATGGTGTACAGTCAGCAAAGAAGTGACCATATGAAATATTGAATGAAATTTTGAAATGATAATTTTGAATTTTTGATTTTTTTATACTATTGTGAATTTGCTTCAGCTTATGACATTAGTAAAGGTTTAAATTCTGTACTCATTTTAATTATGTAAATAATACATTGATTTATTTACAGTTGACTTCAAAAATGAGCGTTCAGTGACGACCTTCATGACGTGGTACATGGAAGACGTGAGCCAGCGTATAAAGGACTATGGCTTGGATCCCTTGTACATTGAAAGAAAAGGACGTAATTACAGCCTGCCTGTCCCTGTGTAAGTATATGTTAAATACTAAGATAGAGACTACGCAGATTTATTTAGCTCTATACAGCTCATGTCTATAGTAACCCTCCTCATCTATCTAGAAAACTTTACTCTATTCAGGTATCTAGAAAGCGATCGTTGTTTCCTATAAACTTAAGGTGAATAGGTCTGAAAAGATGTGCGTAGTCTCTTAATGTTTCGTGGTGGTTTTTTATTGTTTTCGTAATAGAAGCCCGGAGTTTGAGAGTTCTTAGAGCGCTTTCACACTTAGGCGATTTTAGGCGGCTGACACGCGACTGTCGCGCTGTCAGATTTTCATAGTTTAAACAGAAGCGCAGAAGTCGCGCGCTGCCGCCGCGGCCGCCGCGTTTGCAGAAGCAACAATGTTTCCCCGTCGGAATCCATTTTTGAAATGAAGAGCGCCACAAACTGCGGCGCGACTGTTCTTATAATGTGAAGGAATGTGCTTCTGCCGCGCTGCTAACGTCCTAATGTGAAAGCGGCCTAAGTGTGACTCCTCATTATTGCGTTAAGGTTGTCCTAACTTCCAGTAATAACTTCCGGATATTAACTAATTTTGGCACATTATGACTTACACACTACTGACGAATATTATGCAATCAGACACTTTTTAATTTACTTCTAAATTATATACATTCACTTCCAGAATCTTTAACACCGGATACCAGATTGAGGAGATGAGGAGCAACGGCATGAGCAATATCGTGGTGCACAGCGCCAACTACGACATCTTTACCTCTTGTCTCGACTATGACATCGAGTTGCCTCTCATTGACGGCAGTGTTGGTAAGGGAAATTGAGTTCTGTTCTAAGTTGTTCAGAGTTGTTATTTGTTTATAACCAAGTGGATCGTTGACTCCTTAAAATGTAGAATAGTTTTTAAGTAAAAGGAGTACTATAGAGTTGACAACGGCAGCCTATTCGCATTAGCGAAGCGAGGTAGAATAGCGGAGTGCGTGAAAAAATCCACTAATAGAATTGCTTTAAATCCCTCTTGCAAGATCCTATTTTTACCCGAAAGGAGAAGGGTTATGTTTTTCGAGCGTTTGTAGGTATGTCGCATTCTATGGCATGGTCTACAGCCTAAACTATTTAATGGATTTCGACGTATGAGGTGTCATTAAATTCGTCTCAATTGTGGGCAATACAAAACAAATAATAATATAAATGTGTAAGTTGTAGTTCACGAATTAGGTATCGTGACATTTTGCCAATTTGAAATTGGTAATTATTGATTTCAGGTGCTGCTTCAATGGCCACAACTCTTTTTGGAGACACATTAAAAATGAATTCCTCTGGAAAGTAAGAACCTTTCTATACATAATGTTATCCATCAAAATCTAAGTATTTATTGCACTTTCGTGTCTGTTAATTACTCAGAAAAATCATCCATGTTTTCTTAGGTAGGTAGATTTTTGAGGAAAATAACGAGCTTGAAGTTATTTTTCAATAAAATTCAAAAACTTTGAAATTATTGTTGCGGCTTCTAATTGAATATACATGACATATTTTGAAACAAATACATATAAAGATCAATGTTCTACCAAATTATTTTTAAACAAAGACGCCCACCGCTCTCTGTTTGCAATAAATTAGAGTTTTCCGTGAACAATATATACTTAATGTAGCAGAGAAAAACTGAGAATTTCAAAGATTTTTGAGAAAGAAACAATCTGTGAAGTCATGACTGACTTTATTGTAATCAAAACTCTGAAAAAAAGCAATTTTAATTAAATGATAAAGTGTTAAACGCCTGTTCAATTATATATAGCAATATATAACTTCCAGAATATTATGAGGAAGAAGTCGCGGGCACCAAGTGTTCAATATAAAAAGAAAAAAATGCATAAATTAAATACCTATAAGAAATCTTTTTCTGTCCAGGGTGGAGTATGAAGGCATGCGTTTTGTTGGAGATATTTGCATTAATTTGGACCTCGTTGCTGGAGTGAGTGTCAAGAGTACCAAGGTTTCTTTTGATATGGAAGGGATCAAAGTGAGTTCCACTATTTCCACTATTGTTTGTTTATAATAACATAATGTGTAAAATGTAGACATTACCTATACGGAGTTTTGTAAAGCCGATTCGGAGAATCGGCCAGGTTTAAAAATGGGGCGCAATAATCAATCACCAAAATATAGGTAAAATGAGGGAGGCATTTTTCATTGTGATGGAGAATGAGTTTAGAATTTCTAATAAGAGGTTTCAATATGGCCAGAAGGTGAGAAGTCAGCAATTTTTACGAGGAAGGGAGAGAAAGTTTACACACATGAGTTGATGTAAGGTCCACAGCATTACTAAGATAAACAAAGTGTGGAATCTGTGGTAACTTCTATCTTTACTAGAACTAATGTTTCCTGTGTGTCTTAATAAATGTTTTATCTATCTATATCGCACAGTGAAACTTCTCCGTGACATTAGTAAGTAGGTACTCCATCATCATCTCCCGAGCCTTTTCCCAATTATATTGGCATCCAGCCTAACCGGATTAAGCTAAATACCAGTGTTTTACATGAAGCGACTGCCTATCAGACCTCCACAACCAAGTAACTGGGCGACTCGAGACTCCTTGGTTAGACTGGACAGACTTTCTGGCTTCTGACTACCCGTAACTACTGTCAAAATTCTACGAGTGACAACCGGAACCAATGGCTTAGCGTGTATTGGTTTATGAAGCTTAACATTTAATTAATCTTCGAAAAGGCTAGTTGTCTCTTCCCGTGACCCAAAGGCTGGCTTTTATTTTGGCCAAAGACTTAGCATTGCCATCCAACGTGGCAATGCTGCCAGCCTTTTGGGCACTTTACCGGTTGACAGCGATGCAGAGAAGTTTTTTGATGCCATTATATTTTAATTGTAGTGTTTTTCCTTTATTTTTTAAGTTTAGTAATATAGTTTGTAAATAATATTGTATATATTAATCTTCTGTTTTTTGTTTTCAGTCTGACGTGAAAGTTTTTATCCAGGATGTAGATTATTCTGATCAAATGAACATGTTCTTCAACTCTACATTACCGGCTACTTTCAAGGCATATAAGGTAAAAGTTTTCATCTTACAGATTTCATTTATTAATTGAAAATCGACCTAAATTTTATCAAATATAGTTGATAATTGTGTAAGATATAATTCATAAAATTCACTCATAGATTCAAGAAATTATTTAAATTAAAGATTGAAAAATAACAGATGGATTAAATCGGATAAGGACATCTATTTAATCTACCTTGTAATTTTGATAAAGATTTGTTATTTTTTGTGGTGTTAATTGGTGCACAAATTATATCTTTACTGAAACTTTTTATTTTCTTTTCAGTCTGAAATCAACGAGATGTTAGAAATCATGTTAAAGGATTACGCCAATGACTTTTTGGAAACACATCAGTATTAGATTTTTGAGGCCATCGAAATATTATTGGACTTACGTTTTTGTTGAATAAATTTATGTTAATGCAGATTTTATTTTTATTTTAAACTAGCTTTAGTTTCAAGGCCAATGGTAAATGTTAGCTGCTTATTGTGGGGTCTAATAAGGGCATGACCAATGTGACATCTGTCGAACTTTAATTTATATGTAGGTACTTTCTAAAGTTTACCTAGGACATAACAGTCATCAGTGAAAGTATACATCGAGAGAATACCAGGACTCAATATATGTCCGAAATCGCTAATTCACCTTGAGCAAGCGAGGTGATCAATGTGTGTGCCTTTTCCTTTGTACGACAAGGCTTGTCTTGCAGTACTAGTAAGAGCTACTAAAGCAGGTCATACATCGGGCATACATTTGTGTCTCTGTAAATGTGGCGCCACATTTGCAACGCGACACTTTTATCGTCCCCGTATATCTGTTCGCGGGCCCGCATACTAAGGGCACATTAGTTGCGGGCATATTTGAAACAAATAAACAAATAATTGCGGCGCAGCAATTGTGGCTAGCTAAATGTCCGATATGTGTAGTATGCAGCGCCGTTGTTCGGAGTCGTTTAGCTTAAGTAGCGTTAATAACGTAAGTACCGCTTATGGTTTTATTTTAGTTTCTTACACACAAATATTCGAATCAAACAAAACACCTGTGTGGTTGTATAAATAGCTATTGGATAAAATAAAAACATCAGAACAGATTGAATTAATAATCCCTTCCACAATTTAACTGATAACTAGGATTAAGGATTAACTGCTTAATTGATTATCTTTATCTTAAGTACTGAACAAATTATTCATGTTTAAAATATTATAATCGGCGGATTATTTTGAAACAGTATTACTTGATTGTCACGAAGGTAAGCAAGTTTCAGTGCGTCCTATTTTTTTAAGTTAAGTGTGTTTTATATTTTTGAAAGGTTTAGGTATATTTTTTTTTGTAAAAAAAGTCAGTAGGCCATTAGATAGTTTTAAAACTATTGTGAAAAAAATGATCGCACCGGAATTTTTAATTTTATTTATATTGTTACAACCTAGATGGTTAATACGCGGCTCTGCGTCACACAAAATGGCGCAGATCTGCGTTTACGCGCATTTTGTTTCGCCCGGAAAGAGTTTTCTGCGCTGAAAAGGAATTTGCTACTTAGTTAATTGTTGTAATGCCTGATGTGGATTTTACGAAAGTATAAAAAGGACAACATGTGAGTTGTCCCAAGCTATTAAAAAAAGTCACAGCTATCTGATCCTGGCCGAGCCTGTACTTCTGTACCCAGACGACTTTTATACCTACATACTTAAATAATTTGTAAATACAAGATAAATTACACCTAGACACAAAACGGGGTGTCCTGGGTCTGGGTAAGAATCGAACATAATGACCTCCAGCATAGCAGTCAGGGTCACTAAAGACCAGGTCAGAGATGCTAACCTATCAATATTGTACCCTTAAAATGTAACAGTGCAACTGATAGTATAACTGAAATTGAATAAAGCAATAAAATATGAGTAGTTTTTACGTGATGCTTGAAGATAATTATGTATATTCAAAGATTTATTTCATTTTAGAAGATAATTCAAAATGAGGACCATTCTAGTCTTCGCACTCCTCGTAGCGGGGATCTGTGCGTCGGTTGCACCACGGCGGTCGTTCGATATAAGAGGTGAGTTAGGCTGAGGCTACTCTAGCCTGCGACGCGAGCTGCGACACATGAGCGATTGAAACTAATACATGGATACTCACCGTGTATGGCTACACCGTTCATCAAATATTACTAGCGATCTTTGATTTCTTTATGCGACAGGAGCTACAATACTGTAATCATGGCACCGGCTACATCGACTTAAATGAATATACGCCAGATTTTCGCTTATAATGTAGCCATTCCATGTTTATCTCGTTTCGCTCTTCCAGTCGCATCGCAAATCGCTGCCTACTATAGCCTCAGCCTTAAGGCTAAATTATAAAGGATACCTATTATAAATATACAAGCTTTCGCCCACGTAGATGTCGAGACTTCCATTCCCAATTTTAACCCTTTAGGGTTGGAATATCCTCAAATCCTTTCTTCACATATTCTCTAAGTTTTATCTGTCTGTCTGTCCATCTTTCACACTTTTTACAGCAAAACGGAGCGACAGTTTGATGTGATTTTTAAAGTGGAGGTAGATGATGGGGAACACTCTCCTATATGTATTATTGCACTCTCCATGGTGACATAGGCTTATTCGATTTTGCGGGAAAATAGTGGTTGTACATACAAAGCCGTTTATGTGTCGTGTAATTTATTTTTAAATTAATTCACGGCAAAACGGAGCGACGCGCGACGGTTTGATGTGATTTTTTAAGTGGAGATAGTTAAAAGAATGGAGAGTGGCATAGGCCTCTTTTAGTCTCTTTCTAACGCGAGTGAAGCCGCGGGAAAATAGTAGTTGTACATACAAAGTCGTTTATGTGTCGTGTCATCATAATTTATTTTTAAACTGATTAACAAACAACCTGTATAATCCAACCCATTAACTGTACAGAAAAAATAGCAAGACAAAACACAAGATTAAGCCCAGTTGAAGAAATGGTCATTGAAGCGATTGAGGACCTTAGTCAAGACATCAGAGATGCAGGCTTGGATCCCTTCTTCATCGAGAGAGAGACTTCCAGTTATGCTCTTCCTGTACCTGTGTAAGTGGACAATGATCTCTAGGTTATTCTTTAATAATATCCACTACACACCAAAAACTTTGACTGAATAGACCGGCTTAATTAGAATGAAATTGTTATTCTTAATTTTTTCACCCCTGTTACATACACATGCCTTTACATTGAGACTAGAGGCATCATGTGGGTTGACACTAAACATCTACCAGCCGCTTTTAAGTCTTATTTTAATTTGCGATAAAGTTCTTTGCTTAAGTTCAAAGGATTTTGTTTAACTTTTTCTTCATTTTCAGGATCCTCAATTATGCTGTTTCCTTGAAAGATTTACTATTTTTCGGATTAAGTGACATCGTGATTAACAGGATGAGTTTTAGCCTCTTGAATTTTAGGCTAGACTTCGAGCTAGAACTTCCTTATCTCGATGCTACACTTGGTAAGTTGTTTGTTACCGAATTAGGGTTAAAGTAGCTAATTCATCTTCATCATCTCCCTTGGCTTGACCCAATTACATATTTCGGGGTCGGCTTCCGGCCTAACCGGATTCGGCTGGATACCAGTGTTTTACGTAAAGCGACTGCCTATCAGACCCCCACATCACAGTTACTGGGCGACAAGATGCCTCTTGGTTAGACTGGTCAGACTTTCGGGTTTCTGACTACCTATAACGGCTGACAAAGTTCTACGAATGACAACCAAGACAAGCATCGTGTAATGTCGTCAGTAATGTCCAAGATAACGCATGGATTGAAAAGATTATATTATAGTACTTGGCTGGATTCGAATCTATAACCCCATGCATGGTCCTTTGACCACTGGCCATCACGATATCAGTACAAATTTGCTAAGTACGCAAAGGAAATTGTAGTGAACATTTGTGTGCGTATCGATGTTACTAACGCGATGTCCTGGTTGAGCGACGAACGCGACGCGACGCGACGCAACACGACGCGACGTAATGCGACGCGATGCTATACGCGACAAATGTCCTACGTGATTTTGGTCATTACTTCTTGAATCATGGATAAGTACAGTACAATTTTGCTTGAAAGTTTGTGGTGTCGCATTGGTCGCCCTCAAAACAAGTGCGCGTTACGTCGCGTCTCGCCGCAGACTGTCATATAGGCCGCATGTAGGGTATGCCGTAGAGTTGATCGCGTTCGTCACGTTCGCAGCGCCGCGTCGCGTCGCGTTCGTCGCTCACGCAGGACACCGCATAAGGGACTATGTTACCCTTCAAATGGATTGTGGTGGTCCGTAGAGCCTCCACGTGAAACACAGCCTTCAGCATCTAGATAAACTGATACTGTAACATTATCAATATTGTCTTCAGTACCTATGGGTTACTGATTCTATTACTATTAACTATAGCACACATGAAGAAAATATTTTAAACTAAATCTCCTATTTTAGGCTTCGCTGGTGGACATATTACCCTATTCGACAATACTCTGAGGTGTGAAGCATCTGGAAGGTAAGTTTTTTTTCTATAATAAGTAATACAAAACCTTTGATCATAATAATGTCTAGATGGAGCGCCCTACAATCATAACAAAGAAAACGAGTCAACAATTTCATGTATGTGTGCGTGCAGGCGTCGCTTTACACTGTGCATCTGCGTCTCTGTGTGCGTAAATAATGATACCAGCTACTACAATTCTCCCATAAATCACATTAAAATTATTTAGCGCTCATAGTGACAGTAAAGCGGCACGATCTGTACTGATCCGCGGGTAAGCACTTGTGAGCCAATTATTGGCTGACACTTTTTGACACGTTTGCGTGCACTTGACGCTCCATCTAGACATTAGTGCCCTTACTAATAATCACTGTGTAAAGTTATGCAATGAATAAAGCCTGTGTAACCATACATTTTTTTGACGTATTAACCTGTCCTAACTTTATGCAGCGTTTATTAGTAAGGCGCTAGGTATATAATCAAAGTACAAAATATATCGTAAGCCAGGCTCATTGTATACTAAACTCGCTTTCCCTCGGGGCAGAGTTCGCGTGGATTTCGAACTTATAACCACAATTTTTCCTCTATAGGGGTCAAATTTGAAAAAAAAATCTCGAATGAGCATGAATGTTTGATCTGTGTCTGAGTGAAATTTTTCTGGTATATGTAATTATGTATTTACAAAACATTTATGTATGTATCAGTTGTCTAGTTACCATCGTACAAGATCTGCTTAGTTGGGATCAGATGGTCATTGTGAGTTGTCCCAGGATATTTATTTCTAAGGTCATAATTGGGTGAAGTGATTTTTCTTCATTACGAATCCAGACTGTTTTCATGGAATCTGACTATTAGTACAAAAATAGGTTTTCAAGATAGCTGCACAAAAATTTGACATCACACTCGTGCCTCGTATTATGTCATAATAAACTATTTCTTAAATGTAACACTAAAGCCGCGAGGAATAACAAAATACGGATTAAAATATCGAACCAGATTACTGTGATTTCGAAGCAACAAGATAATCGGATTTTTTATGTTGATAACAATCGACATTCTCAGTTTTTTTTCTATGTTAGTATACCACTCATAATACTATTTAATAATAAACAAATAGTCCATATAAATGGATTTTCCTTTGGTATAACAAACCAAGAATTTGGATTCATTTGGTGAAGTAGGGCCTAAGAAGAAGACCAACATAACAGAAGATAACAGGCAATTTCACTACTAAACATGTTGTCAATTTTTTTGTAAAACCTATAGTTCGTCAGGTAAACAATAAAAACCACTTGAACCTCCCTTTCCAAGATTGAGGGATAAAGTTGCTTGCAACCCTAAAAACTTGGATATAAGTTTAAATTCAACCCCAAAGAATTTTGTCTCTGAAGTTGACTGCATTTGAAACTTATATACACTGTGCCTAATTTCCAAGCGGACAGGCCAGACGTTATATCTATACTAGTCTATACTAATATTATAAAGAGGAAAGATTTGTATTTTTGTATGTAACGAATAAACTAAAAAAACTACTGGACCGATTTCAAAAATTCTTTTTTCATTAGTTAGCTACATCCTTGAGTAACATAGGCTATATAAATTCACGCTATGTCTCACGGAAGCGAAGCAATAACCAAAAACTTAACGTAACGCGGGTGAAACCGCGAGGAACAACTAGTTAATAATATTTCTTTGTTTTCTCCAGACTCAATGTCCAAGATACAGTCGTCAGAGGAGTGGCGAATGTCCACGTTGGAATCGGAGCTGGCATTTTAATCTCTGGCGTCGACATTGATTTCAACCTTGGGCGCATAAACGTAAGTAGTTTTTTTGCTTGACTGCATAATTTTTATATTTATTTGCTTGTATAGTGACTGGTATTTAGAGCCATATATCATTAGGACATCAGGCTGCAATTCGAGTCGCACCACCAACAAAATGTATACCGTATGGAGGCCACCAAGTGGTAAATCTGCCATACATTTTGTTCAATGAAATATGGTCCTTAGTGGCCGATATGTAAACACATAATTATTAACATTTCACAAAATTGTTTTCCCTTGGTTTTATGTTCAGCTGTGTGGTGAAACCTATCGTGAACAACAACTAACGATCCTACATCGCGATATGGAAGTTTTCGACGAAATTAGGTTTTGTAAAAAAATCCGGCTAGATCCGCCCACCAACAACAACCGTCTGGAGTCTGGATCCTCCCTTTTCAATGGAGGATGAGAAAATAAGGCTGTGTGTCTATAGCACCATAGCTCTAACCCCTCAGCCATTATGCAATAAACAAAATGTCGGCGGAAATTTCATTACTACCCCAAAAAAAAAAAACTTACGAGCATAGATTATACAATATTATTTTTTTTAATTGTAGGAAAATCTAAGAACTTAAATAACCAAACTTGTTCATACAAAAGTAGTCTGTAAGTAATAAAAATAAGGACTATAATGAAATGGGATACCCCGACAGCCTTTTGTCAGTTGGGTGTCAAGGGGACGAGCGGACCAATTTAGATGAGTTCTTTTATTTGAAAGTAGGTTATTCAGCGATGATTCCTTAACATCAACATCGGTTCAGTGGTTTCGAAGTTATCATCTCATTTAATAGTTCCGGGGATGGGGATTCTTTAAATTTCTAATTTACATTTGTTTTTTCAGTCAAACCTCAAGTTAGGCATCCAGAACGCAGATGTTTCTGACAATATAAACAATTTTATCACCACAACGGTTCCAAACACACTGCAAGAATTCCAAGTAAGTTTTTGCTAGATTTAAATGAACATCATTACATAGTCCCAGTCATATTCACGAAACAAAGTAGCTTTCTGCTGGCTGTACCTATGTATGCTTAAATCTTTAAAACAACGCAACTGATAATGATGTGGTTTTTCAAAATATAGGGTGAGTCAAGTGGAAGGTTTATAATAAATACATAATAATCCATACTATCCATACTAATATTATAAATGGGAAAGTGTGTCTGTCTGTCTGTCTGTCTGTCTGTTTGTCTTTCTTTCACGGCAAAACGGAGCGACGGATTGACGTGATTTTTTAAGTGGAGATAGTTGAAGGGATGGAAAGTAACATAGGCTACTTTTTGTCTCTTTCTAACACGAGCGAAGCCGCGGGCAGAAGCTAGTAGCAAATAAATAAAATAATATAGAAGAAAAAATCCGGAATTCTCCAACATTTCTAACACTTGTGCGAAGCAGGGGCGTGTCGCTAGTATGCGAATCGATTGTCGAACCATAAATGCGAATTTCACGTACTTTCTTACATAATAAATATTATTTTTTTTCCAGGATGAAGTGAACGAACTTATTGCCATTATTCTCTTGGATTATCTCAACGAAAACTTTCTTAACTAACCTTGATACTACGATATGAATTATGTTTTTAAAAATGTCTAAACCAAAAATAAAATACATGTAATTGTACTTGAAGCATATTTTATTTATTCCATTTCTTTATATTCTTTTTATTTTAGCTCATCTTCTAACTCAGTCTGTCCGTCTGTCAGTCTTTATGTAACAGATCTGTAACTATTTTATGTGTTTCGTGCTAATAAGAAATACGCATATACAGGCCCTGCGCAGACGACAGACTATCCTTGACGCACTTTTAGTCTGTGAAAATATATGCAATTATATGCAGTAACACACACGACGCGCAAAAAGTCCGGCGCACAAAAAATCCGTGTAATTCGGGCAGACCGCACCGCGCCGCGGCGCGCCGCTCCGCACAAAAAGTGTGTGAAAATAATTGAACGTTTGCTTCAACGCGCGCTAACGCAGACGGCGCACACTTTAGTCGGCAACATAGATAATACTGGACAAAATGATCGAAGATGTGCGTCGTGTGCGTTGAGTCTGAAAAATCCGCGACCGACTTTTTGCGCGCCATGCAGACTTTTTGTGCGCCGCAGACTCGATCGCACAAAAAGTGTGCCGTCTGCGCAGGGCCACAAGGTGTATTTTTGGTCTTGCTCAACCAGCTAGGAGATGATTCTACTCATAAAAACAAACAACTTTTATTATGTAGCCAACTCGGAAATCGCGAAAAAAATATCAGCTGTTTCATACATTATGGTCGGGAGGGCAATGAACTTGTCATAGAAACAGCTGATATTTTTTTCGCGATTTCAGAGTTGGTTCCATAATAAAAGTTGTTTGTTTTTATGGGTAGAATCATCTCCTAGCGGGTTGAGCAAGACCAAAAATACACCTTGTATATACAGGGTGGAAAGTTTCAATGGGCCCTAGAAGAAAACTACCTTAAAACCTTAAGATAGGTTTTTTACTCAAAGGAAACATCCCTCTATTTTTAAAAACTGCATTTAAAGATTTTTCGAAAACCTGCTTACCATTGTCGGGAATTTAACCCGCTAAAATCCAAAAACACACTACAGAGGACAGCTAGTCATTGATAACTCGCAAACCGTATGTCGATTTCATTTTGTTGCTGTTGTTAATTTTGTAGTCAATGCATGGATGCAGTACCAGCGTGGTCAGCGGAGTAACTCTTGCTTCCATGGATGCTGCTAAGGAAGACATTCTCTGACTCTTAAAATGTTTTTAATCTAAATATAGCTATATCACTGGACGGATCGGGCTGAAATTTGGCATTCAGGTAGATGTTATGACGTAGGCATCCGCTAATAAAGATTTTTGGAAATTACAACTTTATAGGGTGGGGATGGAAGTTTTAAATTTCACGTGGGCGAAGCCGCCAGCGAAGGCCGCGAGCGAATGCAGTGAATTGTTCGAGAGTCGGTCGGTTATTCAGAAAGGTGAGACATTGGTTGCATATTCCAATACGTTGAAACATCTATGAAGAAGAATAAGCAAAAACTGCACGGCTTATAAAGCTGGGCATTGACGGTCATATTTCGCGTCAATTTAGTCGTAAAACTGTGGCGTGACGGACCGACACTGACGATCACATTTTTGATAGACGTCAGTTCAACTGACGCGGAAAAATGACCGTCAATGCCGGGATTTAGAATAGAATAGAATATTCTCTATTGTACACCAATAGGACAAAAACAGTAAAGGACAACACAAACAAATATGCAAGAGTAGTAAGAGTACAATAGGCGGCCTTATCGCTAAAAAGCAATTCCTTCCAGGCAACCAATTTAGAGTATTATAAGAGTGATACACCAGTTTGCATCACTCTATACAAAAATTGCCATTCCAAGCTCCGTAGAGCGTACCTAGCCTCCTTCGTCCGTGTATATTATGTCGTAAAGCGGTACCTACATCTCGACTAGGTCCGAATTGTGAACGAAACCATAGCGCGATTCACAAATGCGTCAAATCTAACAACGCCATCTATCGAGCTATGAGACCAACTTATCGTCTGAAAAAGCAGACGAAAAGATGATCTCTTAAAATAAAGTTGGTGTCAGTAATTTCAATTTATTTGTCGTTATTTCTATTACAAATTACTTTGAATTATGTATATAAAATCCTCTTAGGATAAACGATGTTTTCCGTTGAATAATTTTTTCTTAGATGTTGAAATAATAAATAACGAGTAATTCGGTTTTTTACCTGGTTTCTCATTTTAACCAAACTAATCTAAATTTTAGTTACGCTCATCTTTCTCTTCCTATTTCATTAAGAAAGGACTGAAGATAAAATATTAGTTATGTAAGTCCTGTCAAATTTAGGAACTCCATAGATAATTTAGACGCGATTTAAAATTTGGCAACTAAATATATGCTATTTTTTAAGGCAGAATCAGTAAAATCATATTTATTTTGTAAATAGGTTACATACTAAATGTATGTAACCTATTTACAAAATAAATATGATTTTCACGTCAATATTTTAATTTGTTATTTTGAGAGAACGATGGGGCCGGTGTTTCCTAGCTGGACTGCTCTGAGATGAAACATCCGAAACAAACTCAGAGGTAATGTCGCTGTCTAATTTGACAGGATTAAACTAAAATGTATCTTCTGTCCTTTTTTTTATAAAATAGAAAGAGAAAGATGCATTTAACTTAAATTTAGGTTTTGTGAACAAGATAATCAGCACCAGTAAATGTCATGCTGTCATGTTAAGAGTATCGGAATACGCAAAGGAATTAAAAAAAAAAGCGATTCAAGTGTTAAAATTATTTTATTTTTGGGTTTCAATCATTTTTCAAGACAGTATTTAATTCCTTTGTTTTTTTCTCAATTTTAGTTAAGAATATCGAAAAGAATCAGCCTGATGAGCTCGTTGATCTCAGCCTGAAAAAAAAACATATTACAGACTGAAACTACTTTAGTTAATCCAGTAGGACAGTTATTTACTCCACTCGCATATTTATAATAAAATAAACATAGTCCTAGACCTAAAGAACGCACGCAAGACATACATAATACCACACAACTCCTAACCTCACTCAATACTCTCTGCCCTCCGATATATCAATACCTTTTCTTTTCATTCATTTAAAATTAGTTTTTTTTAGCATTTGTCAATTTGTTAACTTATTGATGTAAGCAAACCTATAAGCAGAATCTATTGTAATGTCATATTTCATTTTATTAAGGTATATCTGTTTGTATCCGAGGTGCCCAAGATACAGCCTAGCCTAGTTTGGGACCAACGAAAATATCTATACATGTAACGGTGTTTGGCAAATAAACGATTTGTATTTGTATTTTGTATTGTTTGAAAGTAATTTAGCAACTAGGGTAAATGAGGGCCATTCACACATATATTTGAAGGACGACAAGTCAAGATAATAATTGTAAAAAAACCGCATTGAAAACTAAAAAGAGAAAAATAACAACATTCGAAGTCGGTTTCTCCCGTTCTGTTGTTGTTGTTTTTGTTGTTCTACATTGACACCGACTTTCTGTTTTAAGCTTTGATGGCAGTTCTTTTTTGCGTCTATTTGTTTTTTTGGGAGACGTTCGACACGAGTACAATCATGTATTTACGCATCGGTCACTTAACAGTTTCATTCATATCGACCAGTCATCTTACTCACTTTCATTCATATACTACTGGACAAAGGCCTCCCCATAAGAAGGCTCAAGGTCGCCAAAGGGCGATGACAAACCCTCCTTTCGGCAATTAAAAGTTCCTTCTGTACCATTTTGGTGCAGAACCCAAAAAATGTGTTAGAAACCTCTCATCTCAATGTTTTTATAAGACCTGTCTTATGATACTCCACACTATGAAGTAGAAAAAATATCATCCCCGCTTTAGGTGTAGGGGAGGCACCATAACTAGCTGTTCCTCACGGTTTCACCCACGTTACTTTAGGTTTTTGGTTACTGCTTCGCTCCCATGGGACATAGCGTGATATTATATAGCCTATGTTACTCGTGGACAATGTAGCTTTCGAATGGTGAAAGAATTTTTAAAATCGGTTCAGTAGTTTTTGAGCCTATTCATTACAATCAAACAAACAAAGTTTTCCTCTTTATAATATTAGTATAGATAATAAAAATACTTTAGCATTTTGTCGAAGTTGTAAATACACATATTCATGCAAAGTTACATCTTTCTAGCACCAACTGTTTCGACGGTAGCCACGGCCTACCGTCGAAACGAACAAACGGATGGACGGACGGACATGACGCAACTAAAGGGTTCCTGTTGTACCATTTTGGTATGGAACCCTAAGGCTGAGGCTACACTAGCCTGCGACGCGAGCTGCGACACATGAGCGATTGAAACAAATACATGGATACGCACCGTGTATGGCTACACCGTTCATCAAATACTACTAGCGATCTTTGATTTCTTTATGCGACAGGAGCTACAATATTGTAATCATGGCACCGGCTACATCGACGTATCAGCGAAATTGAATCGAATATACGCCAGATTTTCGCTTATAATGTAGCCATTCCGCTACATTATAAGCGAAAGATCCGGATGCGTTTCTTAGAAATCTATCTAATTACAAGAACATAATTATCTGTGGCGATATAAACATCGATATAACGCCTAACACTAGTGATAAACGCTCCTTCGAATACCTCAACATCTTAGCTAGTCACTGTATACTTCCGGCTCATACTAAAGCCACTCATGGCTACACATGTTTGGATCATATTATGATCAAAACTAAATTAGAAGCTACCTGCTTTATTGCAGAATCATCTATCACTGATCATGAATGTGTTGGCATTATTATAAATCTGGACACAAAAGTTTTCCTGCCGACTACGTTGAGACGAATTAACTATGCAAAATTAGACGATGCAATTAGTGAAATTAATTTTAAACCAATAGTCGAATGTAATGATGCCAACGCTGCCACGGATCAGCTCAACTTATTACTAGGCAAAGCCATTCAAAATAACTCTCACGTAGTAAAAGTGTCTAATAGGAAAAAAATAATCAAACCTTGGATTACTACTGGCCTATTACGTTGCATACGTAATAGAGACAACCTGTACAAAAAACTAAAAAATAATCCCTCTGATGAAGCACTACAATTAACATACAAAAGATACAGGAACTTTTGCAATTCTTTATTAAAGAAGCATAAAAGATTACATGAGAGACAGGAAATTGAAAAATCTAAAAACAATACTAAAAAGTTGTGGGAAGTCATAAAAAATGTGTGTAGTTCTAGCAAAAGGCGGACCATTCCTCAGCCCTGATCAAACCTGATAATCCCAAAAACAGTGTTAACGAAGTTAACAAATTCTTTACTGGTGTGGGACAGAGGCTCGCAGAAAAAATTATCGGTAACGTTCTTCAGCCTAATAACTACCAGTCCTCTTTCCCATCATCGCCCAACTCCTTCGTTTTACTCCCTACTGATGAAGAAGAGGTGAAACAGCTCATATTTGACTTGAGGGAAGACGCGGCTGTGGGAGTGGATCAGATATCGGCCAAAATATTGAAGCGTTATATTAATACACTTGCTCTTCCACTAACACACGTCTGTAACTTATCGTTTACTACTGGTATCTTTCCACTTGCGCTGAAAATTGCGCTTGTCAAACCTATCCACAAGGGCGGAGCTAAAGACTCTATTAATAATTATAGGCCAATTTCAATCCTTCCTACTCTGTCCAAGATCTTGGAACGATTGATCAATAGACGCCTCATGAATTTCCTTGAGTCCAACAACCTTCTTTCACCAGTCCAATTTGGCTTTCGCGCAGGCAAGTCTACCGATGACGCTGTGCATGAACTCACTAACCAGATTGTTACTAACCTTGACAGTAAAAATAAGTGTCTTACGGTATTCCTGGACCTAGCAAAGGCCTTTGACACGGTTCCTATTCCAATACTCGTGCACAAGCTGGAAAAAATAGGTGTTAGAGGTACCCCTTTGCAATTGTTCCGGGACTACCTAAGTCATAGGAAACAACGAGTGCAAATTAACAACTGGGCTAGCGATGAACTTTCTGTTTACTACGGTGTGCCTCAGGGTAGTGTCCTTGGTCCGAGCCTCTTCCTGGTCTATATTAATGACTTGTGTCAACTCCAACCCTTACATGGCAAGCTTCTATCCTTTGCGGATGACACAGCACTGTTCTTTAGTGGTAAAACTTGGGAAGAGGTTTTTCAAAGCGCTCAACATGGTTTTGATCAGGTCTCCTTATGGCTTAAAAATAATGTGTTGACACTGAACATATCAAAAACCAAATATATTGCTTTTGCTCCTAGGAAAAATCTTCTTCCATCAACAACATATAATATTATTGCTCACACTTGTTCAGCCTCTTCACCTTGCCTCTGTCCACCCCTTCAGAGAGCGGAAGTCATTAGATATCTTGGAGTGTATATAGATCAGACACTTTCTTTCAAGCCACACATTGACATTCTCGTTAGTAGGATCCGCAAACTAATATATATCTTCAAGACTCTAAGGCATGTTGCGGATTTCAAAACTATCAAAATGGTTTACTTTGCTCTCTGCCAGTCAGTTGTCAACTACTGCATTACTTCCTGGGGTGGGGCAGCAAAAGGATATCTTCTGGAGGTGGAAAGGGCACAAAGATCTATTCTTAAGGTTGGGGCTGGACTGCCTTTTCGTTTTCCAACCTCTGAACTGTATAAGCGCTGGGATGTACTAACAGTCAGGCAGACCTTTGTACTATTCGTTTTAATCAAAAAACATACGCAATTGAAATACGACCCTAATCTTACGAAGAATAAACGTAAAAAAGGTAATGTCTGTCCTACTAACTTCTTTCACACCAGTCTTTCGCAAAGATTTTACTGTTTTCTAGGTGCATACCTCTATAATAAAGTGAATACAACACTTTCAATTTATCCGCTTCATAAATCCAACTGTAAGACAACATTATCAAAATGGCTTAAAACACTTGATTATGAAGCTACTGAAAAGCTGTTGATTCCAATTCGTTAACCCACATTTCTCCCCCAACATATCCACTACTTTTTAGTACCCACACTCATTCAACCTACACCTACCCACACTTCCTTACACTCACCCACATATACCCACTCACTTACACCTACTCACATACTCTTACACACATACATTCACTCACATACATAAAACTCATTAACATTCCATTATTTAATTAGTTAATTTTTTATTGTCTATATATATAAAAGAAAGTCGTGTTAGTTACTTCACTTATAACTCAAGAACGGCTGAACCGATTTAGCTGAAAATTGGCAGGGAGGTAGTTTAGAGCCAGGAGAAGGACATAGGATACTTTTTATCCCGTTCGACATCATTCCCGTGTGACTTGACATGTAACGTCAGTCACTATAAAACGTGGTATAACAAAAAAGAATCAGACTTGGAATAACAAAATTGACGTATAATGACAGCTATGTAATGACGTATGGATGATAGGTGGTAGGTAGGTAGTAGGTAGGTAGTAGGTAGGTAGTAGGTAGGTAGTAGGTAGGTAGTAGGTAGGTAGTAGGTAGGTAGTAGGTAGGTAGTAGGTAGGTAGTAGGTAGGTAGTAGGTAGGTAGTAGGTAGGTAGTAGGTAGGTAGTAGGTAGGTAGTAGGTAGGTAGTAGGTAGGTAGTAGGTAGGTAGTAGGTAGGTAGTAGGTAGGTAGTAGGTAGGTAGTAGGTAGGTAGTAGGTAGGTAGTAGGTAGGTAGTAGGTAGGTAGTAGGTAGGTAGTAGGTAGGTAGTAGGTAGGTAGTAGGTAGGTAGTAGGTAGGTAGTAGGTAGGTAGTAGGTAGGTAGTAGGTAGGTAGTAGGTAGGTAGTAGGTAGGTAGTAGGTAGGTAGTAGGTAGGTAGTAGGTAGGTAGTAGGTAGGTAGTAGGTAGGTAGTAGGTAGGTAGTAGGTAGGTAGTAGGTAGGTAGTAGGTAGGTAGTAGGTAGGTAGTAGGTAGGTAGTAGGTGTAGGTAGTAGGTAGGTAGTAGGTAGGTAGTAGGTAGGTAGTAGGTAGGTAGTAGGTAGGTAGTAGGTAGGTAGTAGGTAGGTAGTAGGTAGGTAGTAGGTAGGTAGTAGGTAGGTAGTAGGTAGGTAGTAGGTAGGTAGGTAGTAGGTAGGTAGTAGGTAGGTAGTTAGTAGGTAGGTAGTAGGTAGGTAGTAGGTAGGTAGTAGGTAGGTAGTAGGTAGGTAGTAGGTAGGTAGTAGGTAGGTAGTAGGTAGGTAGTAGGTAGGTAGTAGGTAGGTAGTAGGGAGGTAGTAGGCAGGTAGTAGGTAGGTAGTAGGTAGGTAGTAGGTAGGTAGTAGGTAGGTAGTAGGTAGGTAGTAGGTAGGTAGTAGGTAGGTAGTAGGTAGGTAGTAGGTAGGTAGTAGGTAGGTAGTAGGTAGGTAGTAGGTAGGTAGTAGGTAGGTAGTAGGTAGGTAGTATGTCAATTCGAATTCAATATTCATACTTGACAAGACAACGTCTGTCGGGTCAGCTAGTTTTGTTATATTTCCAAATTTGGCATTGTAAACTCCATCACACATCCAGTCCATACTTAATCTAATAACATAAAGTCTTACTGTAAGAGTTGGGGGCCTGGTGACCCGTAACACAGGTTTTAAAACCTTCTTCGGGCTCCAGTCTCTCACAAATGTTATGTACCTATTAGTTTAAGCACTATTCTGTATTTACCCAACATTTGTGATGAGAAAAATAAATGAATTTATTATTATTCCACGTTTATCTCGTTTCGCTCTTCCAGTCGCATCGCAAATCGCTGCCTACTGTAGCCTCAGCCTTTAAAAAACGTTTACATCACTTACTTTGAATTCATCCAATACTTCTGGAACCGTTACGCCGAGGAAAGTGTTGATGTTTTGAGAGTAGTTTTTACCCTGGAGGGCTAGTCTGATGTGTGACTGTAAATAGAAGCAATGCATACATAAAATTGTAAACTGACTGAATGTAGATTATATCAAAGCCCAGCCTAAATCGCTGGTCCTTGAGACATGAAACTTCGAAGACGCCTTGGTGAATGCATTTTATTCGTTTTCTTAGCGCTCTACGACCTCGGAAAGGCAAAAGAAGAATGAAAAAGGCATTTATTGAACATAATTTCAAGACAAAAAAAAATGATATACTCTATTGACCTCCGGCTCCGAGCGGGGTCCTAGGTCGCGAGATATTTACGGAAAACTAGTTTTCGTGACTTTTTGACCATTATAACTTTTAGCTGGCACGATATCAATGTCGATTTTTAACATCTTCATTACGGTGCCATAAAAAAGGTGTTTGCAAAAATTCAGCTCACTAGGAATTTTTTCGTAAATTTGGGTTTAAAATGCCTAAAATAACTGGACTATACTAGAGCACAGAGGCCTCCCGGATGTGTTACCATCCAGAGACAAAGGTGATAAGTGTCAAGTGAGTGTAATTTATTTTATTTATTTAACCTTTCGGCGACCAAGAGACAGTCGGCTGTCTCGCTGCTATTGTCTTTCTATTGTGTCCCGAATTACGTGTGTTCGTACAACTGTGGGCTATAGAAAACAAAACATACATAAAAACTTATCAACTAAAAATAGAATCACAATTATTTAATACATAGAGACGGCGTTCTGTTGCGCCGCGAGGTGTCACGTAACCGACAATTACAACAAGTTACATTTACGACCGTAATTGCACCAACACCCACTCCACACCCTTCTAACACTTCTCCTGGAGAAAGGGCTCTCGGAGTTCTGTCACCATACCTATATGACGGAGCTTCATTACTGTTTATACTTACCGTTACGCGTCCAAGATCAAATTCAACATAGGTGATAGAGATGTGCAACCCGTTGCTTATATTAATGCGGACGACGGCCCTTCCACTAATGACGGTTTCACGGACATCGACCCTAAAGGAGACAAAGAAGTTAAATTATAAAAAGGCATTAGTTTCTAGGGTCATGGGATGGGATGGGCAGCTGGCCGGCTGACCAGTGGCCCAATTCACGTAATCAAAACCGATATTTATTTTATTTTTATTTTATTTTATTGGGAAAACATACAGTGTATTAGTGCAGAGTAGAAAGAGATATAAACAACTGAGCACCATTTAAATGTTTCCTCATATAAAATCGAGATAGAACGACACCGTATTAAAGTCGCTCTGAATACGCATCAACGACACTTCGATCGATCGATTTTAAAATCGGTGTCGTTCTATCTCGATTGACAGATGTGAATACGAAAATGGTCTTAACGACTTAGTCGTTACGATATCGCTACGGTTTTAATCAAAACCGTGAATTGGGCTACAGAACTAGGCCCGGGTTGACGGCGCGTCGCGTCTTATTCACGCGCGCCTCAAAGAGCTGTCAGCACTTGACGGGGCTCTCTAGGGTCAATGCCTGCCGGGAATTGCGAAATTGTTCGAAAGAGTTACCATGGTCCCCGAACATAAAGGGCAACCAAAGCATGGGTTGGTTTTAGTCAGTAAAAGACTGACATTAGGTCGGGAGAAGACATTTGATGATCCTGAGCCTATATCTGCATTGGTGGAAGGTTTAGCTGGCCTTCGCAACCACCCCGTAGCACTGTCTCTTTGGCAAAACTATGCATGGAAACCTGAAGTGTATATCCAATATGACACTCGATTTTTCATGTCAGACTTTCTCCGGGGTTATGCATATTTGGCCTGCATTACATAAAAACCTTGAGGATTACTTATGTTATTGACGAAAATAATCCGATTATTTTTACTTCGAAATTACAATAATCTGGCCCGATATTTTAATCCGTAGCTAATCTCTTATTTGAAGTGAAAATAAGATATCAAAACGTAGTGGCTTTACAGTCAATTTTATTCTAGGTCATCTACTCAAGCGAGGGGGTGTCGATTCAATTTCCAGGTCGAACGGAAAGTACTCCTGGGTTTTTGGAAGGTTCTTTGTTGTAGCCTGGAATTTGGAAGTTAAGTTCGATGTCTTTTGTTCCTTTTCACCTTACGTCATATTTAACGAACTAGCAGATTATTGAGATGAACCCCGGTGCCACAAACATCTGCACTTTTCTTGAAGGTTCCTAAGTTAAAGTGGTTTGGAAATACCGCACTGAAAGCTGAGTGTATATAAGCTGGTCGTTCGTATTCTCAAAGGGCAAACTTATATCAGTATTTTGTTTACGGATGGGATATCATCAATTGTTTCCTTCCGTTCTAGACAGAGCTAAGGGGAGTGTCAGATTTCTACTGACTAAAACCAATCCGTGTTCATTCTAATGCCATTTGCGTTTGAGGCATTTGCGGGTTCGGCTATTCCGAACAAATTCCGTAAGCCTAGCAGACTCTGGCCCAAGCAGGCTTCGTCTTCTATGCAGTAATTTCTTTTAGATACGACTAGAAAACTACTGGGAAAAATTCAAATCAGGTGGTAAGCCACTCCTCCAACGTTCAATATCAAATAGAGCCCGCCGCAGACGAGGGTCATCGCCGGACAAAACGTCCTCGGTGCGCATTTATTAGTACTACTATTAGGTTGCATTTGGTTTGTGGTGCAGAACTGCACTTCGCCTGGCTCACTGGCGCAAGCCTACAAAAGCATTCTTATGACAGTAATAGTAAGAGCACACCGTGAATATTTTCTCCGCAATTGTCCTTCGTCTGCGGATGCCTTTAGTAGTACAATTTTTTGTTGGACATATCCCGTCTCTGCGATACTAGGTGTACTTTTGGTATTGCACAACCCACTAGGAGATGATTCTACCTATGAAAACAAACAACTTTTATTATGGAACCAACTCTGAAATCGCGAACAAAGTATCAGCTGTTTCTAACTAAAGTTCAAAGCCCTCCCGACCATATCTAATGTGAAACAGCAAACATTTTTTAGTGATTTCAGAGTTGGTTCCATAATAAAAGTTGTTTGTTCTTATGAGTAGAATCATCTCCTAACGGGTTGTGCAAGACCAAAAATATACCTAGTATAGTAAAATTATTCGTCTGTGGGACGTTTTTATATTAGTGTGTAGTTTTCTTACCTGCCGTCAGCTGCCACAGACAGATTGTTACCGAATAAGGAGACGTCTCCGTTTAAAGCGCCTAAAATAAAAAACATTAAGATTAAGGTAAAAGTTATTAGGTAACCCGCAATATTTAATTTAAGTACGTTTTCTAAGTACCTACATGAAAATCTATGGTAATATCCAAACTACACTAGCATTAATAAAGAAGGCAAGTTAACAAGGTAAATAAGTATTTAATTTGATTGAAAATTTAATATCAATCAAAGAGCTGCAATTTATCCTCTATCACAACATTTAAAATCAACATTTAAGTATAATAATGTGCCAACAATAATGCATTTGCTTGTATGTTTCTTACGCGTATATTACTCTATAATACTGTCTTATTACGGTAATGACGTCGAAGATTTAAGTTTTTCTGACGCCATATTTTAGAAACATGATTAATCATTAATTTGTAATATTAAGATAAATAAGAGCTCTACGTTTTTGAAGTTTTCCTTGTATACTTCTCGTGATCGTATGTATTTTCGGCGAGCTTGGGCCACTTTTACCTTTAATGCACTCTGCACGGAAAGTGCGTCCGTTGACGCTGTCAACGCGATACTGAGGTCAACGTGGTTAAATAACCACATTTTAAACCTTTTTTTTACTTATAACATCAACCGGGACCAACGGCTTTACGTCCTTCCGAGGCACGGAATGTCAGTGATGTCCTAGATAAACTTTAGAAAGTACATATGAATTGTAAAAGCCACATTGATACTTGCCCGGATTCAACCCTACAACCTCTTACATGAGAAGTAGACGCTTTATCCACCACCAAACTGTCGTGATGGCCATCACGACAGTTTAGTTTATCGTCTCCAATATTTTTTGATAATCTTGAACTGTCAATATATTCTTTAGTCTTGTTAAATATTTATACTGTGTACTTAGCTAACCTTTGCTAATATAGTAGATACATTTATATGTATATGTTTACATTTATAAAGTACTTACGAGCAGAAACCTCAAGACGAGGAATTTCGAGCTCGAATAAAAGCCGAAATAAAAGATAATTGTAGCTCATATTTTTGATCACGATGTTACTCAACCCGGCGAACAGTAAGTTTTCCAGATAAGCAGCAGCATTCAATAACCTGAGAATAATAAAGTAATAGTTAAACATCAATGGAAACAGCAAACTCAACTAAAAGTAAATTCTAGAACACAAAAATATGTGGTATCCACCTTTTTTTTTTGGTGAGTGGGAAATCATTCAATGACTGCTCCCGTCCTTGGTGCGGCGGGAGGGCGTGTCAGTGACCCACTCATGTTCCTTCGATTGCCCTTTATGTTCCAGGGTCACGGTAACTATTATAAACATTTCGCAACGCGGTATCCACCTTCAATATGCTTTATCCATACTAATATTATAAATGGGAAAGTGTGTCTGTCTGTCTGTATGTTTGTCTTTCTTTCACGGCAAAATAGAGCGACGGATTGACGTGATTTTTTAAGTGGAGATAGTTGAAGGATGGAGAGTAACATCGGCTACTTTATGTCTCTTTTTAACGCGAGTGAAGCCGCGGGCAAAAGCTAGTATCACTATAAAGGTCAGTTTTAGAGTGAGAACATTTTAGGATAAGGATCATTACATAGTATAAAACAAAGTCGCCGTCGCTGTCCGTTTCTATATATGCTTAAATCTTTGAAACTACAAAACGGATTTAGAAGCAATTTTTTTAAATACAAAGAGTGATTCAAGAGGAAGATTTTTAAGTATAATCCATGCTTATTATAGTAGAGAAAAGCCGGGATTTTTAAAGATTTTTAACACCAGTGCGAAGATGGGGTGGGTCGCAAGTTAAATGTAAATGGGATACATGGATTATTTTTAGGTAATTCCTGCCATATTATTTACATCTGCATCTCCTGAAAACCAGAATCAACAGTGGAGTCCAAGTGTCCAACCGAAAATCGCCGAGCTAAAAATTTTGGCGGGTGCCGGAGAAACATCAGCTGTCTAGGATAGATGGAATGATAAACGAGCTAGTAGTTTACTTGATGTAAGTGCTTACCGCCTCCTAAGGCATTTGAAATTTTCAGTAGGGTTGCCACCCTTTATATAAGAGAGGCTAAATGAGCAAGCAGAGGCACACAGACATCCCCTTTTACTCATTTCAATTAAGTGTATTATGTCTGTAATTGACCAGAACCATTCAAACCACAGAAACGCTGTTTTACGATAGAACGGGGTAACAGTACTTCTACCTATCAGGAAACCAGGTAGCATAACTTGTATGGTTTTGTATTGTAAAATGTATGGCAGATGTCTCAATGGCACTACCAGTCAGTACGCCCAGTGACACCCATACAATTTGTCGATGCTCTAATAAGATATGGCTCTAAGCAGGATCTTGGCAGAACTGCCGGATGTCCCGATGCAAAGAAAAAACACAATCATTGTTCACCATGCTGACTCTAGGCAGGTCGACAACGAGGTTTCCTTGCGATATTTTCCTTTACAGTGATGAACATAAAATCAATCGAGCTATCAATCTATACTAATATTATAAAGAGGTAAAATTTGTAAGTTTGTAAGTTTGTATGTTTGTAAGTTTGTATGTTTGGGGTAATCTCTGGAACTAATGAACCAATTCCAAAAATTTTTTCACTGGCAGAAAGCTACATTATTCCTGAGTGCTATAGGCTATAAATTATTTTTATAACATGTATATTAACCGAGCTATCGCAACTTTTGTCTAGCAAGTCGGAAAAAAATACCTCATAAAACAGAATTATTTGCGTGCGCTGCCTAAACAGTTGCTTAAAATTAAAAACAATGTATGGCAACTTGGTTTGCCTTAACAATTTCTACAAAAAAGTCCGCGATACCATATCTCTATCTTTTATATTTTATCTTTTATACTTCTTTTATTGCATTAAAAAAATGATTTTTCGGCATACTTACGTTTGGTTGATTATTTGAGCAGCAAAATATTAATTCTTATGACAATAAATTATTTCGGTATCACAAGGACATCATACAGATAAGATTTGCCATTTACAGTATGTCAATTGGTCATGTAGTTCCGGAGATAATATAAAATTACTCAAACGCAAAATGCCCCTAGCGTAATTTTCATTGTGCGGAAGTCATTTATAATTTCAAAAAATACCTTTGAAGATATTCTCAGTTTTAAAATTACTCCGCAGCAAGCAATATAAATGATAGTATGTAATAGAAACTGCTGCATCAAAATAACACATCTGGGTCGTCATAAAGGCGCATGTAAGAGGTTACGGGTTCGAATCCGGGCAAGTACCAATGTGACTTTTTCAATTGATATGTACTTTCTATAGTTTATCTTGGACATAACTGACATCCCGTGCCTCGGAAAGCATGTTAAGCCCCGGTTGTCATTCGTAGAACTTTGACGCTAGGGGTATTCAGAAGCCAGAAAGTCTGACCAGTCGAACCAAAGGGTATCCTCGCCCAGTTACTGGGTTGTGGAGGTCTGATAGGCAGACGCTTCACGTAAAACACTGGTATCCAGCTGAATCCGGTTCGGCTGTAAGCCGACCCCAACATAGTTGGGAAAAGGCTAGGGAGATGATGATCCTCACCGCACACGGATATTTCGGGAGGTTCCTATGTCGGATTCGGGCGGAAGTGACGCCTGCGTGACACGGTGTAGCATACGGTGGAGGTAGGCCCCGCTTGGGCGAACCACCACCGTGTCGTTGCAGAGGCGATCGGCGCTGGTTCAGGCCATGCTACGGACTGAATAGGAAGCCGTCGCCTCCTGCGAAGCAGACACGCTGGAGACGAAAGCGGTGGGGCGCGTGAGGCAGCGTCAAGCTTCACGCCCCGGACAGAGACCCAGGCTTAGTTGTCGAGAGTCACAAGATGATGGCCACTGGAGGCGTGGGCCTGCGGAAGGCGAGCGGTAGGGAGCTCGCCGTCCGACTAGGACCAGACCCGTGTCGACGGCGTGTCGATGCTTCTAATAGTTACCGCGGCCTCGGAATATATAAGGGTAACCGAAGGGACATTATTGGATTTTAGTCAGTAAAAGTCTGACCCTCCTTCCCTCTTCAGGGGCGGGAGAAGTTATTTGATTATTTCCTATCCATCAAAAAAAAACGCCATTGGATATGTTTTGGATGCTTTTACCATGGTCAATGTAGCTCTTTCACGCTTATACAACCCCAATAATCTTTTTGTGTACGCTCAAGATAGTTCCACAGTTAATCCGTACTAATATTATAAATGCGAAAGTAACTCTGACAGTATGTCTCTTCTTCACGCCTAAACTACTAAACCAATTTTGAATGAAATTTGGTACAGACATAGTCTGGGACCCGAAAAAGGAC
Organism: Athetis lepigone; assembly: GCA_033675125.1. Lineage (NCBI taxonomy): Eukaryota > Metazoa > Arthropoda > Insecta > Lepidoptera > Noctuidae > Athetis > Athetis lepigone. Next base: position 17,463,386 of record CM066227.1, read on the forward strand.
ATAGGACAGTTTTCATCCCGGAAATCCCCCGGAAACGGGAACTATTATTCCACGCGGACGAAGTCGCGGGCAAAAGCTAGTATAGTATAATTTGAAAAAGTCACGACATGAGAAGCAAGTGCATTAATGACAAGGTTTGCCTAGAGAAAACTGGACACTTACTCAGGAACTGGCAGCTGGTAGCTAAAATTTTCTTTTTCCAGGTAGAAGGGATCCAATCCACCATCTCTAATGGACTGTTTAATCTCCTCGATTTCATTCACGATCCGTTGTTCGATGGCGTTATATCTTGAGTCCTGTCTTTCTGGTGCATCTAAACAGTTAATGGTTAGTAAAATGGTTAGTACAGGGGTCGTTATTAAAATGGTTATGATGACACACGTGTGCAAATTAGATTAAAATCGAGTATTAATTTGATTAAAATAGTTTAAGAGTCCATCGAGACAAACAACGTGACGCGTAAATTATACAGGGTGACTGGTAATTGGTGTACGATACATAAACCCGTGATTGTGCTCATTATAACCAACAACTTTTACTATGGAAACAGACCTGCAATCGCGAAATCACAATCACATTAACAATCACGTGTTTATAGTATCGCACACTAACAGTCACCTTATATATTAAGATAACTAGCTGCTGCCCGCGACGTCGTCTGCGTGAAGGCTTCAGCTCCGCCCCCGTAGGTGATAGCGTGATAATATATAATAATATGTAGCTTAAAATAATGTTGACCCGACCTCTTAGTAATCTCTCTAAAATCCATGCAAAATTTTAAGTAAATCCATTCAGTCCTTTTAGAGATTAGCCCGGACATACATACAGACAAACAAACATCAAAAGATTATTTAACGTTCAAGCGATTTTTTTTTTCAAAATAGTCTCCCCCTTCTCTCAAAGTTAAACGGCTGGTTCGAAAGAAAAAACATGATGGTAGTCCTTGGATTGATTCTTAAAAGAATGCTTTAACGGCTTAGATGAAATCGTTGTTAAATTTTTAATGCGATGTGTTTCGTTATGAATCCCTAATTCTATGCGTGGCCTGACACGCACTTAACAAATTTTTTCTACATTCCACGATATAAAAAAATATTAACGATTGTGAATTATTACAAAACTTCTCTGTAAACTACGTCTGTAGTTGTGCTTTCAGCAGCCAAAATATACAGAGAATCAGGACTCGTGACACGGGAGCAAGCGACGTACGCTTCCCGTGTGAGAAGCAGCTCGTCCTGAGGTCGACACCCGCAGCCTTCAGCGTCTGGCGACTTGTTGATAGTCTGGCGACTTGTTGAAGCACACACTCACAGGGAACGGCACGCGCTTGAATTGGAAGGGGTACTGCGCACCAGTACCCCTAGTATGAGAGGAATACGTGGTATAAACACTGCATCGCCGACGCCACAACCCGTCAGAATTTCCGCTTCAATTATATTCCTTTGCAGTGAGATGACTTTGAGCCAGGTCCCGTTACACGACTTCGGAGGAGACAGGTTCCGAAGAAGCATGATCGGGACGCCGAACTTCAGCTTGATGGTGTGCGCTGGAAGTCCACTTGCTGTAAGGGAGTTTAGGAATTCTACGGGATAATTTGTGGCGTCATCTTGATCGACGTATAGACTACTTCGTTTCTCTCAATTTCCGAGAGAATGCTTTCGTTGATGGCTGCAGCTTGATCATTTTTGGGCGTTAAAATGGCTCGCTGGCACACCCAAGAATTCTGTTGGTTTGGTATTCGACTGATGTTCCCATACACACAACAAATGAGTTCTTCTAAGGAGGCCACCACTCTACCAAGAGACTCTGGGAGCACCACCTGTTCACCTCTTTCCTTTGGTAGAGTGCCTTCTCCGAGACTTAGAAAGACATCTGAGAATTGTTGGGCACGTGGATTGCCACCGAGCTGAGCTCGTATATTGATGGTCAAGCGCAGCCTATGAATTTGTGACCACAACGAAGATCATTTCAACGAAGCATTCTCCTCGTCAGCCCTAGACCCCCGCGTCACCACAGTGTTTGCCGGAAATCGCCACTGAACAGAACTGTAACACGGTGGTGTTACAGTTGATGTTACAGATGGGTGCATCTAGTGTTCATTCCTGCGGTTGTCCTGCAGGGTTTTGTTCACGGCCTCCACTGCTTTCCTATTAGCCATCGACGCGTTTCTGAGAAAAAGGGTCTTGACACACGGACGAACGGACGGATGTGAACTAATACAAATTTACAGTTTTCGGAGTTTTTCATTTACTTGTGCTTCATGACCTTGCTTCTTGCCAAATTTTATGATTCTTGGTCAATGGGAAGTACCCCATAGGTTTTGAGTTTTGGTTCTCTTTCAAATGTCTAAATATGCAATATAAACCGCCGTATCTTTTTATTGCATTGATTTAGAAACTTGTGTTTTTTTACTGCTTTGAGAGATAGCAGGCGAGAGTATATGATATTAATTTCAGCTGGATATCTCGACGCGTTTCTGAGAAAAAGAGTCTTGACAGACGGACGGACAACAAAATGATCCTATAAGGGTTCCGTTTTTATCTTTTGAGGTACGGAACCCTAAAAAACAGGTAGTTTTTTACATCACCATTTTACATCATCATCATCATTATTAGGTATACAACGACATGAACATTTATATTACTTACAAAGCCATAATCACACAGATAAATACCGAACAAAAGTATTAACAGTCAATGTTTATTCAGTACTAAAAACATGAAATTGATGAAGAAATGATCGATGACCGACTTCAAAAAGTAGGTTCTCTGTTCGACCTGTTTGTATGGGTGTTTGGCTGAGCCGATTTTCAATAAAGTGTTTGTTACATTTTGGGGAATATAACACTAATGGATTTAACCGACTTTAAAAAAAGTAGGTTCTCTGTTCGACCTGTTTGTATGCATGTTTCTCCGCCTTCACGGTGTGGCGGTACTCCCAGCTTAAGATATTTTATACATTGAAATCAGTGATAGCTTTGATTTCCACATCAGCTGTTTCTAATCTTCGATCTTATAAACCAGGAAATGCCTATCAGACCGAACATCTTTTGCTAAGACGTCATTCTTATTTAATGTATTATGGTGTCGTTGGGTGTTTGGAGTTCCACATTAGATGTTCTAGAATTTCAATTCAACAGAGAATGCTCATCACGCTGAACAACTTTTGCTAAGACGTCATTTTTTATGTTAGTGATAGTGGACGTAGCTGGGCCGGCCGGGCTGGGTCATGGAAGTCCACAACAGGTGTTCCAGATCTTCAATTTTTATACGTCAACAGAGAGTGCTCATCATGTTGAACAACTCCTGCTAAGACGTCATACTTATATATGTTATAGTTTAGCTGGGCTCATGGAGTTCCACCTCAAGTGTTCCAGATCTTCAAATTTATTCTCTTAACAGAAATTGCCTATCACATTAAGCAATTTTTGCTACGATACCATTTTTGTATCTCCTATAGTTTAGCTGGTCTGTTGCGGTCCTGCACCAGCGGTTCAAGTTTCCAGGATAAGTTATAGCCTATATGTCGCCCAGACTTAATACCTATACAACAAAAAAAAACATTTAAATCCGTTGAGTACTTTCGTAGATAGCTGCTGCTTGCGACATCGTCAGCGTGAAGGCTCCAGCTCCTCCCCCGTAGGTGATAGCGTGATAATATGTAGCCTATGTTTTGACCCGACCTCTTAGTAATATCCCTGCAAAATTTGAACTAAATCCATGCAGTACTTTTTGAGTTTATCCCGGACATACATACAGACAAACAGACAAACAGACAAACAGACAAAAATTCTAAAAACTATATTTTTGGCTTCGGTATCGATTGTAGATCACGCCCCAAGTATTCTTTTTAAAAAATATTCAATGTACACTTTTGACTTTCCTACGATTTTATTATATGTATAGATAGTACAAATAGTAAACAGTATAAGGAATGGAATTCCCTGCATATCCTGTCTGTGTTTCCAAATTCATATAACCCGGAAGTATTTAAAAAACGAGTGCATAGGCATCTACTGGGTAAGCTCGCTCCATCGTAGGCTCCGTCTATGCCCTCGGGCTAGTCTGGGACCAAGAGCAAGCCCATAATAATAATAATAAGTATTCATTAACAGGCATTGGTGCCAACTTCAATTTTACATTTACACTTTGGAGATGCATAGTACCGTGAAAAGAAAACCTAAATAAAATATAGGGGGCCTACCACAAGCCCTTATAGCAGTATAACTTCGATATTACTTTCAGTGAGAAAGAGACGGCGCTAGACAACGTGTCTATAGCTGTCACTTGCACACTCTGGAACAGGAATAAAACAATCTTACTTTAAACGTCATGGTAAGGGGGCAGGTTTTGCTTACCTGGTACATTCGACGATTGTTGTGCTGCAGAAGCACAGATCCCCGCAACGAGAAGAGTGAAGACAAGAACAGTCCTCATGTTGATTTATCTGCAGCAATAGAAGCCTATTTAAACATTCGAACACACGTGATTTGAGACACAATAGAATGACAATAGCAGCGCGACAGCCGGCTGTCGCTTGGCAGTCGAAAGGTTAAATATGATACAGACAGTGTCAAATACTTAGTGTCACTCAGGGTGCTCAAATATATAGGGTGACTGGTACTCAGTATATGAGTATACGATTCTTAAACTCGTGATTGTACTCATGATAACAAATATTTTTTGAAAACAATATCAGCTGCGTGCGATACAATATCATCTGTGCTGCGATGTCAGGTTTGATCCCATAGTAAAAGTTGTTGGTTATCATGAGCATGTTATCCCGTGTTTAAGTTTCGTACACTAATAGGGATGACGACAACATAAAAAAATGGCATTCTGTTTAGTCCGTCTTGTAGATCCGCCAAAAATACGGGACACGTATTTTTTGCTTCATCAAAATAATAAAAAAATACAAAGATCAAGAGCAACAAAGTTCTGGAGTGGGGGCAAAGTGGGGGCTTTTGACGCCGCCGTAGTGCAAAAATTGTATCTGATCGTGACGTCACGCACAACTTCAACGCACTGTATCGTCGTAATTTTTCGTTTACGAGAAAAAAGAAAAAATACTTGTCCAAAATTTTTTAATAATCTCAATGACGGACTAATTACTTTTTCGTCGTCTCGCCTATTACCAGTCACCCTATATAGACGCAACCAAAAAATCATTAATATCGTGTTGACTGTAACCATATTTATGTCATTTTGACTGAATCTATCTATTGGAGTTTTAAGCGTCTCAACCTTATAAGCGACCATGTTGTTGACAACAAGATAGAAACTTTGTTTGTACCGATATAATTGACTTCTTGAGTGTCACTAACTATTTGATGCTGACTAAACATTGCATCATCCTTAGCATTTTCTCAACTAAGTTAGTCCCACGTCTTACCTATCACGGTGTATACTTATAAATACATTATGTGCAGTGCCGTGTCTCCTTTTCAGGTTAAAATATCACAAACGCGATCCGTACTAATATTATAAATGCGAAAGTAACTCTGTCTGTCTCTGGTCTCTTCTTCACGTCTAAACCACTTAACCGATTTGAATCAAATTTGGTACAGATATAGTCTGGGACCCGAGAAAGGACATAGGATAGTTTTTATCCCGGACATCCCCCGGGAACGGGAACTATTAATCCACGCGGACGAAGTCGCGGGCAAAATATAGTTAATAAATAAATACTTTCACTTGTTATTATTTTATAGTGCGACTTCACTTAAAGTGTCCGGCTAATATATTTTTGTGTTCGCTGTAACGTATTTTAGACCTTATTCTAATAAAGCTAGAGTATAGTTTACATTACCCAAGTAACGCAAATAAGAGTTAGGTCACACCATTAATTAATAATTTAAAAACAGACTAGAGGCACTAAAACTGACTTACCTTTGTGACGATCAAGTAATACTGTTTCAAAATAATCCACCGATTATAATACTTTAAATATGAATAATTTGTTCAGTACTTAAGATAAAGATAATCAATAAAGTAGTTAATCCTTAATCCTAGTTATCAGTTAAATTGTGGAAGGGATTATTATTTCAATCAGTTCTAATGTTTTTTATTTTGTGCAATAGCTTAAAAAAATAACACAGGTGTGGGATTTAAATTATATCAATATAGCTGCTGACCGCGATGCCGTCTACGTAGATTTCATTCATCTACACATATCGATGATATATTATGCTGTTACGGTTAGGTAAATAGATATAAGAGTCAATTGTTCATCCAACAAGGTGATAGCGTTGATTTAGCCAATGTGTTGACTCGACCTCTTAGCAATTACATGCAAAATTGGTATGAAATCTATGCAGTCCTTTTTGAATTTATCTCGGACAAATGTACAAACAAATTGTCAGATTAAAATTCTAAAACCTATATTCTCAGCTTCGGCAACGGTTGTAGAACATGTATCAAGTATATTTAAAAAAAAAAAATTAATGGACAGTTTCGACTTTATTACAATTTTGTTAGGTACCTATATGTATAGTGTAGATAACATAGATCTTATTTAGTACACCAGGTTGTGAAACGCTTTAACATACGGAAGCCGAGCAGTGGAGCAGTAACAAAAAACGCGGGTGAAATCGCGGGGGACAGCTAGTCTAATTACTATTGTTACAACTTTAGAGGATGTAATGGTGCCAATCAAAGTAAAAAACTCCGAAAATTAGCGAAATTAGTTTTAATATAATAATTAGAAGTTGCTCGTACAATGGTTGTCAGGCAAGTGAACGATGACATTGAATTTTACTTATTTTACTAATACGTGTCGAAACGCCTATGAAATTTTTAATAGTTAAATGTTTTACAACTGTTTGCTATTTATTTAGAACAGGCGTTTACGCCTGAACATACTCCCGGCCGTTGAAAGGTATCTTTCAACCGTTTAATTCTTCAGCTGAGGGAAGCTTGCAGAGACGAACGAAGGCGCGTCGCACGCAGCCCTTGGTGGTGAGGATGTCTGCCACTCTGGATATCCCGTCAGGTCCAGGTATGAGGCGAAGTACGCGGCCCAGTTTCCAAGCGAGAGGGGGCGCGTTGTCATCAGCTAGCAGCACCATATCTCCCACGTCCAGCTTTGACGTGTTTGTCCGCCATTTTGTCCTTTGTTGTAACTCAGAGAGGTATTCTTTCTGCCACCTTCTCCAGAAATGTTGCCTTAGTTTCTCAAGGCGCTCATAGCGTCGCAATTGGCTTTCCTTCACGTCCTCCAGGTTTGGTGTTGGCAGAGCGATCAGCGGTCGGCCAATGATGAAATGTCCTGGGGAGAGGGAAAGGAGGTCGTTAGGACTGGATGAGAGAGGGCACAAGGGACGGCTATTGAGGATTGCCTCCACTTGTGCGAATAAAGTAGAAAGTTCCTCGAACGTCACGTGACATTCGCCTAAAACTCGTCGTAATAAATGTTTTGCCGACTTAACCCCGGCTTCCCATATGCCACCAAAATGAGGAGTGTAAGCCGGAATGAATTTAAAATTAATAGATTGCTGACTTGCAAAGTCAACTAAAGGTTCGTGGTTTTGTTTGATGAACGAACTTATTTCTTTCGCGGCAGCTACAAAGTTTGTACCGTTGTCGCTGAATATTTCAGTTGGCTTGCCGCGACGAGATATAAATCGTTTTAATGACATTATAAATGCATCCTTGGTTAAGTCACTGACTGCTTCAAGGTGTATGCATTTATAACGAAGGCAAACAAACAGACATAAGTAACATTTTACAATGCGACAGCCGCGTCCTTTACGGTTTACTATGTAAAATGGGCCAGCAAAGTCAAGGCCAACGGATAAAAATGGATAGTCTGGCGTTATTCGTTGAGACGGTAAATTACCCATTTTAGGTTGTAAAGTTGTACCTTTCAATCGCCTGCAGCGTACGCAGTTATTTACTGTGCGCCTCGCTAGTATCCTACCGTTAATTGGCCATATTGTTTCTCTGACAGTAGCCAATAACATTTGAGGACCGGCATGCATAGTGTTAATATGTTGTCTAATAAAATAAAGTTTTGTTAACGTATGCGTTGCATGAAGTAATATTGGATGTTTCTTTTCAAATGAATAACTGGACGCATCGATTCGTCCGCCGACACGAATTAACTTGTATTCATCTAAGAAAGGCGATAATGCTAATAACTTACTATTTTTATTTAATTGTTTACCAGTTAACAACAGATCGTATTCAATAGAAAAGGATTGACCTTGGGAGATAATACAAAGCGTGCGGAATGACTCACGCAACTCATTAGCGGACAATGTTCCAACTCGCTTGTTATGTTTATTTTTTAAATTGAATATGAATCTAAGAACGTAAGCAAATGACCGTTCTAACTTAGATAACGACGAATATTTTTCAAAATCGATAATGGGTGACTTTATGACTATCGGATGCGCCTTTAATTCGGGTATTATTTCTAGATCTTTTAGGTTGGATTTAGGCCATTCGGTTTCGTTATAAATTAAAAAACAAGGCCCTGTCCACCAGAGTGATATCGACGTTAGTCGTTTAGCATGTACTCCCCTAGATAATAAATCAGCAGGGTTTAAATCGGTAGGCACGTATCGCCACGCCGCAGATGAAGTTAATTCTTTTATTTCCGTGATACGATTAGCTACAAATATTTTTAATTTACTGACATTACTACGTATCCAGCACAACACTACGTTTGAATCACACCAATGTATTAGCTTGTCTGGCTTGTACCTTAATGAATCTACCACTGATTTTACGAGTTGAGAAGCGAGTAAGGCGGCGCACAGTTCCAAACGTGGTATGGTAGTGCTTTTTAGTGGAGCTACTTTAGACTTTGCGCACAATAGTCTAACCGTAACGTCATCGTTAGCGCTAATCGTTCTCATATAAATACATGCGCCATACGCATAACTAGATGCATCACTAAACGAGTGTAATTCGATAACTTTTGGTGAATCACCTAGAACTAACCTCGGTATGCGTAGATTGTGTAAGTATTTTATGCTTTCAGAGAAATCGATCCATTCTTCCTTTATCTCTTGAGGGACAGGCTGGTCCCAGTCAAGTTTAAGTTGCCAAAGTTTTTGTAACATTATTTTTGGCCTTATTACAATGGGACCTAATAAACCTAATGGGTCAAATATTTTGAACGCGTTTGACATAATAAATCGCTTAGATATATTATTATGATTAGTGTCGTGGGAAAATCCCTTTATAGGAAAACTCAAGGTATCACTGGCAGGGGCCCAGCCCAAGCCTAGGGTGCTTGAAGACTCACTAAAAATGAGCTTGTCCTGCTCATTGATAGCAACATTATCGAATATGGACGGATGATTTGTTTTGTATTTTCTTAAATTAAAACATCCTGACCTTAATGCCTTAGATAAAGCGTTTTGTATATATTTTAATTGCTGTGGATCATTTGCCCCTGTAATTAAATCGTCGACATAATGGTCCTTTTGAATGATGGTGCGAATTAGTTCATCATTCTGTTCTTGACCTACCTGCCACAAGCAACGTGTGCTAAGGTAGCTCGCACTCGCTGTACCGTAAGTTACAGTGTTAAGTTGAAGGGTCTGAATCGGTTTAGACTCTTCGTCTCTCCATAGAATCAGCTGCAAATGCCTATCATCTTCGTGTACGAGCACATTTCGATAGAATTTTTCTATATCAGCCGTAAGCAGGTATTTGTATTGCCTGGAGCGCAACAAGATAGAAAAAAGAGTATCTTGTACTGTGGGGCCTACCATTAATATATCATTAAGGGAACAACCAGAGGAAGATTGAGCAGACCCATCAAACACTACACGAAGTATTGTGGATTCACTTTCCTGCTTTAAAACTGCGTGATGGCATAAATAATAATTAGGAATTGATATTTCATTATTTAACAAAGATAAATGACCTAGGTCGGCGTATTCCTTAATAAATTTATTATATTCTATTTTTAACATATCATTACGTTTAAATCTTTTTTCTATATTTAGGAATCGCCGCTTAGCTAACTTGTAGGTATCACCTAAACAATCAGCTGTATCCTTAAGGGGTAGCCTTACGCAAAATCTACCTGACTTAGTTCTTGTGGTATGAGTGATGAAATGTTTTTCACAATAAATTTCACTTTCACTCATAATACGTTTTTTGGGTACTTCTTCTAATTCCCAAAATCTACCTAGCATTTTTTCAATAACCTGATTACCATCGTGGTTTTTTGAAACTACGCTATGGTTACAGTGTACGCTTTTATGCGGTGATATTGAGTTAATGGGACCGGATACTATCCATCCTAATTGCGAGCTTCGTAACTTAGGATTATTGGTTCCCAAAGAAATTTGTTCGTTCCCTAAAATATCCCAAAATATGTCTGCGCCTATTAAGACATCTATGTCGGCAGGCTGATTGAACATAGGATCAGCCAATTGGATATTTTCTGGTAATTTTAGGGCACTAATATCGACGGGAATTCTCGGTAAACGACCAGTCAGTTCCTTTAAAACGAAACATGAACAATTTATATTAAATTTATTATTTAATGATTGCAATATAATGTTGCAGCTTTCAGTGACATTATTTGCTTGTGTGTTGCCTATACCAATGACCTTTAGCGAGTCAATATGATGGGACTTTAAAGATAACCTTATCTTTAGGGATTCGGTTATAAAAGAAGACTGACTGCCACAGTCTAATAGCGCACGAATTTTGACCTTTTGCTGGCCAAATGGATTCGATACCTCGACCATGGCAGTAGATAATAAAAGATAATTAGTGTTTTTATTGCAATAACTAGCTACTATCTCACCTGATTTCTCAACGTGTGCAGTCTGAGTTGTCAACGTTGGCGGACGGTGTAGCAAGCTATTATGCCTTTCGTTGCATTCAGGCTCTTGACATGACCTAAAGCGACAGTTATTAACAGCATGACCTTGTCTCAAACAGTTAATGCACAGTTTGTACCTGGTCACGTCTGACATTCGCTCATCGATGCTCTTGGCCTTGAAAGCGGGGCAATCGTAGATGCGATGACAGCCGTCACAAACAATGCATGTGAAACCCTTTGGTTCCTTATTCTTACTATTACTACTAGTACTTGCAAAAGATTTAACCGTATTACTTGACGTCTTATTTTGACTATTTTTATGTGTTTGGTTATTGTTGGGAGTAGAACGCTGAGACGTGGGCGTCCTAGAGCCCATAATATTATCAGCATGATTATTATTTCGGTGCGCTGACTCGAGTACATTAGCACGATCGGTAATGAATTTAAAGAAATGCTCTAATTTCGGTCTTCCGCTTACATTACTGGTACGATACTCTTCCCATTTTAATAGAGTGTGACCATCCAACTTTGCTGATAAAATGAATATAATCAAGACATCCCAATTATCTGTTGGCTGACCTAAGCTAACCAACGCACGTAAATTCTTAGTGATGTGGTCGACTAAGTACCTCAAAGAACGTTCTGACTCGCGTGGAAGCTGCTTTATATTCAATAAAGAATTGAGATGATGATTAATTAATATGTCATTATTATCGTAACGATTGCAAAGCAACTTCCATGCTTCACTGTAATTCTTAGATGAGATCTCGAGATTAGAAAGGACTCGAGCTGCATCGCCTTGTAAATATGAGTTTAAATAATAATATTTATTAATATCTGGAATACGATCATTATTGTGTATTAAACTTTCAAATGTGTCTTTAAATTCAAGCCAGCGGAAATGGTCACCATTAAATCGTTGAATTTGGATTTGCGGAAGCTTCAAACCTAAACTAGGATGATCTTCAGAACAGCATGTAGTATTATGAACGGACTGACGCCTTAATTCGAGTTCAGCCTTTCTAGAAAACTTGGATATTAAATTCTTAGCAGTAGCAATATTAATTACTATATCCTGTTCAATATTATCACGTTCGTCAATTTCAGCATCAATGTTACTAGGATCCAGAACCTCTATTTCACTCTGCAAATCGTCAACCTTGACTGATAAGGCTTCAAACTTAGCAAGCTTTATGTTCAACTCTGTCAGTTGAATTTCATTTAAATCGCTTTCGCTTGAAATAGTACTGAGGTAATTTTTGAATTTAGTAATTTGTCCTTTGGCGGACGCTCTCTTCGTAAAAAGTTCTTTAAAACGCTTATTTTCAGCCATTGCAAATAAAAAAATAAGATTGACTAAATAATAAATGGAATGGGCTCACGTTCCTCGTTTCGGTGTCACCTGAGAAGCAGAGAAGCTGGCCGAGCACGCTCAGCCGCTAACGCTGCTAGTGGGAGGACTTTGACCCCGCAACCGGCGCGTGCGCTCTGTATTCGCGCACTCGCGGTTAAATCTGAAATAGTCGGCAAATCTCGCTTAATTTAGCGTAAAAACTAATGCTGTTCTAATGTTCCTATTTTTATTTTAACGGAACGACAAAGATACAATAATTAAAATTAATATTTTTCCTGAGTTAAAGGGATAGATATTATTTAAAGCAGTAGAATACAAATTATAGGGATTATTAGAATCGTTTTAATCGATCTGATGCAACTTTTATAAGATTTTATTTTTATTGACGGTATATGAAAAAAAAATATTTAGGTATAATTTCGCAATTAACGGATATTTGGAAAATGTTAATACTTAATTTACTCGAATATACTTTGATTCACACAAATGGAATGCAATATAATCAATATTCAAATAGGTAGGTAATAGGAAGGATAGACAAAGGATGGACACTCAACTTTGGTACGACACGTTGACGCTCCACTCGAGGTGATGCTTTAGCGGCACCACTGGCTCGGCGGCTGGCTTCTTCAATTGTCCAGACAGCAATTCCCCACACGCTGGACCCTGTGGATTTTCGATCTTCCACTGCAGGCTCCAAATCTTGAGGTTGCTGCCGCGCACACGTTGTCGCGATGCTCCAATCCAAGTCGTTATTTTTGTAGATTTTACAAATACTTAGTCGCGATTTTTAATAGTTCCCCTCATGGGACACCATGTTACAACTTTAGAGGATGTAATGGTGCCAATCAAAGTAAAAAACTCCGAAAATTAGCGAAATTAGTTTTAATATAATAATTAGAAGTTGCTCGTACAATGGTTGTCAGGCAAGTGAAGGATGACATTGAATTTTACTTATTTTACTAATACGTGTCGAAACGCCTATGCAATTTATAATAGTTAACTGTTTCACATCTTTCTGCTATTTATTTAGAACAGGCGTTTACGCCTGAACATACTCCCGGCCGTTGAAAGGTATCTTTCAACCGTTTAATTCTTCAGCTGAAGGAAGCTTGCAGAGTCGAACAAAGGCACGTCGCACGCAGCCCTTGGTGGTGATAATGTCTGCAAGCTTCCTTCAGCTGAAGAATTAAACGGTTGAAAGATACCTTTCAACGGCCGGGAGTATGTTCAGGCGTAAACGCCTGTTCTAAATAAATAGCAGAAAGATGTGAAACAGTTAACTATTATAAATTGCATAGGCGTTTCGACACGTATTAGTAAAATAAGTAAAATTCAATGTCATCCTTCACTTGCCTGACAACCATTGTACGAGCAACTTCTAATTATTATATTAAAACTAATTTCGCTAATTTTACTAATACGTGTCGAAACGCCTATGCAATTTATAATAGTTAACTGTTTCACATCTTTCTGCTATTTATTTAGAACAGGCGTTTACGCCTGAACAACTATTATTGAAAACCAGCTTTTGTTCGCGACTTCGTCCGCGTGGATTAATAGTTCCCGTTCCTGGGGGATTTCCAGCATAAAAACTTTTTCAGTCAGGTTCAGTGGTTTAGGTGTGAAGAAGAAACAGACAGACAGACAGAGTTACTTTCGCTTTATAATATTAGTACGGCTGGTGAAACTGACTGCTTGCGAGATATAAACGCATAGTCCAAACTACTCGTTCTAGACACATGAAACTTGGGCATGTTGTTTGTGAAAAATAAAATTCACTTAGAAAAAGGTTTATGGTTTGGAAATTAGCTCCTTATAGAAGTTAAATTCATGATGAGATTGCGGTTGATGATGAGATGAGAGACCTCTATGTGGTTTAAGTATTTTAAGATGCATATTTAACGATCACGCGGACGAAACCGCGGGTGAATAACAGTAGTGAATAAGTTACACTGGTTACATACGAACAAGTAACGCCATCTAGTTGTACAGTAATTAACTAATTAGACTTGCCATTTGTTTGTACAAGCTTTTTTATGGATGGGAAATCATCAAATGACTTCTTCCGCCTTGAGCAGGCCGTGAGGGAGTGTCAGACTTTTACTGACTAAACCCACCCTTGTCCATCGGTTGCCCTTTATGTTCCGGGGCCGCGGTAACTATTAGAACTATTCCGCAATCCCGGGGAGAGAGAACCCTGACACCCTAACACATTTACAGATCACACCTTTGGTGCAACAAAATCACATTTCAGAAAAAAAAAACTAACACGCTTTTATTAGGTCCATCTGTATGTAACTATGTACCTAATCAAATCTTAGTTAACTAATTTAACTATCTTCTAAAGATCGTAGCGTTATGAAAATTGGCAGTTGTATGTGATTCCGAAGAAGATACAATAATATGGTACTGTCGAGCTGATCTGATGATGGAGCCGGAAGATATGAACTAGAACTTCATGATGGATGATCGTATCATAGCCGTGTTTGGACTTGTTAGAAAGGTCTTGTAATGAACGTTGCCCATGATTAGGTTTCAAGGTCTGATGATGAAGCCGGAAGATAGGCACTAGCATTCCATAATGAAATATCGTATCATAGCCGTGTTTGGACTTGTTAGAAAGGTCTTGTGATGAACTTTAACCACGATTAGGTTTCAAGGTCTGAATACAATAATATGGTACTGTCGAGCTGATCTGATGATAGAGCCGGAAGATAGGCACTAGCATTCCATGATGAAATATCGTATCATATCCGTGTTTGGATTTGTTAGAAAGGTCTTGTAATGAACGTTGACCACGATTAGGTTTCAAGGTCTGAATACAATAATATGGTACTGTCGAGCTAATCTGATGATGGAGCTGGAAGATATGAACTGGAACTTTACTCTACTTGTTTAAGATTCCACCCAAGCCAAGGTGAGAAACGTGCCGAGGGCTGAATGGCATGAGGGTGGTTAAAAATGTCATGTCGCTAGCGTTACCTCAGGGAACCGGGCGAAATCCTGTTGTAAGTGGCCTTGCTCCTCTACTCGGACCTCTGGGGGGGTTGACCCTTTAATTGTCCTATACTCGTGGAAATACTCTCAGTGATTTTAAGTTGGGCATCTACCGTGCACAAGATGCAAGGCTGTACGGTAGACCACGCCGTGGTGTACTTAGGGTCCGTACTTTTGCGGATGGACAGGCATATGTGGCGCTAAGTCAAGTAAAATCACTTAGTGGGGTCCAGATTGAAGACCTAGATCGTTCTAAGCTGACAGGTAAGACACCATGCAATACAGACGCACTGGCGGAGATGGAGAGGATGCGGCCTCATTCGACTATTTAAAATAAACGTTTAAAATATACCAAAGACTAAAAAGTATAAAATAAATTAATAGTTTAAAAAACACTAAAAAACACGCTTTTATAGGTGCAAGTAAAAGTCAAAAATAAATTACGGATCGTTCAAGTTGTCTTTATTTCTGGGCTGAAGTGTAAACTATGTGCTTTTAATTATAATATTTGATTGTAAAAGCGTGGGGCGCTGGAACAGGAAAGATTTTTTGTATACCTTGCTGAGAAATCAAGTGAAGCGATGTTTCGGGAAGCAGGTTACAGGTATCGGCGCTCTAACTAGAGTTGCAGCACGCCAAGTAGGAGGCTCTACATTAAACATTCTGTTCAAAGTACCAGTCAACAGTGGCAAAATGTAGAGTTCTTGTTCGTGTATTTGTTTACAAGAAAGTCTTTCCTGCTCCAGCGCCCCACGCTTTTACAATCAAATATTATAATTAAAACCTCCTCCTTATTTTGAAGTCGGTTAAAAAGCCCTCAAAAACCTTTATTCTATAAAAGAAATTTCAGTCTTAGTATGAATGAATTTCTTGATAGTTTATCAGTATCGCTTGTAACAAAGTCGATTATGAATTGGTTGTGTAATTGACAAAGTAATTATTACCTGAATTAGTCAAGAATGTAAGATTAGATAAGTATGACGTTATACCTAAGTGCGGTAGGAGTAATGTTTGAAGTTTATTTCGAACGCAATAGTGACCTTTCACTGCAGACCCACCGTACCCCTGGCCGTACCCCTGGTGGTACGGTGGGTTTTTCAAAGTTAAACCATACCACCAGGTAATAGTGTTGTAACCTTTACATCTTACTACCTATGCTATCTTTATACATAATTATATAAAATGACGTCATGTTAAACAGACAGATTGACAGACTAATTGTTGATATAATTTCAATGCACGGCCCGAATACTATCTACTTAGTTCTTTTAGTTTTTTTGACGGGCCTGTTGGTCTAGTGGTTAGTGGCCCTGACTGCTGAGCCGGAGGTAGTGGGTTCGATTCCCACCCAGGACAAACTTTGTGTGATGAGCATGATTGTTTGTTCTGTGTTTGGGTGTAATTTATCTATAATATGTATGTATTTATAAATTATATAAGTATGTTTATCAGTCGTCTGGTTACCATAGTACAAGCTCTGCTTAGTTTGGAATCAGATGACCGTGTGTGAGTTGTCCCAGGATATTTATTTATTATTTATTTATTTTTTTCGCTTAGAACAAAAAAGCTAGGATTTCATAGGGAGATTTTTTGAGAATTTAAACTTTTTCACAAAATTATTTACTTAACATATATATTAAATTTACAGAAAATAAATACATTAAAAAAAAGAGCGGTAGACTAAAGTAAGTTTAGTTGTTGCACAAATTTAAAAGAACAAACACCAATAAATAACAATATTTTCATTTATTAAAAAAAAAATGTTACGCGAAACGGAACGTAACAACGATAATATGTTTTTAATAAGGCAACACTAGCTATCAAAGACGGTGAACTACATATTTACGAGATAATGAATGATTTGTATTGCGTATATCTCTATCTCATGTCTTTATTTTCGGCATTCAGTACAGTACTGAGTCTGAGTCAGTGTTTGATAAAAGAAGGCGGCGTCCGCCAGTGAATGTGTTTAGCAAATAAATAGCAGAACTATTGGATTTGTGTGTATCAAAGTTACTGGAATTCGTGAATAACAAAGGTTAGTACGTATAGTGATAGTATTTTGTACTTTTTATAAGAATATGGTACTGCTCTGATGTATTTCGGGTGAGAAATTAGTCAAGTGCGAGTCGGGCTCGCGCTGCGATGGTTCCGTATAAACATATAGGTATTTATATTAAATATATTTTTAGATCAATGCGGTTTTCATAGTTTTTCCTTTATTTATATTAAGTAAGTATATGACATTGCTTCATGCCTTCATTCAATTTCATTATTGTAGGTCAACGAGAACTAAATAGGTTTTGGACTCAATAGCTATAGGGTGTCTTCCGGTTGACCTAGTTTTAATTTTAGTTAAAAGCAAGGTTTATGGCACAAGTAAAAGGAAATTCCGAAATATAAAAAAAAAAACAAAAAAAAATATTAAATATTACTTTACGTGATAATGGCAAATTCTACAAAACAACAAAAATCTAAATTTTCCCATATGTGGGCAGTAGATACTGAAGAGTAAAAAATAAGATACTTAAAAAATAAATCGAAACAAAAATAGCTTAATTTTCAGAAGTTAGTGTCAATATCGTAACATTCTAAAACTTAAGAAATTGTGTAATCGTTAGTACTTTGTAGATGTTAGGTAGGTATTTAAAATAGTTAGTAAGTACCTATTATAAGTAGTCTTACCTATCACATTAGGTTTCAAAACCTGTAATGATAGTATAAAAGTTTTAAATAAATAAGTAAATAAGTTATTTTTTTTATTTGAAGGACCTTATTTTTGTTAAGTTTTTTTTTTATCGTGTTTTTTATACACCTAATCGGGACTAGATTTCAGTATCTTTTATTTATACATTTCAACATGCCAGTGCCACCCGTTCCTAAAAAAATCAGCGGAGACACGTGAACAGACAGACGGACAAGTTAAAACTGTCAGTTACTTTCTTGGGATCGGCGAATACAGTACTTTTCTTGGTAACGGTATCAGATAAAAATACACGTAGGTACTTAGTAAGTAGGTACATGTTTTGTAGAAGAGGAAATAGGTAATTATTTCAACCAACACAGTAAGCACATTGTTTGAGTAGCTACAGCTCTGAAGTTTGTTAATTCTAACACACTTCATATATGTTTGTATATCTTAAGGCGTGTACATACTTATGAAATGTAATATGCAATGTAACATAATTGGCGAGACGATAAAAAAACAGTTTAGTCCGTCACGTCACTTGATTAGGTACCTATTAACAAAATATGGACATGTTTTTTTTCTTCTCATCATCTCCCTAGCCTTTTCCCAATCGTGTTGGGGTCGGCTGCCAGCCTAACCGGATTCAGCTGGATACCGGTGTTTTACGTGGAGCGACTGCCTACCTGACCTCCACAACCCAGTAACTGGGCGACACGATACCTCTTGGTTAAACTGGTCATAGTCTCTGGCTAACCAGTAACGACTGTCAAAGTTCTACGAATGACAACCGGGACCAAGGCTTTACGTGCTTTCCGAGGCATGGGATGTCAGTGATGTCTAAGATAAACTTTAGAAAGTACATATGAATTGAAAAAGTCACATTGGTATACCTACCCGGATTCGAACCCAACCAACCAACAACCTCTTACACGAGAGGCGGGCGCCTTATTCACTGGGCCATCACGACACTTTGTTTTTTTTCTTCTCGTAAACGAATAATGACGACAATTATACTGTACGTTAGAGATTCGCATGGCTTCACACTGAGGTACAATTTTTGCTGAAGAGTGACGTCACAAGGCCTTGCTTCAAAACTTTGATGCTCTTTATATTGTTTACTAGCTGTTCCTCGCGGTTTCACCCACGTTACATTAGGATTTTGGTTACTGCTTCGCCCCCGTGGGACATAGCGTGATATTATATAGCCTATGTTACTCGTGGACAATGTACTTTCTAATGGTGAAATTTTAAATCAGTCCAGTGTTTTTTGAGCCTATTTAGGTATTACAATCAAACAAACAAACATACAAAGTTTTCCTCTTTATAATATTATGCCCTTACGAATAATCACTGTGTAAAGTTATGCAATGAATAAAGCCTGTGTAACCATACATTTTTTGATGTATAAACCTGTCATAACTTTATGCAGCGTTTATTAGTAAGGCGCTTAGTGTATATTAATTAGATCAAGGGAAAAATATTTGTTTTGTTATCACGTGTGTTCGAAGGATTAGAGCAAAAAACACTTTAACAAGAAATGCCATTAATATTCCAGGACTGAGAAATGGGACTTCTACTCTCTACTCAAATCAATCCAGTCTTGGTGGAATACCTGAAGTCGCTCCAGGTGTACGGACAAGATGCTTATGCCGTGGACTACTTTGAAACGGAATTCACATTAAATAAATTACCTGGGTAAGTCATATTCATGGGGCCGTTTAAGTTATACGTTAGCAGGTTTCATGCTATTTTTTACCTCCCCCCCTCCCCGCTTTCCCTTGTTAGCGAAAGAAAGTAAGTCCTTCCCTATAATTATTCTAAATCTAGCAAAATCTATTCATATCGCAGATAGTTAAGGAAATTCCTTCAGATAAATCGCTCAGAGTGGCCTTCTATCCCATCTGGGGACGTATTATGACATTGAAGGAACGAGATGGCTCTATACGACTTGTATAGCTCTTTCTCTTTCGCTCAGCGGAATACTCTGGTTTTGAGATGTCATAATAGGCCCTCTGTTGTATTAACGTATAAGATATTAACGTGCTAACTTTTATTTTCAGAAGTTACAATGCTCCAAAATGCCACTTGGTTATCAAGAACTCTACCATGCACTGTCAAGATTTGAATTTTGAAAGTGAACCTCTCAGCATGAAGTCTTCAAAGGTTTGCATTGAAATAGGTATGTTCCATTTAAATTTTATGCAAATAAGAGTGCAACAACTGATTTTGCTATATGTAGGTTATGTAGACATTGTATAAATAGTTTTCTTGATTCCTTAAAACAAGAAGTAGAAAAAATAGAGATTTTCGTTAAGTAAGTAGTCTGTTTAAGAAGTTCATAAAAATACTACCATCATACCTGTTTTTGTCGAAAAGCGGCGTTTCTGTGAGAGTTTGTATGTGAAGAGTATGAGTGCTGGTGTTCTCAAAGGCACCATGGCGTATATATCATATGCCATATATTCTTTTGGTATTGCAATTGTACAAAGACGGCGGTGACAACTTGAGATCAGCTTACTCGCCAGCTAATGACTTAAAAAATAATAAAGAAATTACCTATTACAATAAAAAACCGAACCGAGCTTTATAAAGCTCAAGTCCGATCGTGTATGGAGTATTGCTGTCACCTATGGGATGGCTCAGCCAAATACCAACTGGCCGCATTGGACTCGGTAGAACGCAGAGCCAGGAGGTTGATTGGCGACAAGAAGCTGGTGGCCCAAGTTCAACCTCTAGCACATCGGCGTAAAGTTGCCTGTCTGGCGGTGTTTTACAGATTGCACTTCGGTGAGTGTGCTCATGAGCTACACGAGCTCATTCCCCCGTCTCCGTTTTTCCACCGGACATCTAGACGTACGGCGGGATACCACCCTTTCTTGGTCGATATTCCTCGTATCCGCACGCAGCGTTTCTCGAATTCCTTCATTATGCGCACCGCAAAAGAATGGAATTCCCTGCCGGCGTCTGTGTTCCCAAATGCATATAACCCGGCTGTATTCAAGAGACGAGTGCATAGGCATCTTTTGGGTGAGCTCGCTCCATCGTAGGCCCCGTCTATGCCCTCGGGCTAGTCTGGGACCAAGAGCAAGCACATATGTAATAAAAAAAAAAAAAAAAAAAAAACCATAAATTTAATTTAGAGACAGATATCTTGCAAATTACGATAATACAGAGGGGATGAGAATTTGGAGAAACTGATTGTGGTTGGGAACACCGAAGGCAAAAGATCGCGCGGTCGTTCACCAACAAGATGGGCCGATCAACTAAACTAAAGGACTCGTCGTCACACAAATTTTACACCGTTGTATGAGAAGCGCTGGACAGAAACCGGTGGAGGCAGATCATCTGCTCCAGGTGCAACCCTAGTGCTGACCACGATCCTCAGACATGAGGGGCCGACCCGAGAGAGAGAGATCTTGCAAATTGAATTCGTTAGTTCAAAAAGAGCACATGGTGTGACCATACATTCTACCGATGGAGACCTTGTTCCTGGAATGTGTGAATTTGCAAATTTCTATGGACGTAAACTCCATTCTACTTATGTCCATAGAAAACAATCGCTTTGTACGAAAGCTGAGTAAACGCCGAGAGCTGAACGAGCGGGTACGCGTCTTCATACAAAATCGTTCTTTTCCTAACACAGTTACAATCATAAAGTCACGTCGGTCACCGGGATTACGTATCTTGCAATAGCCGAGTGATCGCGATAATTTTATTTAGCAATATTTGCTTCTCAAACGTCAATTCAAAATACGTCACGTCAAATAGCAATCTAGCGATAGTGCTGCCTCTGTGGAGCAATCAGTTAACTAAAATATGCATTTTTCGTTTGGTGGTTTCGTATTTTAGTATGCTTTTTAAGGGCAAAGTTAAGTTTTTTTTTGTTAAAGGTGATATTTAATTAGTTCCAGCGATTGCTACTTTATTGTCATCGTAGCAATAAGTGCATTAAAACAATCAGCGAGCGATTAGCAATCGGTTCATACATAATATGATTTTTTTTACGTTAAGCGATTATTCGCGCGGTGATCGCGCGATCACTGCGCAAATATTGCTGATTGCTGTTTCATAGGTAATAACCCCGCCGAACTGTCCGAACTGTGTCTTATCTGTGTATGTGTATTTATTGAATTTGTTATAATTTTCAGGTGAAGTAATGGTGAGATGTGACAATCTTGGCTACACTGTGGAGATGTCTGGAAGGTAATTTTTCAAATTGAAAAAAATAATGCGTGTGAGAAGACCACAAATACTTTTTAGTCAACGAGCATGCTTTGACATTGTTGTGCAATGTTTATAATAGTTACGGTGACCCCGGAACATAAAGGGCAACCGAAGGAACATGAGTGGGTTTTAGTCAGTAAAAGTCTGACACCCAGCCCGCCGCGCCCAGGACGGAACACGTCTTTTGATGATTTCCCACTCCCCATTAAAAAAAAGCATGCTTTGACATTTTGCGGCGTTAAAAATTATACTCTATTTTGTTTTGTCATGATGCAAAAGCCTAAGAGACATTAAGTCCGTCTTTGTACTTTTGTGCATGAAATTAAATAAATTACTTAGTGTTTTTTTTTAGAATAACTATTTTTGACGTATTAATCAATGCGTCGTTAACTCCAACATTTGAAAACGGCATCAACATCGCAGATATTGGCTCAGAAGGAACTGTGAAGAGTATTAAGGTAATTGAGATCTTATTCATTATTTAAAACACTTTATATTTCTGATAGATCAGCAGATCTCCGCTGTTTCACTACCACTAAAAATTATTTTGACTTTCTATTAGTAGAACTTCACCTATTTGTTCTATGTAACTTTACCTGTGAATGTCGTGATGGACCAGTGGATAAGCCTCTTGTGTAAGAGGTTGTGGATTCGAATCCGGGCAAGTACCTATGTGACTTATTCAATTCATATGTACTTTCTTAAGTTTATCTTGGACATCACTGACATCCCGTGCCTCGGAAAGCACGTAAAGCCGTTGGTCCCGGTTGTCATTCGTAGACCTTTGACAGCCGTCACTGGTTAGCCAGAAACTCTGACCAGGTTAACCATGAGGTATCGTGTCGCCCAGTTACTGGGTTGTGGAGGTCTGACCGGCAGTCGCTCCATATCCAACTGACCGGTTAGGCTGGAAGCCGGCCCCGACACACTTGGGAAATGGCTAGGGAGATGATTTATTTAACTTTACCTGTTTGTAATATTAGTATAGACTAGCTGTCTCTCACGGTTTCACCTGATTTAAGCCGCGTACGCACGTACGAACAAATTTGTTGCTGTTGCGTTGCATGATACGCAACAACTTGGTTCGCACGTGCGTACCACTAACGAACATCGAACACTCTGTTCGACAAACATGTTTGCGGCGATCCTTTTGTACGTTCTGTATGGACGGTGTTCGAATATCCATACTAATATTATAAATGGGAAAGTGTGTCTGTCTGTCTGTCTGTCTGTCTGTCTGTCTGTTTGTCTTTCTTTCACGGCAAAACGGAGCGACGGATTGACGTGATTTTTTAAGTGGAGATAGTTGAAGGGATGGAGAGTAACATAGGCTACTTTTTGTCTCTTTCTAACGCAAGCGAAGCCGCGGGTAGAAGCTAGTATTTCATAAATGTTACGTAACAAAACTGTTCAACCACTTCCAACGGCGTCGCCATGGCTATTAAGATAGAGTTCACGACTGTTGTGCGCGAACTCAATTCGAACTATGTTCCCATTTGTGTTCGAATATGCCGTCCATACGTACGAACCAAATATTCCGATTTGATGTTTGTGTTCGCTATGTTCGTGTTCGTACGTGCGTACGCGGCTTTACGTTATGTTATTGATAACTGTTCTGCTCCCGTAGGTTATAGCATGTGTAGCCTCTATGTTATTCTGATGTGTAAGCTGTATAGTTTCGTCAAAATTCATTCAGTAGTTTTTGCGTCAAGAGTAACAAAAACACATACATACTAACTTTAACATTTATAATATTGGTAATTATTTTTGCGTTCATTAGAGGATAAGTTTGATTATCAAATGATAGTGGGAAAACAATGGGGTAGTTCTACTTGCCATCCTAATATTACAGTAGTGGTGTAATACATTAGATGTAAAGTATCTACTATCAAATAGTTTTTTGTTTGGGGACTGCTCCCGTCCTGGGTGCGGCGGGAGGGCGTGTCAGACTTTTACTGACTAAAACCCACTCATGTTCCTTCGGTTGCCCTTTATGTTCCGAGGTCACGGTAACTATTATAAACATTCCGCAACCCCGGATCAAATAGGTATTGTTACTTGAAGACGTTCGGCTCCTTACGTTTTTCATCGAGCAACACGATTACTGACAAATGCTTGCACTTCTTGGCCTTTATCTTTGTGCTAACGTTAAGCCTAAACCTACATGGTCTTATAATTTGATCATCTAATCTCATACTAAACAAAGCCCATAGCAACCAGGCAATTGATGTACATACCTCTTACAAAGATTTCCAGTGTTTGATAATAGTTCCACTGTGTATAACTTTTTAGCCTTGTGATTTTATGAATAAATGAATTTATTTATCTATCTATACTATCTATACTAATATTATAAAGAGGTAAAATTTGTAAGTTTGTAGGTTTGTAAGTTTGTAAGTTTGTAGGTTTGTAAGTTTGTATGTAGGGGGTAATCTCTGGAACTACTGGTTCGATTTGAAAAATTCTTTCAGTGTTAGATAGCCCATTTATCGAGGAATGCTATAGGCTATATACCATCACGCTACGACCCACGGGAGCGGAGCAGTAACGAAAAATGCGGGTGAAACCGCAGGGTCAGCTAGTTTCTTATATAGGTAGTTTGTAAATAAACTGCAATAGAGACTTTGACCTCAGAGTTCCTTTCAGATGTCGGTGACTCAGTGGAGTCGGCTAATTACCATCGGCATCTGAATAACCGCTCGTTAAAAAAAAAGAACAAAAAAGAACATTAAAGTTTAAAATTAGTATATTAAACCAATTTTTGCGAGCCTTTATTCTGTCCCACTCCTGGGCAAAGGAATCTCTCCTTCCATCTATCGCAATCCCTCGCGCTCAATCTTTTCAATCACACATGGTGATCTGATCCCAAACTAAGCAGGACTTGTACTATGGTAACCAGACAACTGATAAACATCCATACTAATATTATAAATGGGAAAGTGTGTCTGTCTGTCTGTCTGTCTGTCTGTCTGTCTGTTTGTCTTTCTTTCACGGCAAAACGGAGCGACGGATTGACGTGATTTTTTAAGTGGAGATAGTTGAAGGGATGGAGAGTAACATAGGCTACTTTTTGTCTCTTTCTAACGCGAGTGAAGCCGCGGGCAGAAGCTAGTACTTATATAATTTATAAATACATACATAATTATAGATAAATTACACCCAGACACAGAACAAACAATCATGCTCATCACACAAAGTTTGTCCTGGGTGGGATCGAACTCACGACCTCCAGTTTAGCAGTCAGGTTCACTAAGCACTAGACTAACAGGCTCGTCAATTACAAAATAAAAATTTACAGAAAATATTAGCTGTTAAAATATTTCACTGTGAAGTTAATTTAGTTTTTAGTTATGTTGGTTTTTTGGTATTAAAATAAATAACTCAAAAGTTTCATCAAAATCCATTCAGAAGTTTTTCCATGAAAGTGTAACAAACATCTATTCAACCGTCCATCAATCCATCTTCAGAGTCTTTTACATTTATGGTTTCAGTAAGATTAGTAAGAAAATAATGCAATAAAAAGCTTTGACCTGGTCAACAAATACTCCAAATGGTATTGACAGCCATGTCCTCGCAGAGGAGATCGGTAGCGGTGGCCTGTAGCGCCCGGCACTCGTTCAGGCCATGCTCCGACGCGAGACTGAATGGGAAGCCGTCGCCTCCTTCTGCTAAGCAGTTATGCTAGTGAAGGAGGCGGCGGCAAGCGAGAGGCAACAATGAGCCTCTCGCCCCGGACGGACCCAGGCGTAGACGTCGAGAGTCGCAAGACAACACGGGAGCAGAACAGTTATCAAAATTATAACGTAAAGCGGGAAAAACCCTGGGGGACTGCTACCGGCCACTGTAGGCGCGGATCTGCGGACGGCGAGCGATGGGTAGCTCGCCGCCCGGTTAGGACCAGGCCCGCGTCGACACGGCGCGTTATTGATTTTTATGATTTTCTTTATGTTTTTTATTTTACGCGCGCCTCAAAGAGAAGTCAGCACGAGAAGGGGCCCAATAGGGCTAACGCCTGCCGGGGTTGCGGCATGTTTATTTACTGTGACCCGGAACATAAAGGGCAACCGAAGGAACATGAGTAGGTTTTAGTCAGTAAAGTCTGACACGCCCTCCCGCCGCACTCCCACTGATTTCACACTCCCAAAAAAAAAAGAAGTACTCTCTTAACTTTTTAACACCCAAGCGACAGCCGGCTGTCGCGCTGCTATTGTCTTTCTATTGTGTCTCAAATTACGTGTGTTTGAAGGTTTAAAACGTTTAATATTACTTGTTACAGCCCGAACTTAAACTCCAAGTCAACGGAACAGACCATTCCCAGTTGGCAAATGTCTTATTATCTATTGACAATTCAGACGTTGCCAGTAATTTATTGGTAAGTAACTTAAAACATTGGTAAATACCAATGAAAAGAGATCAAAATTGCGCAGACCCATCATATAATAAGATACTGAGTTCTGATCGTTTCATCATGTGTGAATAACGTTTCAAAGTCGCTCTTAATAAGGAAATCAATTTTTGACTTTCTAATATTGTTTTTTTTCTTTCAGAATGCCTTATTCATGCTACAAAAAGACAATATAAAAAGTTTCATAAACGATAATATTCGAGACATATTCAGCCAATTCGGCATATAGAAATAAAACAATAAGATAACAGCTATAATATGCGATATATTATAAGAAACGTAATTAAGTTATTTTGTAGTTCAGTTGAAAACCAACACAACCAACCAACAACTTAGTTGTCTGGCATTTTTGCTGAACTGTACATGTCTGCATTTCCTCACAATGTTCTTCACGAAAAATTACAGAAACTTTATGTACAAAAGTGAGATTAATTCAAGGTCAATTGAAAGTTTTTACAAATGAAAATAGAGTGTTGTGAATAATAATTTATTTATCATATATCTAGTTAATATTATATTAGTATAAGATTAACATAATTTGTAAAACTATATTAATAAAGTCATTTTTATTTTTGTAATTTTCTATGATTTCAGTTACTTCTCAGTATAATTCATGTTGTATTCAGCTTTCACAAACTCATTTACGGTAAGGAATGAGTTAAAACCCTCTATAGCGACTATTTGGTCAAAGAAGCAGACACATGGTCGTCAACTTATTTATTAATTTTGTTGCGGGACAAAAACAGTAAAACAGTTAAACGTTTTCCGGGACTCGACGAACTTCATTGTTCGGCGTTCTTCTGACGGACACCAATATGATTCTGGTTTTCAGGATTTGCAGTGGTTGAAAATTGTGTGACAGGATATCTTAAAAAAAATGGGGTTCTATGATCTGAGAATGATTAGAGTCGACTTTCTCCCAGCGAGACACAATGGGACAAGAAATTGAATGTAGGTATGTGTATAAAACTAACTCATCAATCTACAGTAGCTGGCCAAATTATTAGGGACACTTCCTAGATTTCTGTATTATCGAGTTGGTCTGATTTTTTCAGGAAAAATATTGGGTGTAGGCCCAAGCGGTATTTTCTATTCATAAACCTAGTTAATTGAGAAAATAAAAACAATAAATGTGAAGGCAAAATTAAAACTGTTAATTTATAAAAAAATATATTGCATTAACAAGTTGTAAGGAATTATTTTGTGTAAATTTTAATATTTTGTGATGCCTCCTTTTCCTGTCATATTAGCTCTAATAAGGCATGGTATACGTTCTATACGTAATATAACAGCTCTTAAAGGCTTGTGTTATGATTGCACTCATTTATAAGAGCTGCAATGAGCTGGTGTTTGGTGGCAATGACATGCTTAGCGATAGCCCGCTTGGTGAGTTTCTGCTTGTTCTTAATAGAGTTCGTATCTGGTGATTTATCTGGTCAGGACAAAATATTTATTGTTTTTTTTTTTGCCAGGAATGCTGTAATACTATTGGCCTTGCGAAACTATGCAGAATCGGCCATAAATATGTACTCTTCGACTACCAGGGAACCATTTTTCGACTTGCGGCAATAATTGAGGTTCTAATTCTCGCTTGTACAAATCTTGCCTTATGGTCATTTCTACGATATATAGGCACCCCATGTTGTTAGTAGAGATCACAAATCACACCCTTATGATACCTGGATGTTTAATTATCTCCAAAAGGCAATCTGCAT
Source organism: Athetis lepigone (assembly GCA_033675125.1). NCBI lineage: Eukaryota > Metazoa > Arthropoda > Insecta > Lepidoptera > Noctuidae > Athetis > Athetis lepigone. The sequence goes on from CM066227.1 coordinate 17,491,564, forward strand.
TAAGCTGTTCTCGGACAGTTCTAGGATGTGTGCGACTACAAATGAGCTTTTGTCGACCCACACATGAAATAAATTATTCATCGGAGAAGCATACCTAAAAATAATGCAATGGTCACTGAATATTGCTGTTCGTACATATAGCAATATTAAAAGTAATAATATTAACCGATTACAGTCTGCCACAGTCATACCTCGGTGTTGCCTGGCCCACTGCTGTCGTTTCTACTTCATGGTCTCGGTGAGGCGCGATTTTTTGATCGGTCGACGATTTATCCAATTCTTCTCGGCCAACCTCCATCAAACTGCCCTATCGAATACTTCTACTTTCTTGTCTAATACCTCGTTTATGATCGTAGCCAGGCCGACAATACACTTTTTACCATGTTTTAGGCAGATATTCCTGTTTTTATGGTCAGAACGAAGAGTGGTGATCCAATTTCAGCCACATTTTTTTACAGTCTATGTTTTCAGCAGTTTGTTCTGATCAGATTTTACTTTAATACTGTTAAATACAGACTTTCAGACACCTGATATAGCTGTTAAATCTCTCTGAGAATGTGTGAAATACAAAAATAATGTTTGCATTTTTATGAACTTTAGCGGAGACGGGATTAAAGCTTTGCCTATTTTAAAAAGGCGAAATTTTAAAAATATTACGCTACATTGTTAAATAAGCTCAAAATTTTATATTCAAATTAAAAAAAAAAGGACAACATCAGAAACATTACTTGCGGTTCGATTAGTATAAACAGATACATCTTGTAAAATTAAAACCAAAAAAATTTTTTGCCATCAATGAAAGAAATGTAATTTTCAACAGAAGTTAGCAAAATTACTATGAATTGTAAGCTGTACCACTTTTTTCAAAAATGGCTCGATCTCGTGGTGCTGTCACATATCAAAATTAATAATAATGATACCAGGAGTAAAACCAAAGCGAAAAAACCTATGTGAAATAATTTTTTTTTTTGATACAGGTGTTAGAACAAAAAAATGTTGCTCTGTGAATACTGTCCCTAATAATTTGGCCACCGATGGTATGTCATCTAAGGAAGGCTTTGATTCGGGTTATTCCCAGTTGTCGCCACTGTCAACGCCACCACTGGTGACAAATGGGTTTTTTTTCTATAAAATGTCCCATTTGCCACCAGTGGTGGCATCACAAACGCTTTAAAATATCGATGGTGAAGCACCTAGCAGGCAGCATCTCCCTAGCCTTGTCCTGGCTATGATAGTTAAGTTTGGCTTCCAGTGTTATTGGATTCTTCTGGATGAGCAATGTTTCACAAAGACTGATAATAGTGCTTATATGGCTGGTAATAATGTTGATTTTTTGTAACCCGTTGTTGACCCTGTAATGACTCATTGCCTAAGTCATCTCGCCATCAAGGCTGCCTCGGCCACTCATTGCATATAATCGTCCAATAGTTCAAATTCGTTGACTTTAAAGAACTATATTATAGAGAGATCAGATTATAAAACAGAAGGAACAATTGTATATACGTTTGTATGTAGGTGGTAATCTCCGGAAGTAATGAAACAATTTAAAAAAATGTTTCACTGGTAGAAAGCTACATTATTCGTTATTACTATAGCCTATAAATTATAAAGATATCTTGCATATTAGGGATATGTCACTTTTTGTCTATTCAGGTGGAAAAAAACAAACCAAAAAATTTACCGTCCAACGAAGTGGGCACGGGTCAGGTAGTATAACTTAAACAATAAACGATTACTGAAACCAATTTAAACAAATCTTTGGGTGTAAGATCTTATCGTTAATAAAATAATCTGAAACAGATGGCAAAGTGGACAGCAAATACGAGAAACAATGAAACGCCTTTAGGTCCTTACAACACAAGTGGGTAAAGAAGGCCAAAATAATATTATTATAGGCTGGTTATCCATACTAATATTATAAATGGGAAAGTGTGTCTGTCTGTCTGTCTGTCTGTCTGTCTGTTTGTCTTTCTTTCACGGCAAAACGGAGCGACGGATTGACGTGATTTTTTAAGTGGAGATAGTTGAAGGTATGGAGAATAACATAGGCTACTTTTTGTCTCTTTCTAACGCGAGCAAAGCCGCGGGCAGAAGCTAGTATAATATATTCTGAACTCCCCTAGCCTACGTCGTACGTCCTACCATTGACATGATAGGGGAGACTAAATAGTTTAAATTCTAATTTTGTTCGCGTTATATTTTGCGGCAAAGAGATAAATACTTTATCGTTTGCTGATGACCTTGGATTGTAAAAATAAATGTGAATCTTCGAAAATAATCTATAAGTATCTAGCTTTTGCCCGCGACTTCGTCCGCGTGGATTTTTCCTGAAATTTCTTTGCTATAAACGGAGCCCGAGACCTTTCCAACGAATGCAAATCCGTGGAAATCGGTTCGTGCGTTCTAGAGTTATAGCGTCAGGAAGGAAAACCTGACTTATTTTTATATAGTACCTAGATGACAGATCGTCGGAATGTGCAGGTGACAAGTGCCGAAAAATAGTGTTTTTTATTTTTATTATTATTATATTATTATTAATATTATAAATGTAAAAGTAACTCTGTCTGTCGATCTGTCTGTCTGTCTGTCTCTTCTTCACACCTAAACCACTGAACCGATTTGAATGAAATTTGACATAGGATAGTTTTCATCTCGGAAATCTCCCGGGAACGGAAACTATTAATCCACGCGGATGAAGTCGCGGGCAAAAGCTAGTAAATTATAAAATGGTTAATTGACTGATTGACTGTTGGTATATTTAACGCACAGCCCAAAGCAATGGCGACGCCGACACTTCGTGTACATTAGTTTTAAGTTTTTGTTTTTAGAAATATATGTATTAGTTTATTTGTTTAAGATTATTTTATGTATTTTATACTATGGGCCTCCGATGCCTGAAATAAAATGATTATTATTTATTATTTATTTAATGGTCCCACAGACATGATACTTGGAGGGTATTGTTATTTTGAAGAGCAAATCCACTAAGAAAAGATATTTGGAAATTCCAACCGGGGTAAAATACTGAATGGAAGTGACATCCACGAGGGTCAGTCAGGTCAGTTTACCATTTTATACCAATATACTAGATTATTTTGGTCTTGTGTATTACAGACAAGACCGGTATCTACAGATATTATATTGTGGGGTAAAATACTGGATTGTGGTTTCAACTTTCATGCGGGCGAAGCAGTGTGAAAACCCTAGTACTTATTAAATAAAACAACAGAATACAGTCCCGATAATTAAGTCCTTAATTAAATCAATGTTATTGACGAAACAAGCAATCAGTTATTATCCATTTTGCTTTAGATTAAATATCATTATCGTTTAAGCAAATAGTTGATTTAGTATTTATCTACGGATAACGCTTTCTCATTAGCAGTTTGGTCAGCAACACGTCAGAAACAGGTATGTTTACGATTCTTTAATTTTTTTTTAATAATTTTATTATTAAGTTAATATTTAATCTAATTCACACCAACACACCGATACGAGATGGGCGTCCATTTAACACACCTTTTAACTTATTATTTTCTCTATCTGGGGAGGACTATGTCGGAGTCTTACCGACTAAACCCCATAGCTCCTTGCTACAATGCTACCATACGTCGGAAGTGACTGTATCACGGAATACTGAAGTTTGAAATATCGATGCACGGTATTTATAAAGTTCATTACCGCGAACTACGTGACTTAAAGTACGTATTCGCTTGACGCATGATCCGGGCCCCCCCGACTGGTATTAGATCGCCATCAGCAGGCCCCATCACCATGTGCGGCCAGTCCTGCGATCGTACATTCCTCGAAAGAGCCCATCAGAGCTATTAGGGGGCCCCTATCTTACACACCACGGAATAGCTAGGAATAGCTGTACAGTTGCAACGCAATTTACAAAAGAGTACGAGAGTACGATCATACCCGATTATTTAATGCTATTATGTGTGTTGCTCCGAAAAAAGCGTGAGTGACACGAGATGCCTTGACGGTTTGGTGTGAATTCGAAGAGGTTTTTTTGTATTATTTTATTGTTTTTACGTAGGCAAATCCATATGATTATATTATCTATGGAAAAGCGGGGGTTATGTCGGACTCTTCCTGACAAAAACCCTAAAAGTTATTTCTACTACCAAAGGTACAGTATTCGCTTGACGTATGATCCGCGCTCCTGACTGGGACATAATATCCTTAATGTCTGAACTGCTGTGCTGCACAGCTGTTTAATCATTAGGGTGACATGACCGCAAGCGATGACAACATATAAATATGACGTCACCGCTTCGGCTTTGTCGGTCGGTCGCCCCAACAAAGGTCGAAATCAACAAAAATCGTTCCTTAGAGTGCTTGTACACGGTGCATGTAGCTTGCGCATGTTGAGGCACTTGCGCTGGTTATATGCATCGTAAACATATCGTTTAAAAACATGTGCGGGTCTAGTGACTCAGAAACTCGAACAAATAGCTTGCGCATATTACTCACGCGTGTAACCCGCAACTTTACTTGCTCCAGCTACATGCACCGTGTACAAGCACCCTTAGTGCAAAACTACTTACTTTTCAAGCAGGTGTCAAGCTTCAGTATCTTCAATCGTGCGTTAATGATCTAAAAGCCCGTCTTTAGTACATGATAAAAAATAGTAACATGCTATTTTGTTAAAGATAATAAAGTCAAACAATGACGACAGCTTGATAATTTGTGACTAATTATATTAGGAAAAGCATCATCTAAACCTATTTTAAATGAAAATTGATTGCATAAATTATAATTAAGGTTTGATTTCAGGTCATAAAATGCAGTTAGCTTTAGTATTGTTATCAGTCCTCGGCTTAGCGGCAGCTACTCCGGTGGACTTTTTCAAAATAGATGATGCCGTGATGTTTCGAGGTAAGAAAGACTATCAGTAATTTAAAAAGTAGTTATTTTTGCAATGTTTATCTTAATAATTGTGCTCAGTTGTGCCTAATTTTGCCAAACCACAACAGTATTGAAATTAAAAATGATGTAATGTTTTCTATTAACAAGAGTGACGTCATAAGTTTGCCATTCAATGACAAAACGCAACAACAGTAAATTGAAAATTAAAAAAAAAAGTTATTAAGATCGCAACTGCATCTAACAAAAGAGTTGATAACTTCAAAACGGATGAACCGATTTTGATGTAGTACGTCCGAAAACCATTGCTAGATATTTTACTTATATAATTTAATTATATAAAATATACCGCATCCAAATTGGTTTACCCATTTGGGAGCTACGGTGCCGCAGTCAGAAATATACTGTCAAGTTTATACCACCACAATTTTTGAGAAGGGGTTTACAAATACTTTTACACAGCTTTCAGCTGTCGCTTGGTTAGAAAGCTGGTTGGAAAGGTTAGATCACGTCTAAGTTTGCACATGCATAAATTTCAAGATAATGAGGATAATTTAAACAATTTCAGCTACGACACGTAACAGCACCCTCGAAAACTTGATACTCGGACTTTTGGAAGATTTGAGGCAGACTATGCTGACAGGATCTGATGATGTACCTATCTTGGATCCTTTTGAGCTAGAACAGTTGAATCTGAACGATCAAATTGTTCCTCTACCCGGGTGAGTTTATCAAGAATTTCATACTATTCTTGTTATTTTATTTAAATGATTAGCTGGCTTATGCTATCATTTAAATAAAATAACAAGGACGTCAGTATACCGTTCAACATAAGTCTTACATAAGTCTGAAATCGCCAACCCGCCTTGAGCAAGCGAGGTGATCAATGCTCGTGCCTTCTCTATATGAGAAGAGGACTTTGCCCTGCAGTGGGACAGTAATAGTGGGACAGTAATACTATTTTTTATTTATTTACGTCCTTATAATATTTGGAGATTCAAAGAGGACTGAATTTGGGAGATTCAGGATAGAATAGGCATTTGGTGATTTCACACTTTCGTGGCCCGAAAGCATTTAAAGATTTTAGACAGTCCTTACTGGTGGTCCAAAGTCAAAAAGTCAGAGAGTCAGTCTTACAGATCGTACGTACCATGCTACCTAGTAATTCGATTGTGATCTGATAGGCAGTTACCTGGCTTTCCCTGGACCCTGACATAGTTGGTTAAAGACTAGGGAAATGATGATTCATGGTGTATTTCTTCCAGATTCCACCTCGATCTTAAAAACCTGCGAGTGTCAAAGCTGGCAACATTCATCGTTAACAGACTAAACATCAATTTTGCCACGATAATCCCTGTACCATTTTTCTATCGCATTGAATTCGACTTCCATGTTCCTGTCCTGGAAATCCTAGCTGGTTAGTATGTTTTTGGATAAGTTACAAAGGAGTAAAGTTTTTTATCTCCCTTTATTTATACAGGTAATTATTACTGGCTCATTGGCATAAACTTTTCAATGACCAAGCTGTAACAGTTACTATTAGCTGCCGTAACTGGAATTTGAACTAAAGAATATCTAATATGAAGAATACTGTACTTACAATATTTTTACAATACAAAAAACAAAGGGACCAATAAAATTTTTGGTAGGTTTGCTTTTCTGATTGCTATTTAATTCCTATTACAGATAATTATGACCTCTCACTTTCTGCAATGGGTGCCAATATATTTGGAAACGGAGATGCCTCGTAAGTCCTAGTTTTTTAATTGCTTTGTAGCAAACAAGCTAAAATATGTGTGTTTTTCTAAATGGTCCTCGCATGATTTGACCAACACAATTGTATGGATTAGAGACCTCTGAGTTATTTTCGGATGTTTCTTCTAGTAGTCAGAAACAACAGATTCATCGTTCGCTTAAAATAAGCAAAAACCACACAGACGTGTAAAAGTGTTACATTTGCATTGGACCAATTTACGAAATTTATCATTTTTAACAACCCAACCATACAAAATAATATGGGAAATTAAATACCCATAATTGAAAAATCACTTTAATCTAGCTGTTACCCGTAGAAAGAAATAATCAATAAAGAAAATAATTTAAAAATCGTTTCGGAAATTTCAAAGTTTACCCATAACAAAGAAAGGAACAAATCTTTTCTTTTTAATAACATTGTTAATATGTAATTACTGTTTTCTTTTCTAGAATCAATTTAATTGACCCAAGAGTGCATGGTACCATAACTGTACGTCCCAGGATCACAATTGGAAATGGCATTTTCCTCCAAATCACGAGCAGTACTGTCAATTTATCTTTGGATGGTTTTGAGGTTAGAATCAAATAAATTAAATACATAACGTAAAAAGTAAATAAATAGTTCAGATACGGAACAAAGGACATTTTAAGAAACTAGTGCCATTTTACTGATTGCGGGGCAGCGGTCCAACTGCTCGGTTCAACTAGTTGGATTATGGGTCTTTACTGGGGGCAGTTAATCAACTTTAAACATAGTTGGACCCTATTAAAGATCCATGGTCCAACTACACACATCAAAAGTGTCTAGGGATATTTCAATTAAACCTAAATTACTAAAATTCTATTAACTTTTTGTTAAAACATGTACACATTAAAATAAACCTTGTTTAATAGACTATTTAATCTGATAATAAACTTTTAGATAAAGTTAAATTTAAAAAAAACTTAGAAGAAGAGGAAAAACTCAAACAAAATTTCAATCTTATCTTTATTTTTGAAACATTAAAACTTAAACAAAACAACAATTTTTTTTATAAAAATTCTTGAAAACTTAAAATTAATATTCCGTGGATCCACCTAAGACTCTCCTGACACATCTGCAGCGGTTCTGCATACTCAAAACAAGGGTGTCAATATCCTGTTGCGGAATACTGTCCCATAATTGCCGTTTCTGAAGCCATGAAGACCAGTCAGAGCGTTATATCCAGGCTTTGGTCATGTTATCGTGTCACGGAGGAAGTGGTGGAACGGCACCGAGGACCTCAACGCATTACAACACATGTACAGGACCGATTCATAGTAAATGCTGCACGAAGTCAACTAAATGCAGCGGCGATGCAATTGGTTCAAAGGCTACAGAGAGAGTATGGTTTGCTGGTAAGCGGTCAAACTTGGAGAAGGCGACTGCATGAAGTCAATCTACGTGCTCGTAGGCCATTTTGGGTATCAGCACTAAGGAGAGGTAATCGAGGAAGAAGATTACAATGGGCTATTGCACACGAAAACTGGAACCATTCTCAATGGTCACTTGTGCTTTTCACTGATGAATCTAGGTTTGGATTTCATCCTGATTCGCGAAGAGTACGCGTTCGGAGAAAACCTGGATGTTGGAATCGACTGCAGCACCCACAACAAGTTCATGCATATTAAGGTGGCACGATTATGGTTTGGGCAGGAATTCGTCTCGGCGGTAGAACGGACCTCGTTTGGATACAAGGCAATATGACTGCTCGAAAATACCGTGATGAGGTGCTAGAGCCTGTAATCTTGCCCCACAAACAGCAAATGGGACAAAATTTCCAGCAAATGCACGACAATGCCCGTCCACATACGGCGCGTATCGTTACAAGTTGGTTACAACAGCATGTTATCCAAGCTTTAGACCGGCCTGCACAATCCCCTGACTTAAATCCTATTGAGCATGCCTGGAATATGCTTCAGAGAAGAGCTCGTAGGAATTTCCCTGTTGATATTGTGCATCAAAACCAGCTTTTCTTGCATCTTAGCAGGATTTGGAACAGTACTCCACAACAGGATATTGACACCCTTGTTTTGAGTATGCAGAACCGCTCCAGATGTGTCAGGAGAGTCTTAGGTGGATCCACGAATTATTAATTTTAAGTTTTCAACAATTTTTATAAAAAAAAATTGTTTTGTTGTTTAGGTTTTGAAATTTCAAAAATAAAGTTAAATTGAAATTTTGTTGAGTTTTTCTCTTCTTCTAAGTTTTTTTTTTAATTTAACTTTATCTAAAAGTTTATTATCAGATTAGATAGGCAATTAAACAAGGTTTATTTTAAAGTGTAGGTGTCTTAACAAAAAGTTAATAGAAATTTAGTTATTTAGGTTTAATTAAAATATCCCTAGACACTTTTGATGTGTGTAGTTGGGCCGAGAAGTTGGACCACTGCCCCGCACTGATCTCACTAGATGCGGCGACAACTGCATGGTAAAAATATAATATTGTAAGAATTGAAAATGTCACAACAATTTTAAACCGAACTTATTATAGTGGTGTATTCCACTAAACAATAGAGTTAGTTTTAATTGTTTTATCACGCATGTGTAAAAAGTTAAGTATTTAAACCTATCAACACACGTGATTCTAGACACAATAGAAGGACAAGAGCAGCGCGACAGCCGGCTGTCGCTTGTTCGTTGAAAAGTTAAATAAGGGGATAGTGAAAAAGGGTCTTTGTCTTAGTTGGCCAGAATTCCTCCACTCAGGTTTTTAATCATCTCACTAGCCTTTTCCCAACCATGTAGGAGTCGACTTCCAGCGTTCTCGAATTCAGCTGGATACCAGTGTCTTACGTGAAACGACTACCTATTAGTCCATCACAACCTGAGCGACACGATAAGTACTCCTTGGTTAGACTACCTACAATAATTATCAAAGTTCTATGAATGACAACCGGGACCCATAACTTTACATTTGAGGCATGGGTGGTCAGTGTTATCCAAGATATCCTTATGAAAGTACATTTGAATTTAAAAAGTTATATTGGTTGCCCGGATCCGAACTCACAACCCATGAGAGGGTCTCATTATGGGCCATCACTATCAGATTTTTAAGCAATATGAAATTATAATCATCTTTATTTTGTGAGGCTTGTTGGTTAAGCGGTTAGTGACCCTGACTGCTAAGCTAGAGGTCGTGGGTTCGATTCCCACCCAGGACAAACTTTGTGTGATGAGCATGATTGTTTGTTCTGTGCCTGGGTGTAATTTAGTTATATCAGCTATCTGATTACCATAGTAGAAGCTCTGCTTAGTTTGGGATTCACACACACGGCCATCTAGGCCGTGTGTGAGTTGTCCAATGATATTTATTTATTATTTGTTTTGCAGTCTCGTATTAATGGGCTGATGAATGACCCCGCAATGTCAGAATTCATCAACACTTTCCTAAGATATTTCGTGCCTGAATTATTGGTGCAGTATGAGGTAAGATTTCATAGATTCTTGCAAATTTTCACGACTTCTGACGGGCTTTAAGTTCGATTTTCAAGTCGGGCAAAGTTTTGCTGGGTCTTTTTATCAGATATTTGTCAACGGCCTAGAGATTGGAAGTTGATATTGTGAGATTCTTTCAATGCAGCGTTTTTTAAATCTCGTTCGCACCAATGGGTATTGGTCTCGAATGTAATCATCAATCGATCTTTACAAGCTTTGTTTTATTTTAGTATCCGTAAATAATTTGTTTAGATATTTAACTATGGTTTTTTAGTTAAAAAGACAATAGTGCCGATTACCTTGTCCACGAACTAAACTCAAATTTTAGTAATGTGCAATTTTTGTTTCCATTTCATTGAGAAAAGGACAGAAGTTAAAATACTAGTTTAAGGTCATAGCTCATTACAGCCACCCGGCAGCCACTCCGCAACGACTCGCCTTATAACCGAGGCGATCCGGTGACGGTACGGAGTTGATATAGTGAGCGCATGCCCATACAAGTCCATATAAAGAATACTAGCAGCAGGAGACGAGGAGACTACCTTTAGTCCAGACAAGTTAAGACCCCGGATGGATAACCCGGATGTTTCAAGAGACGAGTGCATAGGCATCTTTTGGGTGAGCTCGCTCCATCGTAGGCCCCGTCTATGCCCTCGGGGTAGTCTGGGACCAAGAGCAAGCCCATATGCAATAAAAAAAAAAAAAGACATGCCATGGATAATTAGAAACCATTAAAACATGGCGACTAAAAATACCTCGATTAACGGCCAATAGGGATGACGACAACATAAAAAAATGGCATTCTGTTTAGTCCGTCTGATACATCGGCCAAAAATACGGGACGTCACGCGCAACTTAAACGCACTGTATCGTCGTCATTCTTCGTTTGCAAATTTTTTTGGTAATCTTTCTGACGGACTAATTACTTTTTTTTTGTAGTCTCGCCTATTTGACAAGACTGAAGTAATAGGTATTTTCTGTCCTTTTCTTACTAAAATGGAAAGAAAAAGATGCACTTAAATTTAGTTTAGTTTGTGAACAACGAAATTGGCAATAAAGTCTGTCATTATTGTTAAGCCTTTGTAAAACCTTTAGTTAAATAGCTAAACACAAGGTGTAGGTTTATTAAAATATTTACTCTACCTGACGTTTTAATATTTTTTCAATTTACAGGAGGATATTACCACGGTCTTGAGTAATACTGTACAAGAAGTTGGGAACGACATTCTATATGATTTGAACTTAGCTAGCATCCTTGGTTAACTTGCTGATGAAAATAACAAGACTAATGCGTTATAATGCGTCTAAAAATTAATATAATACAGTAATCTGTACCAGTGATAAAATTTTGTATGGAATTCAATAAAATTGAAACCAAATGGTGCTTATTTTTTATTTTTTCTAGCCTATAATGTCTAACTACTGGTCAAGGCCATAGCGCCACCTTTTCCAGGGTCGCGTCGGCCTCGGCGATGCTGGCGCCGACCATCTTCTGGCGTCCATTGCGTAGATGCTCTTGCTCACTCGATAACTGTACTCCAAAAAACAAACGAAAATATAGTTGTTACGCTATCTGAGGGCCTAGCCAAGTGGCATTGTAGAATAGAAAACGAAAACGAATAGATTGTCAAATGTATGGAATTGACATAAGCTTTCGCTAAACAATTTGACATCTCCATGTCCATACATTTGACAATCTATTCGTTTTCGCTTTCTATTCTACAATGCCACTTGTCTAGGGGGGCTGGCCTATTGCGATCTAGTCCAAACACAATATAGTCCTAACAGGATCTAGTCATATCGAGATTAAGTCTACCGAACTAGTCATATTTGCTATTTAGTCTTATCGAGATGTAGTCATAACGCTTCTAACCTACTACACATGTGGCTTACGTGACCCACCCAATCCCATTTAAGTCTGGCAGCATTAGCTCACATCTGTTATTCCTGTTCTGAAATACAGCGTGGTGTTCCGGATTCTAATATTGTATTACAAATAAGTAAAATAGCTGGAGTGACACCGACCACGAAACTAAATAGGGCGTCTAATCGAGCGTTATGGATTTCAAAGCTTGAAAAAAAAAAGTCTTTTACAGAAATATCTGAGCGAGATAGATAGTGATATAGCACACAATAACAACATTTATAGGGCTCATATGAGGTTGAGGTGCTCAACATGGTGCAAGGCTTCCCTATTTATAGGTAGGTAGGTTAGGTACTTACGAAAACATTTTTCCAAGACCAGTTCCAAACTGTAAGATAATAATTTGATTTATAAAATAAAACTTAATTATTATATATGTAAAAAGTAATTAGACTTCCCACTTATTTATGCTTAGATTGTCACAACAGTGACCTCTGTATTAATGTATAGATATGCAATTGAAGAGTGGGTAGCGCACATTGTAGTGCCGGTATCGCTAAATAGATGGCAGCACTTTAAGCATCCTGAAATTACTGAAAAAAATAAAAACAATTCAAGGTTTTTTAAACTGCCCTTATAGAGTCTCATCCTATATAAACAAAATATACATTGTAAATCAGTAACAAACCTTTGCTTTGCATTAAAAAACCACTCAGATTTGTGACATTGTTCAAATAATTAATGTCATTTCATAGATAATTTAGACGCGATTAAAAACATCACCACATGACCACAAAAAAAAAACAGAGTTTTACTTCAGGCGCTGGCAAATTTGACTGGGGTAAATTAATAGTATCTTCTGTCCTTTTCATAATGGAATGGAAAGAGAAAGAAGCACTTAATCAAAAATTTAGTTTAGTGTGTGAACACAAGAATCAGCATCTTTAAACCGCAGCCTCGGAATATAAACGGCAACCGAAGGAACAAGAGTGGGTTTTATTCAGTAAAAGTCTGACACTAAGGGGGGGGGGGAAGTCATTAATTTGATGATTTTCCATCCGTAAAAAAAAAACCGGTCAAGTGCGAGTTCTACTCGCGCAACGAGGGTTCCGTTAATTTGTTTTTTAGTGAAATAACTACAAATTTACGGTTTTCGGAGTTTTCTCTTTACTTGTGCTACATGACCTTGCTTCTTGCCAAATTTCACAATTCTAGGTCAATGGGAAGTACCCTATAGGTTTTGAGTTTTGATTTCCTTGAAAATGTCTAAATATGCAATATAAACCGCCGTATCTTTTTATTGCGTTGATTTAGAAACTTGATTTTTTCACTGCTTTGGGAGATAGCAGACTTGAGTATGTGATATTAATTTCAGTTTGATATCTCGACGCGTTCCTGAGAAAAAGGTTCTTGACAGACAGACGGACAGACGGACGCCTGATGTGAACTAACTACAAATTTACGGTTTTCGGAGTTTTCCCTTTACTTGTGCTACATGACCTTGCCTTTTGCCAAATTTCATGATTCTTGGTCAATGGGAAGTACCCTATAGGTTTTGAGTTTTGATTCCCTTGAAAATGTCAAAATATGCAATATAAACCGCCGTATCTTTTTATTGCGTTGATTTAGAAACTTGATATTTTCACTGCTTTGGGAGATAGTAGACTTGAGAATGTGATATTAATTTCAGTTTGATATCTCGACGCGTTCCTGAGAAAAAGGTTCTTGACAGACAGACGGACAGACGGACGCCTGATGTGAACTAACTACAAATTTACGGTTTTCAGAGTTTTCCCTTTACTTGTGCTACATGAACTTGCTTCTTGCCAAATTTCACAATTCTAGGTCAATGGGAAGTACCCTATAGGTTTTGAGTTTTGATTCCCTTGAAAATGTCTAAATATGCAATATAAACCGCCGTATCTTTTTATTGCGTTGATTTAGAAACTTGATTTTTTCACTGCTTTGAGAGATAGCAGACTTGAGAATGTGATATTAATTTCAGTTTGATATCTCGACGCGTTCCTGAGAAAAAGGTTCTTGACAGACAGACGGACAGACGGACGCCTGATGTCAACTAACTACAAATTTACGGTTTTCGGAGTTTTCCCTTTACTTGTGCTACATGACCTTGCCTTTTGCCAAATTTCATGATTCTAGGTCAATGGGAAGTACCCTATAGGTTTTGATTTCTTTGCAAATGTCCAAATTTGCAATATAAACCGCCGTATCTTTTTATTGCGTTGATTTAAAAACTTGTTTTTTTCACTGCTTTAAGAGATAGCAGACTTGAGTATGTGATATTAATTTCAGCTTGATATCTCGACGCGTTTCTGAGAAAAAGGGTCTTGACAGCCGGACGGACGGACGGACAGACGGACAACAAAGTGATCCTATAAGGGTTCCGTTTTTACCTTTTGAGGTACGGAACCCTAAAAACGAATAGTAACACTGTCGCAATGTCGGTCGGTAATTCCAAATTACGCGCTCAGTACCTACTATAAAACTGGGCTGTTAAACCAACATAAAACGAAACACAATATTAGGATTTTGATACATTATATCGTAAAATGTAAAATTAACGGGTGTCTGGGTTCATAGCTATAGTAAAATTTTCATTATGGCTTCGTTATGGGGAGGGAGTTGGGTCAGTGAATTTTTGTTCAATTTCAGTTTCGGTTATTACTTTGATCATAACCAGTGATATCAGAATAGTACTAACAGTCCCACCCCTACGCCTATTGGCCTTGTTCTGTTCTGTGTCCTGCTTGATATGGAGGGAAGCGAAAAACATATTTTTTACTTCGTTGTTGTGTGCAAAACGGGGTAGGTTACATTAGCGAGACTATGGATATGGATTCCCTGAATTTTAAAATTATTAGGTCAACGAATTGCCATAAATGGTAATGCACCATAATTATTAGACTAAATAATCAATGTATTCTATCTTCCATGGTATTGTCCAAGATGTCAGTTTCCACTGAAAATGTATAAGGGTATGTCTTATGTCTCCTCAGTTAGAAACTATACACACACTTACTATTAGATATAAGATTTTGGTCACACTTATAGGGCGAGATAAATAGACGTTACTTAGCACGTACTTTGGCTAAGCACTATACCTGTCACTGTTACACTTAACTGTAAAACGTTAGGTGCATGATAGAGACGGAACATAGCTAAGCTAAAGTCTGTGCTTAGTTACATCTACTTATTTATCTCGCCAATAATACAGTTCTACTTCTACCAGCCGCGTTCAGCGTCGTGAGAGAGAAAAGCCACCAAGTTTAAAGGACAAAGAAATTTTTTCAGCTCTATTCAGCTTATGTCGATAGAAAACAAAGATTTTATACAAAACTGAACAAATGCGGTAAGTTGAACGGACGCGTCTTAGCTATTCTACGACTAAGCGACAGCCGGCTGTCGCGCTGCTATTGTCTTTCTATTGTGTCTCGAATCACGTGTGTTCGAAGATTAAACACAAAATCGTTGTTTGCCATGGACATAACTTTAATAAAGCTGAAATAAATGTGTGTAGTCTTAGTCTCTCAAACTAACTTAATTCTAATAAATATCGAATAAATAAACAATAATACCAAAAACGCAATAATAATTTATAATACCAATAATAATACAAGTATAATTTAAATTACTATTTTTTTATTACATTATAGACTTGCTCTTGGTCCCAGACTAGCCCGAGGGCATAGACGGGGCCTACGACTATTAAGGGTTTAAACCCAATATATTGAGTAGTAAAACTTATATGTATACAATTAGTTATAGCCTACCTCCTACCTACACAAAACAAAAGTAGAATAATATTAAAATTTTAGACAAATATGTTTTATAATAGCCCTCCTCTTAATATTTATTTTTGTTATGCCCGACAGGGCCCACAATGCTCCAAAACTAATGCATATACTTATGCTTACCATCTAAGTTCACATTGTGGAATGCAATAAACGTATTGAGCATTGAGTAATTTACTTTAGTTTAGTTGGAGTCAGTAGTGTGAGCTTAATTGAATCTCTGCTAATTCTACTTTACATTAGCGACAAGTGAAGTTCTTGAAAGTCGAGTCGCGTTAGTAAAGTTTAGTTTTCAATGACATTTAGTGCTTAATTGAACGTCTTTGCGCGGATCTAAAGTCCGACTTTGGTTACTGCTACGCTCCCGTACGTCTTATGCGTCATGGTATAAAGACTATTGTGATCATTGATAAAATTAAATGGGCTATCGAACACAAAAGGGTATTTTTAATTCGGACCAGTTGTTATTGAGATTAGCTCGATCAACCAAATAAACCCTTCAACTTTATATAGTACTAGCTTTTGCCAGCGACTTCGTCCGCGTAAAATAATAGTTCCCGTTCCTTCCGAAAACTATCCTATGTCCTTTCTCGGGTCCCAGACTATATCTGTACCAAATTTCATTCAAATCGGTTCAGTGGTTTAGGCGTGAAGAAGAGACAGACAGACAGCCAGAGTTATTTTCGCATTTACATATAATATTAGTATGGATTTTTCAACTTTATAATTATTAACTCTTCAACTTTATAATATCAATTATATTTATAATTTACTAGCTGTCTGTTTTGTTAGGTTCTTGAGTCATTCTGATGCATGAGCTGTCACCCGCAGTTTCATCCGCGAGGATGTCGAAACTTGCATCCCCTACTTTACCCCGGCTTATTTCCAAAACCCACCCTTTTTTGGGGAGTGGGAAAACATCAAACAACTTCTCCCGTCCTGGGTGCGGCGGGAGGGCGTGTCAAACTTTTACTGACTAAAACCCACTCATGTTCCTTCGGTTGCCCTTTATGTTCCGGGGTCATGGTAACTATTATAAACATTCCGCAACAAATCCACCCTAAGAGGGATTTTGGGAATGGGTTGAAATTTCCAAAAATATTTTCTAGTAGATACATATTTTTCAAAAAAAACATAATATCCCATAAGTTTTATGTCTCTAAAACCAGCAGTTTAGGCTGTAAATCAACAATTAGGGAGTCAGTCAATCGGTCAGTTTAAAATTTATTTGTATATCAGTTGTCAGGCTACCATACTGCAATCTCTGCCTAGTTTTGGATCGAATGGCCGTGTGTGAGTTGTCCCAAGATCTTTATTTAATACGCATCGTACACATTGGATATTCAGATACTTACTTAGTTCCTAGTTAGATTTATCTATTGATAAAATGGCAACAATACGTGAATGATATGAACTGACGAATATGTTTTATTCATTTACAGCTTCCCAAATAACTTGAAATATCAGTGACTTTAACAAAATGGCTAGGAGTGCGCTCTTCGAGTTAATTTTATTATATTCCGCCATTATGAAAAACCAGCGTAAGGTCAGCTTTAAAATAAAAGACGATGCTCATTTCCTCTCTAACGCAAAACTTACCAAAGCTTTGTCAACGCTGAAATGGAAAAAAAACATTTTAACGTTCAATCTTTTGAATCCATTTCTTTTAAAAATTTTTAAAAGTTGTTCTATAACTTTGAAACTACTTCCCGCTTGTTCCGGATACTGCGTTCATTGTTTTCTAGGGTTGACTAATTGTACAATTTTGGAGGTCATATTAAATACTCTGACGTTGGGGTGATTTTACATAATTTATCATCATCATTATCCCCCCTCGCCTTTTTCCAACTTTGTTGGGGTCGGCTTCCAGCCTAACCAGTTTCAGATGGATACCAATATTTTACGTGAAGCGACTGCCTAGCAGACTTTCACAATTCAGTAACAGGGCGACACGATACTCCTTAGTTAGACTGGTCAGACTTTCTGGCGTCTGACTACCCGTAACGACTGTAAATGTTCCACGAATGACAACCGGGGTCAACGGCTTTACGTGCTTTCCAAGGCGCGGCAATTCAGTGATGTCTAAGATAAACTATAGAAATTACAAGAGGTTTTGTGTAATTACAAGATATTATAGATAAAAAATGTATAATCCCCTACCCGCGAAGTAGTTAAAAACGTGACTTCAGTTATCATAAGTGCTCATAACTTCAAAACAGATGAAGTGAACGAGTGACATAATGAAGAAACACTATCAATAAAAAAAAATCGGCATACGAATCGGTTTACAAAGTTAAGAGTTATGGTGTCGGAGACAGACAGATAGACAAACACACAGACCCACATACAGCAGTCAGAGTTATAATACCCCTCTTTTGTCAAAATGAATAAATATTAATATTTTATTTCACTTTATTTATGTAAGCCACCGAGATATATAAATCACACGCAGTTTCTAACTTCGTAAGTGACAACCCTGTGATGTGATATTGCATGAATCTGCAAGCCGGGCTTCAGGGACAGATAAGTTGCGGAAGCTGGCCAGCGATCCCTTAAGAGCCAACCGTTATTCATATTGTATTAGTTCTTCTACTGCTATTTTTAGACTTCGGGGGTATTTAAAATTTTATAAAGTTATTTAGGTCGTATTTGCAGGTAACAAAAGAGTTGATAACCGATTTTGTAAGAGTCTCTCGTCATTCATATTATATTAGTTCTTCTACTGCTATTATAAGCCTTCTGAGAAATGCGGAGATTTCTGACGGATGGATGGATGTTGGGATGAGTGTTACTAGAATACCAGCCTATTACTGTCTCACTGCAGGGCAAAGGCATTTTCTCATACAGAGAAGGCACGAGCATTGATCACCACGCTTTCGTTCAACGCGGATTGGCGATTTCGGACTTATATTAATTATAAGCCCAGGTATCTTTACGATGTTTTCCTTCACCGATGTCTATGATGTCCAAGATAATCTTTAGAAGGTACAATATGAATTGAAAAGTCACATTGGTACTTGTCTGGATTTGAACCCACAACCTGAGACACGAAGGGAACCATGAGGTCAGACAATATGAGAGGCCAGCTCCTTAACCAACAATCAACCAATGCACGTCGTTATTTATGCATGTGTTAATTTAAAAATAAAAAAAACTTGCCCCAAAGTTATTTAGATAGTGACTGCAGCTAACATAAGAGTTGATAATCGATTTTGATGAATCATGTATATAAAACATTCCTTACCTTTAGTTAAATAGGTACCTAAACAATAACGGTATATAGGCAAATGCATTAAATAAAAAAAATCACACACTATTAGTACCTATTCATTAATTTTACAAACATAAAAAATATATCTGTTGATCAACCTCTCTTGGCTTAAAAAATAAAATAAACTCAACTCTAAGATCTGATTAAAATATCTGGCAGATAAAAATTCATACCAAAACTGCTCCATTTTTAGGGTTCCGTAGTCAACTAGGAACCCTTATAGTGTCGCCATGTCTGTCTGTCTGTCCGTCCGTCCTCGCTCAATCTCTGTGACCGTTAGCACTAAAAAGCTGAAATTTGGTACGAATAAGTATATCAATCCCGCCGACAAAGTGGTAAAATAAAAATTGGAAAAAAAAGATATATTAGGGTAGCCCTAGATATGTAAAGTGGAAAGTGTTTTTTTTTTAAATTTCAATCCCAACGTGTGATATATTGTTGGATGGGTATTTAAAAAAAAACTTTTTTCAAAAAAATAATAACCGCCTTCAAAAACTAAAAACCAAAAATAACTAAAATTTCGGAAGTCGGTGGCAACACAAATTCAGATAAATTGACTGGCAGAAGAGAAGTCACCGACTTCCGAAATTTTAGTTATTTTTGGGTTTTTAGTCTTTGAAGGCGGTTATTATTTTTTTGAAAAAAGTTTTTTATTATTTACTTTTTAGTGTCGAGTCTAACTATGTCTGACTGTGTATGACATCTTTCAAAGTAATTTATTTTCAAAATAAAACTACTTATAATCTTATAAAATGAAAATTAAAAATTGAAGTTACGCACATTATAATATCGTCAATGTATATTTCGTCGATTTTTTTTGTTCTTGATGAATTTTTCGAGAAACACTAAACCGATCGCCACAAAATTTATATGGGACCACCTCTCAATCATGACTTAGCAAACAAAAAAAGAACCATCAAAATCCGTTCACAATTGACGGAGATATCGCGTAACAAACATAAAAAAAAATACAGACGAATTGAGAACCTCCTCCTTTTTGAAGTCGGTTAAAAATGAATAGGGATTTACTAAGAGAATTTTTTGATAATGTCGATAATTTCGGAAATAATCGCTCCTAAAGGAAAAATCAAAGCGTCCGCCCCCTCTAACTTTTGACCCGTAGGTTTAAAAAATATGAAAAAAATCTGGAAAGTAGAACTTTATAAGGACTTTCTTGGAAAATTATTTTGAACTGGATAGAAAGAACAGTTTTTGTACAAAAAAGACAAAAAGGTCGTACAAAATAATTTCTGCGTACTTAGTATGTCAACGTTACAAATAAAACTTATAAGTGGGAACACTTATTTTGACGGACGGGAAACTACGGAACCCTACATTGAGCGTGGCCCGACACGCTCTTGGTCGGTTTTTTAATTTATCATTGTGATGGTGAGACAGGCTCTAAGTCTCATCATAAAGCCAGCCCCTTTATTGTGTTAGTCATGTGTTGAAAAATATCGTAATATCTTTATTTGGTACATACCAAGATCTGTCTGTTATTCCTGTTTATAACAAGTGGTGCGCCGGAGTCTCCAGTGCAGAAACCACCGCTATCACTGCTAGTGCAGATGTAGGTATCATCAAGAAAAGGGTACGACAATAAGCATTCATAGTTATCAAGCACGTCTACGCTGACATGATTTAATACTTGATTGGGTCCAATACTGCCACCTGAAAAGGGAACATATCAATAAATATATAATAGCGTTTCATTTTTAATCATACACCGTAGCAGTTTACGAGGGTCACATTCTTGGATGCGATAATATGTGCTCTTATATGCCTAATAGAAATGTAAATAATCATATAAATCGTATAGAAAACCGTAATGAAAGCGCGCGAACAATATATTTTGTACTGGCTTTTGCCCGCGACTTCGTCCGCGTGGAATAATAGATCCCGTTCCCGGAGGATTTCCAGGATGAAAACTATCCTATGTCCTTTCCCGGGTCCCAGACTATATCTGTACCAAATTTCATTTAAACGGTTCAGTGGTTTAAGCGCGAAGAAGAGACAGACAGACAGAGTTACTGTCGCATTAATAATATTAGTATGGATTATACAAATTGGAAATGAGAATCGAATACTGAATTGCTTCCTTCAATATGTCCCTCGACTCACCTGTCACGATGTATAGAAAAGTTATTTATGTTAAGCCACTAATTATTAAATAAAAAACATTTTCCAAAAAAATAATAACCGTCTTCAAAAACTAAAAAAAAAATAGTTATTTTTGGGTTTTTAGGTTTTGAAGGCGGTTATAACTTTTTAGTGCCGAGTCCCGATGTCTGACTGTGTATTACAGCATCTTTCAAAGTAATTTATTTTCAAAATAAAGCTACTTACAATCTTACAAAACGAAAATAGAAACTTAAAGTAACGCACATAATTATCGTCAATGTATATTTCGTCGATTTTTTTTTGTTCTTGATGAATTTTTCGAGAAGCACTGAACCGATCGCCACAAAATTTATATGGGACCACCTCTGAATCATGACTTATCAAACAAAAAAAGAACGATCAAAATCCATCGTTTACAATTGACGGAGATATCGCGTAACAAACATACAAAAAAAAACATACAGACGAATTGAGAACCTCGTCCTTTTTGAAGTCGATTAAAAATATCATATGATTGGTCTATTCTAACATTAGTCGAAAATACTGTGTTTGTTAACGTACTATTAGCTCCAATGCCAACAGCAAAACCCTTCTCTCCAGCGAAAGACTCGAAGACTTCTGAACTCCTAGGCAGAGACACCGGAGCAATAGTAGCTGAAAATAAAACAAAATTGTATGTTATTTAAACCATTTCGCAGCTTATTCCTCGCAAGGCAAAGGTTCAATAGTGCTACGAAACACGGCTATAATAATTAGATTACCAAAGTTGTAATTTGGCGGGTCGCTAGTAAGTATATAATTATTATCACAAAAACAATCGGCTCACTTACCTGATAATTCAACCGGTGAAGCAAAATACGCTACAGCCACATCATTACGAAGAGCGTATGGGCTAAATTTCGGATGCTGCACTACCGTACTAGTCACAACTCTGATACCACCGCTGAACAAGTAAACGGACCCTAGTACGACGTGCAAACGCATTGCTTGGTTGATACCATCAAACCAGCAACGAGCCCCGGTGAGAACTCGACTGGATGAAATAAGGGAGCCTCCACAAAAGCTCATAGTTTCATTAGTAAGTTCGCCAAGGATCCCAGCCTGCAATGGAAAAGATAAATGATATTGGCCATACTTAGACTATAATAGAATGTGAATTCAAGCAATCTGTATAATTATCATATCTTAGGTGTTGTACAGGCGAGTATAAGGATAGGTGTACAAACTGAGTGAAGAGCGTTCAGCGGAGCGTGCAGCGTTGCGTGCAAGTTGTTCTCGCGCCGCTCGGCCGCCACTCAGGAGGACACCTACGTGTTAATGTGTCTGTTTAATATGAACGCCGCACGCCCCGCCCCGCTGGACGCTCGATTTGAGTGGGCACTCAGGCCCTAGACTAAGTATTTAACATAAGCAGAATATCAAACATAATGCGATTGGCATCGGCTAGGGCTCCGGAGTGGTCTTTTAAGAGGTAACGGAGCCTATGTGCTGTTGGTGATCATAGAAGGCGGGTTTAGTGAGGTGAAAATTCCACACTGCCTGCACTTATCCCCAAAATCTGGGCGCCTTTTGAAGGTTTCCCCTCGACTAAAAAAGGCCATAGAGAAATTTAATTTTCAAAACAAACCATAAAAGGGTATTGTCCAAGAGCGGCTGGTACGCCACCAACAATCCTTACACCTGCTTCTTCAGCTTTACGGATTCTCTCCGCCTCTGGAATTCCTATCCTTTCCATGTATCCATATGCGGAACATGTTTTGCGCAAACGATTGTACCCAACACAAGAAATACTACTAGAAACTTTATTGTTAAGCAAGGTGGTTCTTCAACAGTAAAAGGAAGTAAAATAACAAATTGTTTATTATACATGATTAAATATATATTCCTAATCGCACGAATTTTAATTGTTATCATAATTATCTTCGATATTGATATAGTCTGATAGTTTATCAACAGTCATGACAGTCCGAAAGGTGAAAGTAGTTATGCGCACATAACTGCACTGTGGACTCCAAGTTCGATTCCACAAGACTATAATTCAAAACAAGTTGCTGATGAATAATCCTGGCTACAATCTTGTGTCTGTGCAAATAGTCTCTGTTAGCCAGACTAAAACACCCAGAAATAATGTAACGTATTGATTCTCCGCGACGGTGGCATGCCCGACAGATGTCGAACGTGCTGTCTTTCACAATGTATTTCTGGTAATTTTTAGTAATCATATAACTTCATCCATTATTGCACGGACAAAACTTCAGGTTTTCCCAGAGAGGTCACCGAAACGCAGCCTGAATATGAATTCCATGATGTCTACATTAGGCTCATCTAGTACCCGATACAAATTCCGCGAAGATCCTTGCTCTGCCATACCGTCTCGCTTGGCATCCAATATCACAAGATTGAGCCATTTCGCGCCCAGAAAATTCTTTATCTATTAACACTCGGTCTAATAAATTACCATTCCAGAAAATTCTAATAAAATGTTCTAGAATGCCACTGGTCTAACAGACCATTAAATAACCCTCGCTAAAGCTGCATTATGCAAACGTGTGGTATTCAAAATTGTACAATTAGAGCACTTTGTACGCTCATACTATTTTAATATACACATTAGCAATCTAACCGAATAATTTGCAAGCGTACCGGTGCAGGACTAAAGGCTTAGTCACATAGGTGCGGTAATATCGACGTGTGGAATAGTTGTAATAGTAACCGTGGCATATAGCATATAGCCCCGGTACATAAGCGCAACCGAAGAAAAATGAGACAGTAAAATGACTTCTCTCCCGCTCCGCCCAGGGCGGGAGAAATCATTTAAAGACATATGGTTGAATTTATTAACTGTTATCATACTATCATTCGAAGTAGACAGTTGAATCGTTTCTCCGGGACTCGTCGAGCTTCATTGATTCAGCGCTTTTCTGGACCTCAAGTTTGCTATTGCACTAGTGGTTCAATGATCGATTTTTGACGTAAAACGTCAATCTTTTGGCACATTTCCCATTCAAAAACTGTCAAAGTTGATAAATATCCGGTCAATGACTGCTCATTGAGACACGAGTGCAATTGCAGACTAGAGCCCCTGGTGGACTCTACTGTTGATAATGGCTTTCAGGAGTTGCAATGGTAAATAATAGTTTAGCGGGAATGTCTCAAAGGAAAGTTCTGATCCCGAAGTCTCAAGCAGATGACCAACGAAAAAACCTTTTATCGTAATTTAATTTCATAATATGTTAACATTTAAGTATCTGCCATTGGGTGTCTAGTAATTACTAATCACCTTGTTTACACATAGATAAAGTGAAAACAATTCGGGTTTTTACCGCTGATAAAGCATTCTATAAGCAGTTATGTGTCACAATAATTAATATCTCATCAATATTGTCATCAACATAATTATCAGCTTATTGATGCACACTACTAAACATGATAGAATGATAATGTATTTTTTAAATAACACTTTTACAAATCACGTCTCCTGTCTCTAACATTTAGGCCCGTATTAATAGACGTCACTCAACTCTGAGACGCTCTCAAGTTTATTGCTGTCCTTATTTTTTCCCTTTAACATGACAAGGTCAGCAAGAGACTTGAGAGCGTCTCGGAGTTGAGTGACGTCTATTAATACGGGCCTAAGATAACAATAGAACTGGTGTTTTCAAGCCAAATACTCCGAGAAGAAACAAACTCACGTGTGAAGGTCTCTTTTAAAGTCCATACAATTATTTTGGTCATATCAGGTGAGAACATATACACTTTGTTCGGTATGTCAAAGAACATAATATATGTAAGGACGCAATAATACATGTTCACATATTTGACAGTTAAAAAACTTTTTTCAAAAAAAAAAAATAACCGCCTTCAAAAACTAAAAACCCAATAAGTAATAACTAAAATTTCGGAAGTCGGTGGCAACACAAATTGAATGGCAGAAGAGAAGCCACCGACTTCCGAAATTTTAGTTATTATTGGGTTTTTAGTTTTTGAAGGCGGTTATTTTTTTTTTGAAAACAGTTTTTTATTTATTACTTTTTAGTGCCAACTCCCAATGTTTGACTGTGTAATAGTATCTTTCAAAGAAATTTATTTTCATAATAAAACTACTAACAATCTTAAAAAACGAAAATAGAAACTTGAAGACAAAGCACATAAAATACAGACGAATTGAGAACCTCCTCATTTTTTGAAGTCGGTTAAAAAATGAAAATAGTTAAAAAAATATATAAAATCGTAAAAAAACCATAGTGGAAATATCGCATTAAGGCTCTCAAAGTCTTACGGTCACTAATCCATACTAATATTATAAATGGGAAAGTGTGTCTGTCTGTCTGTCTGTCTGTATGTTTGTCTTTCTTTCACGGCAAAACGGAGCGACGAATTGACGTAATTTTTTAAGTGGAGATAGTTGAAGGAATGGAGAGTAACATAGGCTACTTTTTGTCTCTTTCTAACGCGAGCGAAGCCGTGGGCAGAAGCTAGTCTATGATAGAAGAGTAACGTAGGTTGATCTGTTCTTCTTTCAATGGGTATCTAGCGCGCGTGTCAACAATTTATTAATTTTATGAGGCATTTGGTAAAAAAATTAAAGGTATTTTTTTACATATATTTGGAATAGAGATGACGACAACATTTACGACGTATCGGGGTAGGGGCTTTTGATGTCACTGTTCAGCAAATATTGTATCATCGTGACATTACGTGAAACTTTTTTTTTTTTTTTTGGTGTGTGGGAAATCATCAAATGACTGCTCCCGTACTGGGCGCGGCGGGAGGGCGTGTCAGACTTTTACTGACTAAAGCCCACTCATGTTCCTTCGATTGCCTTTTATGTTCCAGGGTCACGGTAACTATAATAAACATTCCGCATCCCCGGCAGGCGTTGACCCTGTTGGGCCCTTTCCTGTGCTAACTACTTCTCTTTGAGGCGCGCGTGGAACACTAACGCGCCGTCGACGCGGTCCTGGTCCTAGCCGGGCGGCGAGCTACCCATCGCTCGCCATCCGCCATCCAACCAAAATTTTTTGATAATTTAACTGACGGCCCTACTAATTACTTTTTTTTCGTTGTTTCGTCTTTGAGAATCGAATACTGAATAGCCTCCTCCAATGGTGCTGATTCTCTTGTTCACAAACTTAACTAAATTTAAGTTAAATGCATCTTTCTCTTTCCATTTCTTAAAGAAAAGGATAGAAGATACATTTTAGTTTAATCCTGTCAAATTAGACAGCGCCTGAAGTAAATTTACGTATATTTAGACGCCATGTTTTTAAATCGCGTCTAAATTATCTATGGAGTGTCTAAATTTGACAGGACTTAACTAATATTTATCTTCTGTTTAAATGGAAAGAGAAAGATGCACTTAACTTTAATTTACGTTAGTTTGTGAATTAGAGAATCGGCACCAATGCGTCTCGTCTTACCCAACATAATATATGTGTAGGTAAGACGAGATATATATTGAAGGAGTAATGTATAGCTTTGTACAATACATTAAATGTCCTGCAGCAGTATACAGTGTGTTCCAGCCTAACCATGTTTAGCCCCAGGCTCAGATACCATGGACAATTGAATTGTTAATGTTTAGCTTTGTGTTTGAGCAGCGGAATTATTTTAATGTTTAGCGGAATACGCGTTCGCAATTAACATAATTGGCTGGGCAATTCTGTAATGGTCATTTGGAAAGTGATTGCTCTTTGGCGTTTGAATACGAGGCAAAGTGTGATGGTGAGTTTTAGTAAAAAACTTTATTTTAGACGAGGAACACCTATAGTGCATTAATAGGTACCTAGTCTTATATCTAAAGGTGCTAAAAAATTTAAGCATTCACTTGTAACAGAATATCAAGAATTCGCTGTTTTGTTACAACTTGATTTTGAAACATTTTACCGAGCAAACGTGCGACCACGGGGAACAAGGTAGGCGACTTGTTAATGGGCTGATATTTCAACTAAGAGTGAACGCAATGAAGAAAAAAATAATGTTACAGGTACAATGCTCACTCGTCGTGAGCATTATACCTCACAGAGCGTCAAGTATTCGCACGAATGTTACATTACAGTGTAATGCTCGCGCAAATGCACAAATATATACATTATATTTATTAACAGTATCGTTTCAGGTCCAATTACGTACAATAAGTGGTAGTAGTATAATTAGGTTAATCAAGTCTTCAGTCGCTCGGCTCTATTTAAAATCAATAAATAAACATTTGGAAATATTTGGAGGAGGCCTTGTCCTGAGGGCCTAGACAAGTGGTATTGTAGAATAAATAGCGAAAACGAATAGATTATCAAATGTATGGAATTGACATAAGTTCTCGCTAAACAATTTGACATCTCCATACATTTGACAATCTATTCGTTTTCGCTATCTACAGGCGTCCGTCACTCGCTCAAGGCCACGCGTTTTATGCCTACCGCTTCGCGTATCGTCGACGATACAACGAACACCGGGCTGTCGCGCGCCCGCCGGAGTGCTCGCGCGTCACGGGTATAGCGCTGACTATCAAAATGCCGAAACCACGTAATTATTGCGTGATTATTGTGCAATTCCCCTGTTTCCCAATTCTCCTGTTTCCCTTTTGAATATTTATTATAATTATTCACGCAGTTTTGGATATTTTCGACACTAAAATATAATAATCGGTAATTCAAGGAACGAAAAATATGCATCAGTCATTTTATTAAAAGAAAAAATGTTTGATCAACAAATGAAAAAAATATTATTTTTCTAAAACATTCGTTTTATTACCATTATCATCATACGTATAACCCTAGCAGATTTGTTGGACGACACGCACACACGTTAGTCGCGCGGCGGGCAAAAGAATCTCAACTCTCTTCGTGCGTACTTATGGTACATTTCTCCTCGCTGCAAACAGTTGGTATTATTATTATGATTTTGTAGGCTATTATAGCGTAGGTTTTTTCGTTTTTGTATTGGAGTGAAGTATCTGTTACGTAGTAACTATTTATTAATCTGTGCTATCTATTCTACAATGCCACTTGTCTAGGGGGGCTGCTGTGTACGTCTTTCGGCTCGATGATAATGATAGACTATTACTTTTGTCGTGTAAAATCTCTGCTGGTTTTATTGTCGTAGTGCATTGCTACATATAATAAAGAGAACATAATATTTGCATGTCGTGACTGACGTCAATACAAATAGTATTCAGTCGTTAGGATCACCTTTTACTTTCAGTGCTGTCTGTCTCTTATTTAGCCATTTTTACTACTATGTAGATAGAATTTTACTACCTAAGAAGAGTTGAAATTGGCGCGGTCCTACCTACACTAGCATTATGACCACGTATAAAGAGTACAATGACTTCATAAAGTTTTCTTTGTTGCACTGCAGTCGCTTGAACTTTCCGCTGAACTTTTGTGAAAGTGTAATATAAAAAATCTCGTTTCAACGCAGTGCTGAAAATTTTATTAATCAAATTAATGTTTTACTTGTACACCCGTATTGACTTATTTTTAATATGTGTGTGTTTTTCCTGACAATATATTCTGCTACCGAACATCATTGATATGTTAAAGTGATTTTATATCCCACTTACATAATAAATAATTTCAATTTTATTGAATTTTGGCTTATTTAACGGGAACCAACCAAAATTTCATGATGTTTTATTGCAGAATAAACAAAATTCATATTTTGTGAACTTGCATTGTCTGTCCCACCCTCTCTCATTGGGACATCAATAAAAGATCATCAGATCAAATAAAGACCAAATGATAATAAGACTTAATTTTATATTTACTTAAAAATGATAACCTAAGTTATCAGCATTCCAACTTACTATAGGTACCTACTTATAATACTTTTAAAAGCAGTAAAATTAAAAACGGATAACAAGTGGAATGGCTAAAGTTTCGTTCATAAGTTTTTTATTTTTATTTAGTACCTCGCAGTCGGTAAAAGTTTTGTTTCGTAATAAACAAGTAAAAAGGATTTTACAAAGTTAGTATTGAAATGTCTGGAACTTTATGTTTCAATATTTCATCTACACTAAAATTTATAAATGTGTAATCTATGTAGGTAATGAAAATTGTAAACTGACTGATTGGTAATATATCAACGCACAGCTGAAACAGCTTGCTTGCTGGTGCTCTTCAATGAAATGGAGTGGACTGTATATCAATAAGGTTTATTGGTCAGAACAGAAGTTACAGAACTAAATTAAGTTGTTAGAGATGGACAATAAGATACGCCTTCGCTGGCGAGCTCTGACGGGAAGTATGCGCGCGTTCCCAGTAGTGCCACACGTTGCGTCGCGTCGGAAGAACCGCGCCCCCGCCACACTGTGCTGCCGCGTCCACACACGCAGCCTCGTAGTCTACTGCCGCGTCCACACACGCAGCCTCGCAGTCTGCTGCCGGGGCCACACATGTTCGCACGCGAACACAGCTTTTCCTAGTACGTGAAACTTGGAGGGTGGGTAAAGAGAATGTATCCACTAAGAAAGGGTTTTGAAAATTTAATACCATAGTAGAATCATCTCCTAGGGGGTTATGCAAGACCAAAAATACATCTAGTATGTATGACGGCTGCCTACGATAAGATTTGAGATACATGTTTTATAATTCAAGCGGCCAAAAGCTAGTTATGTGCATTGTGTCGTTAGCCTGCTCTCTCACAGTAATTGTCACTTTGACACTGCAGCTCTTACTGCGCTGACCATAATGCATTCCTCTCATAACTCTACGCATTAAGACTCCAGCGCGAACGCATAGCGAACCGTCACCGTTGTAATGTATTGTTTCAAACGCTAATTACATTAGCATCGCTCATTATTCATTTAAAATTACGCGGATAACGGAGGAATTTTGATGAAAATGTATGTTCTGTAGTCTGTACGAGTATGTTGGCTTGGAATGGAGTGCCTAGGGTTCGAAATGAGTAGAAATTCATGCTCAACATATTTTTATGATGATGGAAAACCTTATTAGATTAGGGCACAAAATTAGTACTAATTGATATGATTTAGAAAAACTTCAACATTTACACAGGCTCAACAAGCTAACGGACAGTTTCATACCTACTACAACCATTGAATTACTAAAAACCGCACTCTAAATTAACAAATTTCTTGGGACAAGTCTCACACGGCCATCTGTGTCCAAACTAGGCAGAATTTGTACTATGATAAGCAAACAACTAATATTAGAAAAATACATTTAAAATATTAGAAACATACATATAATTATAGATAAATTGATGAATCACCCCCGGACACAGAACAAACAAGCATTTTTTTTTTTTTTTGGGACAATCCCACCACACTATTCCCAACCACTGCAACTCCTGAAAGCCAGAATCAACAGTGGAGTCCGCCAGAAAAGCGCCGAAGCAATGAAGCTCGACGAGTCCCGGAGAAACGATTCAACTGTCTTGGATCCCGCAACGAAATTAATCAGAAAGAACTGCGGAGGAGTAAGAAAAATAAATATTTCCACTTCCCTCCATAACAAGCAGGAGACAGAACAGAACTAGGCCAATAGGCACAAAGGGGCAATCACAACTGGGAGAAGCCCAGATTGCCTAGCACCACGGAATACAGTTTGTATTAAATATATAAAATTACTGGGTCCTAAAACTGTGAGCTGTTACAATTGATTCCAATAATAGGTATGGCAAAAGCGCTTGAACGCACGGAAATTGGTTTTAGTTTCCACAAGGTCCGCATAGTAAACGACACCAGATGTAACCTGTATACTATCCAACATTATATTGCGCTCATTCTGCCAAAGAACACACTCCCATAAGATGTGATGTGCAGATTGTTCGTTATCACAGCCCAATGCAGAACATTGACACAAAGGCGAAGCAACTAGTTTAAAGGAATATAATTTACTCTTAAAATTGCCATGACCTGTGAGAAATTGAGCAACACAGTGATCCACCTCCAGCCAAGTCCTAGCCAGCCGCTCACGAACGGATGGAAAGAACAGATGGAGGTGTCGGCCCTTAGTGGAATTATCCCACCTACTCTGCCATTCGGATAAAAGTTCCTCCCAGACATCAGTCTGCGGTTTAGGTAATCTAGAAATTCTATTAAGGTCACCTACACGTCGCTGCACCTCAAGATCTACTGGAAGCACACCTGCAAGTACCGGTAGGGCCTCAGTACTAACCGTCCTATACGCTTTGCATAAGAATATCAAAGCCAAGCGTTGACTTTGAAACAATTTCCGACGTGCTGCCCCTATAGTAGCTCTATCGGCCCAAACAGGTGCACCGTAGCAGAAACAACCCAAGTAGGTAGCCCCATAAATAGTTTTGAGGGTTAAGAATGAAAGACCCCAAGTAGATTTAGATATTCTCGTCAAGGCATAAAAGTTTCTTTTAGCTTTCTCGCCTACTGTTTTAATATGCTCAAAAATGAAAAGTTCTTTTCTAACACCAGACCAAGGTAGCATACTGATTGTTGTTTTTTAACCGGGACGTTATTAAATTTTATACTGGGCCACGATTTGAGATTACCTTTTAATATAAGTTGATAGGTTTTATGTGGTGCGAAGGTGAGACGATTGCGAGTACCCCACTGAGATATTAAACGTAGGCTAGCGTCAGCCAAGTTCTCAAGACCAGCTCGAGTACTAGACTGAATGAGCAGCAGGCCATCGTCTGCATAACCTGTTAGTGAACAGCCGCTTGGAAGCGGAATCGCGAGAAAATCGTCAAAACCTAGATTCCAAAGATAAGGACCGATAACTGAACCTTGAGGACATCCCATGGTTAGTGCTTTAGTTATAGAATAATGTCCAAGCTTAAGTTTTGCAGAACCATTAAAAAAGTAAGAGTAAATTAGATTATATATGTTTTTGTAGCAACCACGAATTTTCATTTTTAGTAATAGCATGGGCCACCATGCGTTATCAAAAGCCCCAGAAATATCCAGAAAGATCCCAATTACGTATTTATGCTCTGATAAATTAACGATTTTTCTAACAGAAAGTGCCGCGTCGACGGTAGATTTACCTATAGTAAAACCGAATTGATTATTATGAAATTTAGGTCCGTTCGGTAACAAACGTGGAACGATAAGGCGTTCCAGGAGTTTTCCTAAAGATGGTAGAAGTGTAATGGGCCGGTATGACTTAGGGTCGTCCGGGGGCTTGTCGCCACTCTTAGGAATTATTCGTACAAAACCACGGCGCCAGTTACGAGGAAAAACGCCTTCAGCAATACATCGGTTAAAAACAGTTAAGATCGCGTCGGCCGCTGTTTTACACGCTTCTTTAATCATTCTGTTAGATATTTTGTCTTCACCTGAAGATTTGTTGACCGGTAGCTTTCTTACAACGTTTATGAATTCGTCAGTGGATGGTAGATCTGACGAAGGTGATTCAGGCGGCACAGAAGCCCACGCTCTGATCTGTTGATGGTAGTCGCTGTCGTGTACAGGCGAGTCATCAGGTATAAGAGTATTAAGTAGCACTTCCGTTGTTTCTTTGATACCGGTGGTGGTGTGGGTGGTGGTATTAACTTTAATATTTTCAATGTACGCAAGGTCGACTGATCTATTTGCTTTAAACTCGTGATATAAGGGAGACCAAGGACCTTCCTTTTCAAGTCTATCAACGTATTTCCGCAGCAAGTTTCCTTTAGATTTTTCTACCGATGCTTTGTAGCGTGACTTGGCAACTCTAAAAGTATTTAAGGCAATAGTAAGCAGATCTCCGGTAATCTTACGTTTTTTAAGCTTATTAAGGTGTCTACGCGCTTTACGATAACTTTTACGCTGTTCAACTAAGTAATCACTCCACCAATCACATCTACGGATATTGGTCTTTGTTGGGACAATCCCACCACACTATTCCCAACCACTGCAACTCCTGAAAGCCAGAATCAACAGTGGAGTCCGCCAGAAAAGCGCCGAGCAATGAAGCTTGACGAGTCCCGGAGAAACGATTCAACTGTCTTGGATCCCGCAACGAAATTAATCAGAAAAGAACATCGGAGGAGTAAGAAAAATATATTTTTTCCACTTCCCTCCACAACAAGCAGGAGACAGAACAGAACTAGGCCGATAGGCACAAAGGGGCAATTACAACTGGGAGAAGCCCAGATTGCCTAGCACCACGGAATATGATCTGTTAAAAATTAATGGGTCCTAAATTGTGAGCTGTTACGAATGATTCCAATAGTAGGTATGGCAAAAACGCTTGAACGCACGGAAATTGGTTCTGGTTTCCACAAGGTCCGTATAATAAACAACACCGGATGTAACCTGTAAACTATCCAACATAACATTGCGCTCATTCTGCCAAAGAATACACTCCCATAGGATGTGATGTGCAGATTGTTCGAATTCACAGTTCGATGTGGAACATTGACACAATGGCGAAGCAACAAGTTTGAAAGAATATAGTTTACTTTTAAAATTGCCATGACCTGTGAGAAATTGAGCAACGCAATGATCAACCTCCAACCATGTCTTAGCCAGCCGCTCACGAACGGATGGAAAGAACAGATGGAGGTGACGGCCCTTCATGGAATTATCCCACCTACTTTGCCATTCGGATAAGAGTTCCTCCCAGACTTCAGTCTGCGGTTTAAATAATCTAGAAATTTTATTAAAGTCGCGTTGTGGTATAAAGTTAGTGTCCATGGTTTCCCGCGCGGAATAGTACATTGAAGCACGACGCTGTACCTCAAGATCGACTGGAAGTACACCTGCGAGTACCGGTAGGGCCTCAGTACTGACCGTTCTATACGCTTTGCATAAAAATATCAAAGCTAAACGTTGACTTTGAAGTAGTTTACGTCGTACCGCCCCTATTGTGGCCCTATCGGCCCAAACAGGTGCACCGTAGCACATACAACCTAAGTAGGTAGCCCCATATATAGTTTTTAAAGTTAAAAATGATAAACCCCAAGTTGCTTTGGATATTCTTGTTAGGGCATAAAAGTTCCTTTTAGCTTTTTCACCTACTGTTTTTATATGATCGACAAATGAAAAATTTCTTTCTAAGACCATGCCAAGGTAGCATAGTAGGATATTGGTCATAGATCCGCGACCAATGGCGATATCAGCACAGTAAGTAAAGGTGTCAGACATAAGGTCAGCACTTTCTTCAGCTGACAACCCTTCCCGAGTGAAGTCTTTGGCATGACACGCAAAAATCGAACTGAAAAATTCCCAGTTCGCGCCTTTACATTTATATCTAAAATTACCCGAAATATGTGACTGACCTTGTGTAAACCCAGGAACAAATTCGTACACGATCAAGCGGTGATCACTACAAGACGCGTCCGGTAGGACACGCCATCTGTCCAAGCGTACGTCGGCACTAGAAAGTGTGACGTCAATACAAGATTCGCCCATTTGGCTACAAAAAGTAGGTGGTGCATCGGGGGTGTTATGGATAGAAAGGTTCATTTCAGCAATGAAGTCCTCAACAACGCAGCGTCGTTCGGTATCAGTAGCCCGAACTTTGCCATACCAAAGAGACACTTCCCTCCGCGCGCCGGCCTTGGAAGGATCGTTCTAATACGCTCTTGTTTTGTTTACACATATCGCGTTAGATTATCGATATTTCGGCTCGTGATTTCTTTCAGGTTGTGTGCTATTGTGTCTAGTGCTGGTATCGTAAGTTTTTATTAGTGTTTGCTACTGTAATTTACATGTAATCAATTAATTTCGTCAGCTATTCGGTGAGTACATTTATTTTTTCTTGTGAGGGTATCGCGAAATAACTTTTGCAACCGTTTTATTTATTTTTTCTTAGTGTTTAACGTTTGTTTCCTTTTTTGTTTATTGCATAAAACATGTCACCTAATAATGATGACCCGCCTGATCGTGGCGGAGATATTTTTCGTAGAAATACAAAAACACTCAGGTCGCCGCCCGCGCCGACCTCCGCTAATTCCAAACGGCTATTCAGTGAAATGTCGCCTACATACATTTCGCCCGATGATAGGTCTAAACGCCTTCAAACATCCGAATTCCTTGAAAAATCTTCACCCATATTAAATATTTCCAATGTAAGCAATGCAAACAGCGGTGATTATTGTGACTTAGTTTCAGAGGCGTCTGCGTATCTGACCAAGATTAATGAGTTGGTCAACGATCAGGGTTCCCGTATTAATGTCGCTAATAAATCCGCAATTATGGATATGACTCAGCGCGTTACAAGTATTGTCTCATTGTTGGCATTAAAATCTTCTTGTAATGAAACTAAGCTTGCAAATACTGAGCGCGAATTAGATAGATTAAAATTAAATCCCGGCGTTAAAACTGTAAACAATGTCGACAATAAAATATCGTACGCGGACTCTTTAAAACTACGTTTACCCAAAGTCGCCCCCGCGGTGGATGCCTCCCGGCGAATGGGAGCCCCAGCACCTTGTATTGTCGCGTATCCGACCGACGAACGGTCGGCTGACTTCGCGTCATCCTCCGCGACTAAACAAGCCCTTATGAAGGCGATTAAGCCCAGTGACGACGGGTTCCAAATTGTTGGCGTCACAAAAACTGCTAAGTCGGGCGTTGTATTGCGTGTCGCGAATGAAAACCAACTGAAAAAGTTGGAATCGGTCGATGCAATAAAGTCCGCGGGACTTCGTTTAGAGAAACCAAAAGGCCGCCGCCCCCGCTTGTTAGTAAAAGACATTCCCGCCTCTATGGAGGACAGCGCTTTTTTGAATGCGTTATACCGCCAAAACATTAAAAATGAGATGCCAATTAAAGAAGATGACTTCATAAAATCAACCAAAATAATTCGTAGGCGTTCTACTGAAAACGGCCGGAAATGGATAGGTATTGAAATAGAATCTGCAGTTCGTAAACATCTTGTCTACTAAGGAAAAATTATTTATTGATTGGGCCACTTGCCGTTTTATTGATGATATCGAGGTAGTTCGTTGCGCGTACTGTCAACAATTCGGTCACGTTAAAAAACATTGCGTTAGCAAATCACCCACCTGCGCTAATTGTTCCGAAGCCCACGAAACCAAGGATTGCCCGCATAAGGATGAATTAAATTTTACACCGACTTGTGCGGCGTGTAAACGTTTTAAAAAATCGTTTGACCATCGTTGCGGGTCTGAACAATGTGCAACATACAAACTTAAACTCGAGCAACTTATACTCAACACTAACTATTAATTAGGATGGATAGTTTAAACATAGGACAATTAAATCTTCACAACGATAGGGTGGCGACATCTGAGTTAGATAAATTAATTTTAGATCACAATTTAGACCTTGTACTTGTTCAAGAGCAATATCAAAACTCGCGCTTACGTCACAAGGTAGTACAGCTGGACTGCAAAGCACGAGCCGGAATTTATGTTGCGCGTTCTCATAACTTTACAGTAACATCTTTGCGTAATCTCATGACGCCTCACTGTGCGGTTGCTGAAGTTTCATCGGCTTCTTTTAAAGTCTACGTTGTGAGCTGCTACTTTCAATATTCTGACCCTGTCGTTCCTCATATACACAACCTCCGTCACGTCTTGCGGTCGCTCGCGGGCTGCAAAGTTATCGTTGGCGCGGATGTTAACGCGTCATCGTCCCTATGGTATGGCAAGGTTCGGGCCACTGATACCGAACGACGCTGCGCTGTTGAGGATTTCATTGCTGAGATGAACCTATCGATTCATAATACCCCAGATGCACCACCTACTTTTTGCAGCCAAATGGGCGAATCTTGTATTGACGTCACACTTTCTAGTGCCGACGTACGCTTGGATAGGTGGCGTGTCCTGCCGGACGCGTCTTGTAGTGATCATCGCCTGATCGTGTACGAATTTGTTCCTGTGTTTACACAAGGTCCGTCCCATATCTCTGGTAATTTTAGATATAAATGTAAAGGCGCGAACTGGGAATTTTTCAGCTCGCTTTTTGCGTGTCACGCCAAGGAATTCACTCGAGACGGGCTGTCAGCTGAAGAAAGTGCTGATATTATGTCAGAAACTTTTACCTACTGTGCTGACATCGCCATTGGTCGCGGATCTATGACCAATATTCGTAGATGTGATTGGTGGAATGATTATTTAGTTGAACAGCGCAAAAGTTATCGTAAAGCGCGTAGACAGTTAAATAAACTTAAAAAACGTAAGGTTACCGGAGACCCACTTACTTTCGCGTTAAATGCTTTTTGAGTTGCCAAGTCACGTTACAAAGCATCGGTTGAAAAATCGAAGGGCAATTTACTGCGGAAAATTGTGGATAAACTAGACAAGGAGGGTCCATGGTCTCCTTTATATCACGAATTTAAAGCCAACAGATCGGTCGACCTTGCGTACGTTCAAAACATTAAAATCAATAATAACCATACCACTGGCATAGAAGAAACAACTGAAGTACTTATTAATACTCTTATCCCTGATGATTCACCGGTAAATGACAGCGACTACCACCAACAGATCAGAGCGTGGGCAGCTGTGCCGCCAGAATCACCAACGTCAGACGTACCAACCACTGACGAATTCATAAATGTTGTTAAAAAGCTACCGGTTAACAAATCTTCAGGTGAAGATAAAATATCTAATAGGATGATTAAAGAAGCATGTAAAACAGCGGGTGACGCGATTTTAACTGTATATAACCGATGCATTGTCGAAGGCGTCTTTCCTCGCAAATGGCGACGCGGATTTATTCGAATAATTCCAAAGAGTGGCGACAAGCCTCCGGACGACCCGAAGTCGTATAGGCCCATTACGCTTCTACCATCTTTGGGAAAACTTAAGGAGCGCGTCATCGTTCCGCGCTTATTACCGGACGGACCAAAATTTCATACTAATCAATACGGTTTCACCTTAGGTAAATCTACAGTCGACGCGGCACTTTCCGTCAGAAGAACTGTTAATCTATCCGTACACAAATACGTAATTGGGATCTTTCTTGACATTTCTGGAGCATTTGATAACGCATGGTGGCCCATGCTTTTACTAAAATTAAAAACCCGCGGTTGCTACAAAAACATCTATAATCTCATTTACTCGTACTTTCTTAACGGTTCCGCGATACTTAAGCTTGGACATTTTTCTATGACTAAAACGCTAACTATGGGATGTCCTCAGGGTTCTGTTATCGGTCCTTATCTATGGAATCTAGGTTTTGATGATTTTCTCGCGATTCCGCTTCCAAGCGGCTGCTCCCTAACCGGTTACGCGGACGACGGCCTACTGCTCATTCAGTCACGTACTCGAGCAGGACTTGAGAACTTGGCTGACACATGCCTACGTTTAATATCACAGTGGGGTGATCGTAATCGTCTTACCTTCGCACCGCAAAAAACATATCAACTTATACTAAAAGGGAATCTTAAATCATGGCCTAGTATTAAATTTAATAACGTTCCCGTCAAAAAACAACAAGCAGTATGCTACCTTGGCATGGTCTTAGAAAGAAATTTTTTATTTGTCGATCATATAAAAACAGTAGGTGAAAAAGCTAAAAGGAACTTTTATGCCCTAACGAGAATATCCAAAGCAACTTGGGGTTTATCATTTTTAACTTTAAAAACTATATATGGGGCTACCTACTTAGGTTGTATGTGCTACGGTGCACCTGTTTGGGCCGATAGGGCCACAATAGGGGCGGTACGACGTAAACTACTTCAAAGTCAACGTTTAGCTTTGATATTTTTATGCAAAGCGTATAGAACGGTCAGTACTGAGGCCCTACCGGTACTCGCAGGTGTACTCCAGTCGATCTTGAGGTACAGCGTCGTGCTTCAATGTACTATTCCGCGCGGGAAACCATGGACACTAACTTTATACCACAACGCGACTTTAATAAAATTTCTAGATTATTTAAACCGCAGACTGAAGTCTGGGAGGAACTCTTATCCGAATGGCAAAGTAGGTGGGATAATTCCATGAAGGGCCGTCACCTCCATCTGTTCTTTCCATCCGTTCGTGAGCGGCTGGCTAAGACATGGTTGGAGGTTGATCATTGCGTTGCTCAATTTCTCACAGGTCATGGCAATTTTAAAAGTAAACTATATTCTTTCAAACTTGTTGCTTCGCCATTGTGTCAATGTTCCACATCGAACTGTGAATTCGAACAATCTGCACATCACATCCTATGGGAGTGTATTCTTTGGCGGAATGAGCGCAATGTTATGTTGGATAGTTTACAGGTTACATCCGGTGTTGTTTATTATACGGACCTTGTGGAAACCAGAACCAATTTCCGTGCGTTCAAGCGTTTTTGCCATACCTACTATTGGAATCATTTGTAACAGCCCACAATTTAGGACCCATTAATTTTTAACAGATCATATTCCGTGGTGCTAGGCAATCTGGGCTTCTCCCAGTTGTAATTGCCCCTTTGTGCCTTTCGGCCTAGTTCTGTTCTGTCTCCTGCTTGTTATGGAGGGAAGTGGAAAAAATATACTTTTCTTACTCCTCCGTTGTTCTTTTCTGATTAATTTCGTTGCGGGATCCAAGACAGTTGAATCGTTTCTCCGGGACTCGTCAAGCTTCATTGCTCGGCGCTTTTCTTGCGGACTCCACTGTTGATTCTGGCTTTCAGGAGTTGCAGTGGTTGGGAATAGTGTGGTGGGATTGTCCCAGAAACATACCAAAGAGACGATGACGCGTTAACATCCGCGCCAACGATAACTTTGCAGCCCGCGAGCGACCGCAAGACGTGACGGAGGTTGTGTATGTGAGAAGCCACAGGGTCAGAATATTGAAAGTAACAGCTCACAATATAAACTTTAAATGAAGCCGATGAGACTTCCGCAACTGCACAGTGAGGCGTCATGAGGTTACGCAGAGACGTTACAGTAAAGTTAGAAGAACGCGCAACAAAAATACCGGCTCGTGCCTTGCAATCAAGCTGTACTACCTTGTGACGTAAGCGCGAGTTTTGATATTGTTCTTGAACGAGTACAAGGTCTAAATTGTAATCGATAATTAATTGATCTAACTCAGATGTCGCCACCCTGTCGTTGTGAAGATTTAACTGACCTATGCTTAAACTATCCATCCTATTAGTAATTGGTATTTAGAATAAGTTGCTCGAGTTTAAGTTTATATGTACCGCATTGTTCAGACCCACAACGATGGTCAAATGGTTTTTTAAAGCGTTTACATGCCGCGCAAGTCGGTTTGTAATTTAAATTATCTTTATGCGGACAATTGTTTGTTTCGTGTGACTCGGCACAATTAGCGCAGGTAGGTGATTTGTTTACGCAGTGTTTTTTTACGTGACCGAATTGTTGACAATACGCGCATCGAACTATCTCGATATCATCAATAAAGCGGCAAGTGGCCCAATCTACGAATAATTTATCTTTGGTGGATACTAAATGTTTACGCACCGCAGATTCAATTTCTATACCGATCCATTTTCGACCATTATCAGTGGACCGCCTACGAATGATTTTTGTTGATTTAATAAAATCGTCTTCGTTTAATGGGAGTTCG
Organism: Athetis lepigone; assembly: GCA_033675125.1. NCBI lineage: Eukaryota > Metazoa > Arthropoda > Insecta > Lepidoptera > Noctuidae > Athetis > Athetis lepigone. The sequence continues at coordinate 17,532,110 of CM066227.1, forward strand.
TCTTTAATGTTTTGGCGGTATAACGCGTGCAAAAAAGCGCTGTCCTCCATTGAAGCGGGAATATCTTTAACTAGTAAGCGCGGCCGGCGGCCTTTCGGTTTCTCTAAGCGCAGGCCAGCGGACCTAATAGCGTCGACCGATTCTAATTTTTTAAGTTGGTTTTCGTTAGCTACGCGTAGCACAACACCAGACTTTGCGGTTTTTTTCACGCCGACAATTTGAAATCCGTCGTCACTTGGTTTAATCGCCTTCATAAGGGCTTGTTTGGTCGCGGAGGATGACGCATAATCAGCTGATCGCTCCTGGGTCGGATATGCAACGATGCAGGGCAATGATGGGCGAGTCTCAACAGCCGGGGCGACCTTAGGCAAACGTAGCTTTAACGAGTCCGCGTAGGTAATGTTTTTATTGTCAGTATTGACAGTTTTGACACCGGAATTTAATTTAATTTTCTCTAATTCCCGTTCACTATTTGCGAGCTTCGTCTCATTGCAAGAGGATTTTAAGGCCAGCAAAGAGACGATAGCCGTAACTTTTCATATCCATGATGGAGGCTTTATTGGCAACATTAATTCGGGATCCTTGATCGTTTACGAGTTCATTGATTTTCGATAGATAAGCGGACGCCTCGGAGATCAAATCACAATAATCAGCACTGTTCGCATTGCTAAGATTCGATATATTTAATATTGGCGAGGACTTCCCAATAGACTCACACGTTTGTAGTCGTTTCGACCGATCATCGGGCGAAATAAAAGACGATGACATATCGCTGAACAAACGTTTGGAATTAGCGGAGGTCGACGCGGGCGGCGACCTGAGAGTTTTTGTGTTTCTACGGAAGATTTCTCCACCACGATCAGGCGGGTCATCATTATTCGACATAATTAAGTTTTAAAACGATTCAAACTTAAAATAACACACAAGGAAGAAAATAAAAAACGGTCAGCAAAAGTTATTTCGCGACACCCTCACAAAAAGAAAATAAATGTACTTACCAATAGCTGCCGAAATTAACGGATTTATAGTAAAATACCGAAGCAAACACTAATAAAAACTTACAATATCAGCACCCAACACAATAGTACACAACCTGAATCAATTCACGAGCCGGGAATTTGAAAGCGATACACAAAATTCGTAGATAAATCAGGAGCGTGCAAAAATCGCTCCTTACGCCGCGCGCGCGAGGAGGGAAGTCTAGTCAAGTCAACAAACAAGCATGCTTATCACACAAAGTCTGTCCTATGTGTGAATCGAACCCACGACTAGCAGTCAGTGTCACCAATCCCAATCACTAGACCAGCAGGCCAGTCAAATACTTTGACACTGCAGCTCTTACTGCGCTGACGAGAGCTTTGCTCTTACTGCATTGGAGAGTCTTTAGGGATCAAAATGAGTATTAATTCAAACCCAAAATATTTTAACGATTTAGGAAAACATTCTTCAGCTTGAACACTTCTTCAGAAGTTTTATGTAAGTGTCAATACACACCTTTCTACTTATAATAAGTAATAAATGATTATCTATCAGCTGAAAATAGAACACGCGCATGGCCTCCATTTGCTTTGAAAATCTTGGGGTATTGTGTGACTGTAAGCACTTGAATCAAAATATTTCCGATACTGCAGCAATAACATAACTTTAGAAAAATGTCGGCCATTAGATTGCATTTGGAAACATATAGTATTTTTGCTTAGACATAAAATAAAAATAAAAATACATCGTAAGCCAACACACATTTTAGCCCGGGATAAAGGACTAAATCTTCTATATCCGGCCCTAAATAAATAATATAATATGATATTGTAGAAAAATCTTCACAGACGAATATCAGAAAGAGAACCCTTTTTAGGGCTTCTTAAGGTTACACATGACTATTGTAGTGAATAGGATATTGGCCTATATTGGAGATTTTTCTGTAATATTAAGCCTAAATATAAAATGGTCCTAAGTCCGGTTCCAATAAATTTTGAGAAGGATCGTTCTGCCGTGCCTGATTAAAGTGCAAATACGTGGTGTATATGGAGAATTCTCCCAAGGATTGCGGAATTTGTTCTTCTTTAGAACAAGTTACCGCGAGCTTGAAACGCGACTGGGTTTTAGTAATTAAAAGTCTGACACTCGCTTCTATCCCATTTTCCCTCATTTTCATTTAGTGTGAAATCCCGAGCCGAGAAAAATACGTAATGCTGTTGAGCCATTCCCAAAAGCACTTGAAGACGTCACATCATCAACAGTTTTGTGGAAGAAATATTTTTTTTTATTTGTTCAAAATTCACAATTAAATAACTCTAATTTTGATAAAATTGAGTTTCCGACTACATTTCCAACGTTTCTCATTAGTGATGGCCTTCTGTCACTAATTATATCTACTTTTTAAATTACATAGCAGGAATGCTCTCCGCATGTTGGATTAAAAAGCAATCTTCTAGTTTACAGTTCGTTCCGACCACGCGATCTGCACATTATCTCTTGTTTTATTTTAATGAAACTGTTTTTGATAAAATTTGAACTAAGCCTAACTGAAAGGACATAGTTGAGGTGCCTTATACTTTAGTAGTTAGTAACTCAGTGATTTCCACCCAGGACAAACTTTGTCCACCACCATTGTACGGCTACACGGCCGGCCATCTAATCCCAAGGTAAACAGACCTTATATATGTGTATGTTTCTCCGTCTTTTACGGCAAAACTACTGAACCGATTTTAATGAAATTTGGTACTCTGATGGTCCATAGCTTGGGAAAAAACATAGGATAGATTTATCCCAAAAATTCCACGGCAACGGGATACTACGCTGGTAAAGCCGGAGGGGACAGCTAGTACTCATATAATTTTTAAATACGTACTCGTAGAATAAACAATCATGCTCATCACACCAAGCTGATCTTGGGTGGGAATCAAACCCACGACCATCAGCTTAGCAGTCTAGCTCACTAACCACTAGACCAACAGGCCCGTCATATTTTTTTTTGATCACGTAGTTTTGGCTTCCCTACTTTAAGTTCTTTGTGTATTTGCGGTTTTCTGTAGGGCACAGAAAGCACGAACATGGCTTTTTGATCAAAGTTCATAAGTATATTAAAAACGCATGGCTAAAGCCACATAGCTAAAGACAAATAACATTACACTATCTAAATTAGGAACAGATTTATAAAAGCACTGCAGAATCGTTTCAAACTTAACAAAAAGAAAAAGAACAGGCACAGCGGTACAAATAAAAAAAAAAAGAATGTCGTCCGCTGAGTTTCCCAGTCTTTTTGTTCCGCTCAACACTGCGGAGTGTTGTGAACATTTTATAATTGCTGAGTATCCGCGACGGTTCTTCTGTCCGAGTGGCGTAGCGGATTATCAATTTAAATCCTACACTTTTGTCTGGGATCGTTAAACTTCTTCTGGTCAATTTAGCCCTAGGTCCTTTGTTCTTTATAAACTTCTTAAAAAAGGAGGTTCTCCGTTTGACATGTTTGTTCGGAATTATCTTGCGCTACTTTGACCAGATTCCCCCCTAGACAGGTGGCATTGTAGAATAGATAGCGAAACGAAAACGATTGTCAAATGTATGGAGATGTCAAATTGTTTAGCGCAAGCTTATGTCAATTCCATACATTTGACAATCTATTCGTTTTCGTTTTCTAATCTACAATGCCACTTGGCTAGGCCCTCTGATGCGGTTTTAAAACTTCGAATACACGTGATCGAGACACAATAGAAACACAATAACAGCCCAACAGCCGGCTGTTGCTTGGTCGTCGGGTTGTCATATTTTAACCAACTCTGAAAAGAAATTTTATTGAGAACCTGTCAGTAAAGATTTTTACTTTTTAGTGCCACTCAAAAGTAATCTATAGGCCTGTCTTATTACCTTTAAAATTACAAAAAGCGGCACAAAACATCATTAAAATTGTTATTTTTTCCATAAATTGAGGAGGTCCGTAATGAAAACTAGATAGAGCTCTAACAAATTGAGAAAAACAAATTAAAAAGGTGAAACAAAAGAATAAAACTAACCAGTTCAGAAATAACAAATCTACGCAGAATAAGACACAGTCAAAATACTTATCTATAATAATCAATGATTGCAGTACTGTAGTTTGTCTATTGTAGTACTAAAACCTACTTTTTCGTGTTAGTGCTTCTAAAACGAAAAGTTGATCCCATAGCTCGATAGATGGCGTTGTTAGATTTGACGCTTTTGTGAATCGCGCTATGGTTTCGTTCACAATAAGGACCTAGTCGAGGGGTAGGTACCGCTTTAGAACATCAATAAGCCAAATCCCATGAAGGGGGCTAACAAGTCTTTACAGAAAATCAATTTTTGTATAGAGTGATACAAACTGGTGTATCACTCTTATAATACCTTTATAACCCGTAGAAATTCTTGTTTATTCTTATCTATGGAGATCTGTCTAAGTATGGAAATGAGCAACAAAAATATGTTTAATATAATTATGTTCGACAACTTAACATGAAACCAAATTTATTTATAAAGGCACGAATGGTTGTTTGTGTAATCTTAAAAAAAATATAGTATGTATTGCATGACTGAAAATTAAGAATTTTTAAGATAAGTAATACTTACTGTACCTGGAAAGATATTAAAAGAATTTCTAAGTATAGTTAAAGGTGACAGTCGAATGTATGCAATTTATTAATACTTATTTTTATCTATTATTTATTTATTTGGGACAAAAACATTTCATCATATGACTTATGTTGGTTGCTTTTTGCTACTTTTTCGGTTTTAGTTAGAGAATGCGTTTTTTTTTTGGGATTGTTGTTTGTTAATATATGTACAATCATACGTATGTTCTTCAGTCTTACCAAACAAAAAGGAGAAAGATTTCAAGTTAATGTGGAACTTGAAAACTTGTCTTATTTCACTAATCCCCAAAGCCGTTGTTCTTAAAACTCTACGACTCATGCTTTCGTTCCACCTTAAACTCCAGAGCGATTTTAATGATTAAAACTACTGCAAGACAATTTGTGTCTTGATTTTTGGGGCTAAGTGAAATAACCACAGAACAGATAAGTTACTATTCTTTGGAAATAATCTCCTTTTTGCCAGAATAGGGATGTTGACTTCATTGGGCCTGTTGGTCTAGTAGTTAGTGACTCTGACTGCTAAGCCGGAGGTCGTGGGTTTGTTTCCCACCGGGGACAAAATTGACATTCTGTGATGAGCATGATTGTTTGTTCTGTGCCTGGGTGTAATTTATCTATAATATGTATGTATTTATAAAGTATATAAGTATATCAGTTGTCTGGTTACCATAACACAAGCTCTGCTTAGCTTGGGATCAGATGACCGTGTGTGACTTGTCCCAAGATATTTATTATTTATTTATTTATTCCGTCTGTTAGACCGTCCAAAAGTACTGAACACATATTTTTGCTTGATCAAATTTATAACAAAATATAAAAGATAGAGAGCATCAAAGCTCCGGAGTGGGGCTTGTGACGTCACTTCTCAGAAAAAAATGTACCAAAGCGTGACGTTTCACGAAACTACAACGCACTGTATCGTCGTCATTTCTGTTTACGAGAAATAAGCAACAATATGTGTCCATATTTTTTAACCGAATTCAAAAAGGAGGAGGTTCTCAATTCGTCTGTATGTTAATTTTTTTTGTATGTTTGTTACGCGATATCTCCGTCAATTGTAAACGGTGCGTTACTTCAAGTTTCTATTTTCGTATTCTAAAATTTTAAAATAAATTACTTTGAAAGATACTGTAATACACAGTCAGACATTGGGACTCGACACTAAAAAGTAAAAAATATTTTTTATTTCCAAAAAAGTAATAACCACCTTCAAAAACTAAAAACCTAAAAATAATTAAAATTTTAGAAGTCGGTGGTTCTCTCATGCCAGACTTTATGTGGAAAAAGTTTTTTTTTGATAATCTAACTGAAGGACTAAATTTTTGTTTTGGTAAACTAGCGTACTCGTATTATAATCGATATCGTTTTACAGAGTGTACCTTTTTACCTGTACAGAGAAATAAACGTTTTGGAATAAATGAATGATTTTTTATAAAAAATACTGTTTTTGGAATAAAATTTACAATTTGAATAACAAATGGCGAAATCCAATTATCGTAACGTGCGTTATCAATGTTGTCCTGTCGGCGGCCTGTGCGGACGAGCGATAAAATTGTATGTAGTGGGGGATAAACCAGTAGGACAAGTAAATGTTTACTTTTAAACCTTCAAGCACACGTGATTTGAGACACAATAAAAAGACAATAGCAACCCAAAAGCCGTCTGTCGATTGGTCGTTATAAATGCGAAAGTAACTCTGTGTGTCTGTCTCTTCTTCACGCCTAAACCCATGAACAGATTTGAATGAAATTTGGTACAGATATAGTCTGGGACCCCAGAAAGTACGTATAGGATAGTTTTTATACCGAAAATCTCCTGGGAACAGGATCTATTATTCCATGCGAACGCAATCGCGGCAAAGAACTAGTTTTTATTAAAACGCTTTTATTGGTTTCAACTGTATGTGTGTGTGTTGACTCTTTAGGTCGATTATAAATAAAAAAAAAACACCTTTTTAAAAATAATATTCATCTGTTAAGTACCTACGTAGTTTTAAGACACCAACAACATTTTCGTATTTATAATATTACCAGCTGGGTCCCGTGGTTTTGCCTGTGATGATAAAATTTTGGTTACTGCTCTACTTCGATGGGTCATAGCGTGATGTTACATAACCTATATGTTATTCTAATGTGAAAGCCATTTTATGGATGGATAAGTAAGGAAAAATGAATTTTTCCTTACTTATTCATCCATGGCTTATAAAAATGGCTACAACGCTTCAGCGTTGTACTACTGTAGTAAAAGTTAATGTACTGTGGTATTAGCTACGTAAACCAAAAATACATGGCTGTATTTTTAAAGAATGAATTTAATGGAAATCTGTTTTCCGAAGGCAACATTAAAGCGCTTACATTTATATTACAAATATTAGCCAATGGGCTGTCAGTACAGTAAGCTATACTAATACTATAACTCTTTTACTAGTAATCGCTGTGTAACTAAGACTGGTTTATTCATCAAAAATGTATGGATAGAGTCCTTATACATGACGTAACTTTACACAACGGTTAGTAAGAGTATGTGGAAGTAGCTTCTTCAGACTCTTATTTATTTTATTATAATTTATTTGTATCATAGGTATCCAGTGTCCATTAGAATTCTACGTAGATGTAACCGTTGGTTATCATTCGTAAATTTTTGACAGCTGTTTTGGGTAGTGACAAGCCAAAAATTCTTACATCAGTCTATTCAAGGGATAATTGTGAACCTGTTAGGGTTCTGGAAAAGCTGGCTTGATGTATGATATTTCATATTTGTTTAACCGCGCGTAAGGCTTCTCCCAGTTGCAATCGCCCCTTTATTGGTCTAGATCTGTTCTGTCTCCTGCTTGATGTGGAGAGAAGTAAAAATCTTATTTTTCTTACTCCTCCGTTGTTATTTTCTATTAATTTCGCTGCGAGATCCAAAACAGTTGTATCGGGACTCGTCGAGCTTATTTGCGGTTAAGCTTATAGGGTGTGGGGATTTTACTATTTGAGCTAGATGGTGCTGATGTCACGCGTCATGCTCGTGAACGGGCGCTGTCAGTTGAGATCGGTCATCTCTTAACTGCCATGACTGTTTTATTACTTTTTTTTAATATTTATTTGTAAGTTTTTATTATTAATTTTGTTATTTACTTGCATTGTTTTCACATATAGAAGCACGAAAATTAATGTAACCAAAATTTTGTAAAACATTTTTTTTAAAGAGTGTCCGTGGAGTTTCTTGACTGTTTTTCTCCATAGAGATCTACGTTTTGGAACAGGCAATTAGCGTCACTTTTCTGACTGACCGACCGACTCTTTGACTATTCATAAGTGCTTTTAATTGGTCTAAGTGAAATAAATGCCTTGAATTTTGAATTTAACAAAATTAAAAAAAGGCATGACCTTTTTTAAATATAATTATTGACTTCATCGGCGTATTTTACCAAATTAGCACATAAATATTACAGACTACCTATCTATCAAGTCGACAGACTGTTGCTGGACAATATCTTTCGTAAGTTTCACCACAATACCTTTAGTCCCTCAGGAGTTCCTTTAATAAACATTAACGAGACTTTACAAACGGAAGTTAGTTTCGAGACATTGACAGTAATTATTCTGAACAGAGCTTCTAGCATTCCTCGCGGTGTAAGGCTGCTTTGTACACGCTAAGTCGCCGTTTGTAGACAAAAATCGTTTCTCGGGTAGGAATAAGAAAAGCACTTAATAATATGACGTATTTATGGGTGCATCTCATTACGTATATAATCATTTGGTCTAATTTATTATATTATCGTTCATAAGATATAATCAACGTGAGATATACCAACTGTTCATATAATTTCTTTATATATAACATTTATTTATTCTAAAACTTAATTAGTATGCCTAACATTGTTTGATATAACGTTTATACAATCGAAAATCATTTGGTCTAACATATAATAATTATGTATATCGTTTATTTAATCGAAAATCATTTAATATAAATTTATGTTACCGGCCATACCCAATTTTAGGAGAAAATAGTTTTGTCTGGGCTAAACTAGTTCTTCCTCGCCCCGAATCAGGGCACCCCGACTCAGAGCACCCCGACTCGGAGCACCCCGACTCGGACAGGTTAGGTTAGAAGGCTAAGGCGGGGGCGAAGTGGAGCGGAACAGTTCCGCTCCACTTACTCCCGCCTTAGCCTTCGTGGTAATTTTTTTTAACCACCTATAATAGGAGCCCCGCGCAGCGGGGCTCCGTCGACCTAGCTTAGACCTGTCTTAGTTGGTTTTCATCGTATGTCAAACAAGTGTTATATCTTTTGAGTGGTATGTCAAACGATTTTATATTAAAAGTATGTTATGTCAATCGTTGTTATATGTATGTTATGCTTATAAAAAATATTTCTTTTAATATTATATCAATGGTTTATTATATTTACTGATCGTTATAATAAATAAAATTATAGGCTCCGTGGTTATATGTTGTAAATAATAGAGTTTATGTTGTTATATCATCTATTACTTACCCCGTATTTATGATCTGTTCAAATTCTGGGTTTTACAATGATGATAATATTTATTACTAGTAAAAAGTCATAGGAAAGTTTTAGGCATTTTGCGATCTGCGGAACTCTGAATAGACCAAGATCGTTGTAGATTGATTTTTTTGTTGATACTGGAAACTTATACCCGAGATCGAATCGTTCCAATAGTTTTGTAGTTTCGCAGGACCGACTTTTTGTGAGACATCTGGGTTGTTATATTGGATTTCATAATGTTTTTTCTCTTCAACTAAAATATTGGTTTGCTATTGTCTGATTTGTGCAGGCAGCCTAAATGTAACATAAACCATTCGATTCTTAAGCTTCAAATGCATTAGTGCATTACTTATTTTCTTTGAGTGTTTTATTTAAATCAACGGTTTGATACTAGTTGAACTTAGAATTTAAATAATCGTACTTCGAAATAAAAAATCTTCTGGAATCTCGATAGTCTTCCGTGGTTTGTTCACTGACCGATTTACCTAGGTATATATATATATATATATATATTTTATTTGATAACGTAAACGTATTTTTTTTAATGTCTAGTATAAACTAACTTTATTTCTAATCTGCCAACACAAAAAGAGGGGTGATATAAGTTGGACTGCTATGTGAGTGTGTCTGTGTGTCTGTTTCACGGTAGCTAACTGTGAGATGGATGTGGATGCGGTGTTGCGGAATGTTTAAAATAGTTACCGTGACCCTGGAACATAAAGGGCAACCGAAGGAACATGAGTGGGTTTTAGTCAGTAAAAGTCTGACACGCCCTCCCGCCGCACCCAGGACGGGAGCAGTCATTTGATGATTTCCCACTCACCAAAAAAAATGTAGATGCGGTATTTTTTTAAAGTAGGTTATCCAGCGATGCTTTTTAGACTTGTTTTATCAAAATCAATTCAGACGTTTGGATGTTATCAACTTTCTTGTTATAAATTCGGGGACGGGAGTTTCCGAATTTTTCAATTGATAGTTTTTAGGTGTTTAGTATACATAAAACACGTACTTGAAATCTAAATCATACCCTAAACTGAACTGTACTATTGTTCTAGGGATCGCAAACACGTTCTTGGAGTTCCAGTTTCTATTTCTATTACGGCAAAGTTTTATTTAGTTTACCTCACACCAAATTCATCTAAGACGATTTAAAAGAATTGCAATGTCAAAGCTCATTAAGTCAGTTCGCTTTTCTTGCACAATCGTGGAACAGAATCGGACACAATGGAAATCGAATTTCTTTGCAGCTTAATTATTTCCATTTGCCTTGAAATACCTTGTTCTCGGGGTTAATTAGAGAACTTGTTCAATGTACTTTATTTTATATCGCTTCAATTTGTGTTACTTGTAATTCTTCGTTTCATGAACTAAAAATGAAATTGAGAAAATGTCAATGCGCAAAGATGGAGTGTTATGATAATATGTCGGGCCAACGCCTGCCAGGGGGCCAACGCCTGCCAGGGTTGCGGAATGTTTATAATAGTTACCGTGACCCTGGAACATAAAGGGCAATCGAAGGAACATGAGTGGGTTTTAGTCAGTAAAAGTCTGACACGCCTTCCCGCCGCACCCAGGACGGAAGCAGTCATTTGATAATTTCCCACTCAACAAAAAAAAAATGATAATATGTCGAAAGAATTATCATCATGTAATATTACATTAAGTAGATATTCCGTATTTATTTTTTAGTTTGGTTTGGTACCTTGTTTTCTTATTGATGTTTTCTGTTGGCTCTTATTTGTGTTTTTTGCGTTGTAGTATCTTTTGAACCTATCTATCTATCTGTCTGTCTATTTATCACATAGTTAGTATGAAATCTTCGGTGCGTGAGCCTGACTCACATTTGATCGCTTTTTACAAAGTAAACTTTTATTTCAGTTTTGTAAATAAACAAACTGTAGGCACATACATTTTGTCCACATGGCACTGCGTTCCGCTCCACCACACATTTGTGGGAAGAACTAATTAAGAGAACAATTAACGTATCGAATACCGATCAAGGAAACAAGGTGGACGTAGTCCCCTGGTAGCGAATTGTACCAAATTAATTACAAATTATTTGAAATAATGTGTTAATGATTTGTTATGGTGCGGCTTTTTTTTTTTTTGGTAAGTGGGAAATCATCAAATGACATCTCTCGCCCAGGGTAGGGCGGGAGGGAGTGTCATACTTTTAATGACTAAAACCCTCCCTTGTTCCTTCGGTTGCCTTTTATGTTCCGGGTACACTAATAGGACTATTCCGCAACCCTAATAACACATGCTTAATAATTGAAAGGTAAATAAAGGAACACCTCCACCGTTTTTTTACATTAGGTAATAATTGAATTAATATGTGTATTCACGCCTTTTTAAAAACTTAATAGCTTTTTAATAATAGCTTTTGATCGCTTTATCCTGCTTTTTCAGGTTATTTCATCAATGCCGGAATCACGTTTTAAAGCTTATAAAATGAACGTCACTTGTTGGTTTGGCGTCAAATACCTTTACATTTAAAGTGACGTTCAAAAATAACTCCACATCGCTCTTATGCAATTAATTGTTATACTAGAAATTACTTTGTCAGAGCACTGCGTTGAACTATGTATTATATCCATTACGTAGCAATTTGGCCTTGTTCCTGCATAATCTCAGTAATTACTTGTTATATCAGAGGTTTCAACGTAAATGGTTGTATCACTGTGCTCCCGAATTGCATACAAAATGTTCAAGAGTACAAGGAAGTTATTAAGTATTAATAATTAATTTTTACTCATCATTTTAACCGCATTGATCTCAGGTAAGTATTTCATAAAACATTGGTCCTAGATACTTTATGACCCTCGGATATGTGACATTTTTATCAGTCGGAAGAATAGGCAAAATAAAAGTAAATAGATAAATTATAAGATCCTCACCCCTGAAATTTTTCAGATCGCGACTGCAGCCAAACAAAAGAGTCGATAACTTCGATAACTTCGAAAGGCTAACAGATTTTTATTAATGAAAGAACGAGTGTTAAAAAGCTTACTTTCACATAAAATAATACCGCATCTAAATCAATAACCTGTATAAGGACGTACTGGCAGACACACACACGCACATATAGTGGTCATTTTATTACAATTACACCACTCTTTTTGCGTCGGGGCTTACAAATACATTAGTTTAGATGTACAGTCAGCAAAGTATATAAATATACAGGGCCGTCAAATACAGTTTAAGTTTTCTCAAAAACCCACGGATATTTTCTAATAAAAATTTAAACTATAGTAGAAAATTACTAGTTCTTCAATAAGGGTAAATTTCATTTGAATACATTCATTGGTTATCAAGATAACCTCAATTGTAGATGACGGCCCTGTATACTTTGCTGACTACATTATACTATTTTTGAGGCTTCCACACACATACGGGTATGTCCAGTGTTATTCCATACAAGCTTTCGCCCGCGTGAAGGTAAAAACTTTAATCCGCTATTTTACCTCTTCTTTAGGGTTGGAATTTAAGAAAATCCCATGATTACTACTGTTCAGAAATAAATGTGGGTCTATCTGGCAGGCTCCAACGAGATTTTTCAACAGGTGTCAGGTTTACATAAGGAGATTATCTTATACAGAAAATAAATCGGTACTAATATATTGTAAATGCGAAAGTAACTCTGTCTGTCTGTCTCTTCTTCACGCCTAAACCACTGAACCGGTTTGAATGAAATTTGGTACAGATATAGTCTGCGACCCGAGAAAGGACATAGAATAGTTTTCATCCCGGAAACCGCCCAGGAACGGGAGTTATTAAACCACGCGGACGAAGTCGCGGGCAAAAGCTAGTAAGATATATTTTGTACGTTGATAGTTTTTGATTAAATGACGTCTCGATTAAGTGTCTTGCTAGCGGGCTCCTTATCCCTCTAAGTTTCATGTCTCTAGGACCAGCGGTTTGGGCTGTGCGTTGATATAATAAATAATAATAATAAATATTTATTTCAAATTATTACAATTTAAGCAGGTACATTATGAACGAAAACTTAGAGTAGCTTATTGACATTAACATGAAAAGACATCTGCGTCTGAACTAGATAAATTAATATCTGTATGTCAAACGACAGCGCTCTTCCCAAGAATATACAATTAAAAGCTTACGTGTTCTTATTGTTTACAATTTAGTTCTATAGTTTACAATTTATTTTAATTTATTTATTTATTAGTTACGAGTAAATGAAATGATAATGATACAATAAAAATAAAAAAAAAATCAAACTTAAATAGAGTGGATTTAAATGGAGTGGATTGTGTGAAATTCTAAAAATATATCAACAGTTAATCAATCCGTCAATCAGTTTACCATTTTACATATATAGATTAGCATATATGTGATCTACTTTTCCAATCCACATATTAAATTCCAACTGTTAGATTGCGACCACACATGTGTGCAACTACATCTAATTAACGCGTTTGTTGTATTGTTATTACGGTTCGCCGACAAGTTGTGGTCGCAATCGGATTGTCATCTAATTACATTATGTTAATCTATTTGATGATGCCATATTAGGATGATTAGACGGCGGCCATGTTGCGATGGAGCGGAGGTTTAGGCGGAGACGAAGGCAAATGGGATTTGCCCGATCTGAATACCCACGACTTTTTAACCGACTTCAAAAAAAGAGTTTCTCCAGTCGTCTGTTTGTTTTTTTATGTATTAGTCATTATATGAGCATATAATAACACGACCTTAAATATTAGTGCCCTTACTAATAATCACTGTGTAAAGTTTTGTCATGAATAAAGCCTCTGTAACCATACATTTTTCGACGCAGCATATGCATAATATAATAACTTTATGCAGCGATTAATTAGTAAGACGCTAGGTGTATTTTTAGTCTTGCTCAACCCGCTAGAAGATGATTCTGCTCATAAAAACAAACAACTTTTATTATGGAACCAACTCTGAAATCGCGAAAGAAATATCAGCTGTTTCATACATTGTGGTCGGGAGGGCATTGAACTTTTGTTAGAAACAGCTGATATTTTTTTCGCGATTTCAGAGTTGGTTCCATAATAAAAGTTGTTTGTTTTCATGGGTAGAATCATCTCCTAGCGGGTTGAGCAAGACCAAAAATACACCTAGTATGTCCCTTGACTCACCTAACACGGTGTAAGTTCAGTGATCCTTTTCTCATATTATTATCCAAACTTAATCTTCAGATACGCTTTGAAATTGAACTCCATTTCAAATCTCATTTATATTATTTCTTTCTGAGTAAACTATTCACGTAAACAAATTTATTGAAATCCATCTGTCTGTGAAGTGGTTTCTCAAGACGCGTTGAACCTGTTTCAATGAAATTTTGGTCGCAGTAAAAATAAGAATATTTTAATAGAAAAAGTTGGAGTGTTGTGTTTTTATTTTTATCTCTTTTATCAAAGAAATCGTTTTAAGTGAAAGATGGATGTATTGTCAACGATATATAGAAGTTTATTAACCTTTTTGTAAGAATACTTGCTATTGCTTGTGGATTTGTCCGCGTTAAACTTACGAATTTTAAAGAAGTTTATGCTTACTCTCTAAAAATCTAAGACTTGAAGATGCTACTAATTATTAAGTAATAATCAATATTTTCAGTTCAATTATTGCCCTACTTCAAGGCAGTGATCTCTTTTCATAAAGAGAAGGCACGCGCATTAATCACCACGCTTTCTAGAGGTGGTTTAGCGATTTTTTACATGTACTAATTATAAGTTAACAGTTTCCTCACAATTTTAACCTTCACCGAATAGTGTCAGTGATGTCTAAGATAAACTTAAAAGACTGACACTGGTATACGTTAACAAAAAAAGCTTTTTTTTAAAAAAGATAACCGACTTCAAAAACTAAAAGCTCAAAAATAACTATTTCGGAAGTCGGTGGCAACACAAATCGACCGGCAGAAGAGAAGCCACCGACTTCCGAAATAGTTATTTTTGAGCTTTTAGTTTTTGAAGTCGGTTATCTTTTTTTAAAAAAAGCTTTTTATTTTTTACTTTTTAGTTAGAGTCTCAGTGTTTGACTACGCTTAGGGTAGCTCTCAAAATAAACTTATAATCTTATAAAATGAAAACGGCACTATGCGCGCAACGTCACGGGATATTCATTAGTGTTATATACTAAAACCTTCCCCAGAATGTAACAAACACTTTGCTGAAAACCGCATCAAAATCGGTTCAGCCAAACGCGAGATAATCGCGGACAAACATACATACATACATACAGGTCGAACAGAGAACCTACTTTTTTTTGAAGTCGGTTAAAAATCGTGTCAAATGTAGCTGCGAAGTATAATTAACCAACAAATTAAGTTAAGAAGACATACACTAACTTTGCTACATTGAACTCTGCTTAACTTTGGCCTTAATGCATAAAGTTTGATGGCGAAGTTTTCGTCTTCGATGTTTCAGTAAACTGATAATGATACCATGTGTTGTCGACTTAAAGTTTTATTTATTACTATAGGTAGTTCAAGCGGCAATTGAGGATTTATTTTTGAAACATTTGAGCAGAGTCTATTGACTAATCACTACACTCTCTGTTGTTTATGTATGTATGTATATATTAATGTATTTTATATAATTTATTACGTATATAAGTAGGTAATTATGTACGTGTAATCTTTTGTAATTTTAAGTTGTATTCTTCCAATCTGTTTCTTTTTTTTCTTTTTAGGGTTCCGTACCTCAAAAGGTAAAAACGGAACCCTTTTTTTTTTTGGGGAGTGGGAAATCATCAAATGACTTCTCCCGCCATGGGGCGGGAGGGCGTGTCAGACTTTTACTGACTAAAACCCACTCATGTTCCTTCGGTTGCTCTTTATGTTCCGGGGTCACAGTGACTATTATAAACATTCCGCAACCCCGGCAGGCATTGGCCCTGTTGGGCCCCTTCCTACGCTGACTCTCCCTGAGGCGCGCGAACACTAACGCGCCGCCGCAATGGGGCCATTACTGGCATTCCATTGCGGCCTCGGTAGTCGCGGCCTGCGGACGCGGCAGCAGTGGGGACGTCGGGAGCCGTGGCGGCAGCGGGATCTGCGGAACGAGCGGCAGCAGCAGCGGGAGCGGTGGCAGAGGGCTTCCTGCCCTCTCCTCTGTTCCTGGTGGGTGGGGCGCAAGCCTTGCCCCCAGCCCGGTGATCGGCCGGCTTGCCGGCTGCCGCACATACGAAACAGTGCGGCGCTATAGGATCACTTTGTTGTCCGTCCGTCCGTCTGTCACGACCCTTTTTCTCAGAAACGCGTCGGGATATCAAGCTGAAATTAATATCACATACTCAGGTCTGCTATTTCTCAAAGCAGTGAAAAAAACAAGTTTCTAAATCAACGCAATAAAAAGATACGGCGGTTTATATTGCATATTAAGACATTTTCAAGGTAATCAAAACTCAAAACCTATAGGGTACTTCCATGAAATTGGGCAAGAAGCAAGGTCATGTATCACAAGTAACAAGAAAACTCCGAAAACCGTAAATTTTGTAGTTAGTTCACATCCGTCCGTCATTACGTTCGTCCGTCTGTCAAGACCCTTTTTCTCAGAAACGCGTCGAGTTATCAAGCTGAAATTAATATCAAACACTTAGGTCTGCTATCTCTCAAAGCAATGAAAAAATCAAGTTTCTAAATTAACGCAACAAAAAGATACGGCGGTTTATATTGCATATTTAGACATTTGCAAGGAAATCAAAACTCAAAACCTATAGGGTACTTCCACGAAATTGGGCAAGAAGCAAGGTCATGACCTTGTATTTACTTGTATCACAAGTAAATAAAAAACTCCGAAAACCGTAAATTAGTAGTTATTTCATAAAAATAAAATTAACGGAACCTTCGTTGCGCGAGTCTAACTCGCACTTGACCGGTTTTTTTTATAGTGCACCTGCCATGTTATCTCTGCACCTCCCTGGGTAGACTAGTAGAGAATGCCTAAGGCATTAAGTCCGCCATTGTGCATAAAGTATAAATAAATAAATATTACATAAAATAGCTAGAATTTTATACGTAACTAGCTTCTGCCCGCGACTTCGTCCGCGTGGATTTTTCCTGAATTTTCTTTGCTATAAACCTCACAGAGCCCGAGACCTTTCCAACGAATGCAAAACCGTGGAAATCGGTTCGTGCGTTCTGGAGTTATAGGAAGGAAAACCCGACTTATTTTTATATAGTAGAATTAATGGTTAAACAATATCTTGGACTTCGGTGAAAGAAAACATCGTGACGATATATGTTGATTATGGGAGTCTGAAATCGCAATTTGCTTTTGACATCGTGGTGATCAATTCTCATTCATGTTCATGCCTTCTTTCTATGAGAAGAGGCCTTTAGGTCGATATGGGACAGCTGAAATAAGGAAGCTAGTACTCTTTAAATTACCCGTAAATGTGCCTATCATATACAAATACATTTTTTCAATCCTAGTAGCGTTTTTGATTTTAGATAAAACTTTCAAACTTCTGGCTGCTACATACGTGCTACGAGAAAATCGTTAATGGAAAAACTCAATTATACTTTTGCCTGATCTAGGAATAGATCATTTTGCTCCTCACTTCCACTTGCGATCATGTCACCACTGCAATGGCGTTATTAACATAAAATAAAAACTCTAAAACAATAATAATAAGAATACCCGCAGGGCAGCTTGTGGCGAGCTGTCGGGCAGTAGCGACCCCGTGGACCTGACCTCCTGGGAGACCCTTTGTTCTTCATCTCTGGCTTGCCTTAACTGGCTGGCCAGAGTGAGCACTGACGAGGAACAAGGCTCCCACCTCACTCTTGCCTTCATTGGCTGGTTTGAGTGGAGATTCGCAAGAGCATACGTGCTCGGGGGAAGGAAGTATTCCAGTAAGATGCTGGTAGGGATCTTGACCGTACTTCCGGGATTGTCCTGATAGCCGTGGAATACCTCTCCACTCCTCTAGCACCTCGATATATGTTGCCCCCTTGTCGCTACGTCACTATGTGCTAGCGACCGTTTTCGGGGGCCCATTTACTGAGTGTGCAAGTCACCCCCTGCCATTCTATCTGTGTATACAAACATTGATCAGGCAGGGGCCATAGTCATTCCATAGTATCTGGTACCTTATTCATTAAAGAATCCAAGCCCATAGTTCAAATTTTTTTGTTAGTTGCCATATTTTACAATAGTCCAACACCCACCGGGGGTTGTCCTTAGGTGCACTTACATAGTGCATATAGGGATAATCGCCGGTTGGTGTCCCTTTTCACATAAAGTTTAGCTCAAGGGGCCTCTGCGAGTTGGCTTCGGCCCCTCGTATGCCTTCCAAAAGCCCGGGATCCTTGGGTCCCGAGATATGTAACGCATATAAAATAATAATAATAATACCGCGCCAATAACGGACAAAACCAAATTAAACTAAACCATGTTTAAATATAAAATTCTAGCGCGAGTGAATTTGCAAAAATGTTCCTCATTTTTCTTTTAAATTTCAGTTTGTTACACCGAATTTAATTTAGAAAAACGTCTCAGTAAAATTATAGCTGACGGATGTTGGAAACGTTTTTAACAATATTTTATTTCATTATGTATAATTCATTTGGTGCAAGGTGCATAATTGCTTGGTAGGATAGCGCAGTTGACTCTTCTGCACCTAAAAGTGTCATCAGCCCAAGGGGACAGCAAGGACATTGAGAAGAAAAACTATGAATTGCAGTTACAGTAAATTCACCCCTACGACGATTTTAATAAGAACGGTACACAGTCACTATATTCAGCTAAATTACTGTTCATGAAATAATCATTTCCATACGAAAGGTATCATTGACAACGCTCTTTGAGCATTATTAGATGCCGAGAAAGCTCGAGCCTCCACAGTGACTCCCAGAAACTCATGGTCCAGCCTGAAGGACTAAGGCCGACTGTCATGTCAACGGAAGAACTATGAAACTCCACCAACGAAGTGGCAACATCGCGGTCGCGTTTAGCCTACGCTCTACCAAGCAAGCGTACACCAAGCGTATATATATTATAGTAGTATAGTAGGTTTTTATGTTGAGGAGGATTCATAAAGAAGAATTAAAATGAGATTATCGGGCCAGTGAATCCCCAGGGTGCAACAAAGTTACCACTTCAATTTGGTGTGAAATACACGGATAAATACTTAAGTTAAAACAAAATTTTCTTATCGAAGGCATAAAAATTAAAATATTCAAGGCATCAAAATATTCTTGTTTTTTTTTTGCTCAAAGTAAAATTAAATCTCATACATATTCGAGTGTTCACTTCAAACAATTTTTTTTCTTAGACCTGGTTTGCAAAGTCGAAACTAATATAATTGGTAATGTTTGTGTTTTTCTAGAGGAGTTAAAAATAGTCCCCTCTAGTACTGCGTCTTTTAAAAGAGTTTAGTTTTGAGTGGTTTAGATATGCAAAAGTTTAAAGCTTGAAACTTGCTTTGAAAGTTATGATTAATAAAAATATGGCTATTTCAATAAGTTTACCTTTGATATTCCGAAAGTTTGAAGACACATTGGAAAAGATTTTGTCGTTCCTGCCTAGATTCGAAACCCGTCGTATGCAGTATTATAGGTGCTTCAAGCAGTAGCCCTGCATCTGGCCTGGGCCGTCACAACTCAATGAGATTAATTATTTTTTAAATACAAGAGACCTGCCCCAGCTCCGTACGGGTGTTGCGAATCTTTGCCATAACATATCCATATATTTTACGTAAAAACATTAATCTAGAATCACTTTGTCTATTAAAACCGTATCGATCATTTGTGTAGTTTTAAAGATCTAAGCATACACAGGGACTGACAGCGGAAAACGACTTTGTTTTATATACTACTAGCTTTTGCCCGCGGCTTCGCTCGCGTTAGAAAGAGACAAAAAGTTGCCTATGTTACTCTCTCTATCCCTTCAACTATCTCCACTCAAAAAATCACGTCAATTCATCGCTCCGTTTTGCCGTGAAAGAAAGACAAACAGACAGACAGACAGACAGACACACTTTCCCATTTATAATATTAGTATGGATTGCGACACGCCCCAGCGTTGCACGGGAGCCTTCTAATCTTTAAAAATCCCGGCTTTTCTCTACTATAATATACAAACTAATTTATTCACTATAACTTTACTAATATTATAAAGAGGAAAACTTGTACCTATGTTTGTTTGTTTGATTGTAATGAATAGGCTCAAAAACTACTGGACAAATTTCAAAAATTTTTTCACCATTCGAAAGCTACATTACATTGTCCACGAGTAACATAGGCTATATAATATTACGCTAGGTCCCACGGGAGCGAAGCGGTAAGCAAAAACCTAACGTAATGCGGGTGAAACCGCGAGGAACAGCTAGTCTATACTAATACAATAAAGAGAAAAGATTTATATTTTTGTGTGTAACGAATAAACTCAAAAACTACTGGACCGATTTCAAAAATCGTATAAATTATCCCTAAGTAGCATAGGCTATATCATATCGATATCACGCTATGTCCCACGGGAGCAAATCAGTAACCAGAAACCTAATTTACCGCGGATAAAACCGCGAGGAACGGCTTGTTATACATAGGTACAAGCCATACCTATAAACCTTCCTATTGAGTCACTCTATCCACTTATATACTGCATCAAAATCCGTTGTGCAGTTTTAAAGATGTAAGCATACATAGAGACAGAAAGCGGAAAGCGAAGCTTAGTTTTATTTTATTTAGTTATTTGTCAGTATCCATCAATTAATAAATCGCTTAAACTCTTTTCTGAAGAAAAAACGGTAATTGATAAATAATTAATATCAGAGGTTCTACCAGGTTTGTATAATCGCACACTATGTGTATGGCAATACCACTCTAGTCACGTCCCGTGGTTATGTCCACTACATTCGATATTCTCCAACCGTTTGGGTATGAGATCTAGCCGAGTGTTTTGTTTACTGATTCGATTCACGATCCGATATGTACAAATATGCGTTGTTTTTTGATTGAATTGTATTGTTGTATGTACAGTGAAGGACAGAATGTATATTTATTTACACTTCTTGCGCAAAACTACGAAGATGGGCTTAACACCCGTAGGGCTATATTTTATTAGGACACCAGGTTACGAAACTTAGTAGTGCCACCGACAAAAAGCGGGTGTCTCCCATAGTTTCCCACAGTGTGAAACCCATAGTGTCACTATTAAAAGGTCATAAGTATTTATTGCGCTCGAAAAAATCTTGGACCCTGTCGGGCACAGCAACACAGTAATTAGGTAGAGGAGAGCGCTTTACATCTTTATATATATAATTCTGCTGTGCGTGTGTATGTCATTGAACTCCTTCTAAACGGCTTGACCGATTTAAATGAATTTTTCTGTATGCGTTTGAGTGGCGCCCTGGATGGTTTAGATTCACAAATCAGCCCGGCAGATGGCGCTGATTGCCTGAAAAAGCATGTGATCTCGGAAACGGCCTACCGATTTCGCTGAAATTAGATATGTGGGGGTTTTCAGGGACGAGAAATCGATCTAGCTCAGTCTTATGTCGCAACATTTCACGCATAATATGGGCGCTAATTAGGCTATATTTATTGTAATCTTATATCTACCCGTGCGAAGCTGGGACGGGCCGCTAGTTTTTTTATAAATATTTAGTACTAGCTTTTGCCCGCGGCTTCGCTCGCGTTAGAAAGAGACAAAAAGTTACCTATGTTACTCCCCATCCCTTCAACTATCTCCACTTAAAAAATCACGTCAATTCGTCGCTCCGTTTTGCGTGAAAGATAGACAAACATACAGACCGACAGACAGACAGACAGACACTCTTTCCCATTTATAATATTAGTATGGATTCATAATACCGTTTATACCAATAAATCAAATTATAGGTACAAAGGCGTAGCTGCATTTCGCCTGGTGTACGTCTGCTTGCTACTTTCATACAAAGCAATGAAGCTACAAAGCGACGCGCAGTACGCTCAGTTTTGTATGTCTGCAAGCAAGCGTATAATAACGCATACGCGTTTATACGCTTTTGTGGACAGTGACACTTATATTTTCTTGGTGGAACAACCTAAATTGCGCAACCTAATGTCCTAATTAAATATCGATTGAAATTCATTAATGACTTTGCAAAGTAAAATACAACTATAAGCCAAATCGCAATGCAATAAGAACCATCTTACAAGCAAGTGTGTTGACACATTAAGAGCCGTTTTACAAGCACTTTTCAAGTTATATAGCTTTATTCACTAATAAAACAGCTCAGACCAAGAGTCAACATAGTTCTTTCCACATATTAGCTGAGTAATATCTGAACTTTGCAGAGTGGCTCTTATGAACTTGACAAAAAGTCTTATGAAAGAATATAGATAATGAAACCGCTATTCATCTCAAGTTCGGAGGGCAAGATGCAGCCATTAAGGCGCTGTCCAAAGCAAACACCTTGTAAAAGTCTAGATTTTCGTCGCAAAGTTAGCCGTATCTATACATACCACAAGCCAGAAAAAATACAGTGTATAGTCAAATATATATAGAAAAGACTTACACAAAAACAATTCACAAATGTGGTCTAGTACTACGAAAAAAAATGTTCAAAAGACCTCGAAAAAAGTTATCGTCTTGAAATTCTCAATTTTTTCAACGACAACCATCATATTTTTTATATCTATAACAAAGAAAATTATATAAACTAAAGACATACCTAAAAATTTTAAAACACAGAGCTGTATTTACATTCCTGGCTGAAAAAAATATAAACATTTTGCCCTGATCCGAAAAATCACCAGATACGAACTCTACTGAGAATATGCAGGAACTCACCAAGAGGACTATCGCAAAGTATGTCATTGCCACCAAACACCAGCTCGTTGCAGCTCTTATAAATGACTGAAATCATAACACAAGCCTTCAACAGCTGTTATATAATGTAAACCATGTCCCTTAATACCTGATATGACAGGAAAAGGAGGCATCACATAATATTAAAATTTACTCAAAACAATTCCCTACAACTTATTAATGCAATATAATTTTTTTATAAATTAACAGTTTTAATTTTGTCATCACATTTATTGTTTTTATTATCTTAATTAACAATGTATTTAAATAAAAATTCGGCTTGAGTCTACACCCAATAATTTTCCTGAAAAAAACAGTTCAACTTGATAATACAGAAATCTAGGAAGTGTCCCTAATAATTGGGCCACCGATGGTATTTAAATATTCAAATAAAACGGCAAAATTGCTTACATTTTTGCGGATTTGCTAAAATATTTTCGACCTTATTTCTATTAATTCGATGCACCACCGCGAATAGCTACTTACCGCGCCTAGGGCATCTGGCAATTTTCATACCTACTATTGTTTAGGGTTAGTAGCGGAGATGTAGTCATAACGCTACTAACCCCTACTATTGTTTATACTATACAATTGTGGATCCAAATTAAAATTTTCGCGGCAAACTAATCTAAAATTATTCCCGATTGATAGGTTACACATCATATCGTAAATTATGACTATCACGGAGTTCCGACGTTTGAAAAGTCGATGCATGGTATTACGTGAGTTAGAAAGTACGGTATTTCAAAGTACGTGACTTACGAAATTTTGAAATTTTGTTATTACGAATTACTGTATATCTCGAATGGTCATCACCGCGAAGTACGAGACTTCGAAAATTTATTACTGTGAATTACTGAATCTTGAACTTTACCAAAATCTTGACGTCCTTTATTTCTATGTTTAATCACGTCACGTGTTTTGAATTTGAAAAACAACAAAAATGATTTATGTTGTTTTTCAATTTTTATTTGTCAAATGTGTTGTAATTTGCTAAAAAATCAGATATAAATCATTTACTTTCTTAAATTGTGTTAAAAGAACGGTCCAAGATCTCTATTCTGTTTTACACATTTATAAAAATCAGTTCAATTGTTTAGGAGTTTCAAAGAAACAAACACGCAAGTTAAACACAATACTCTTCTTTTTCATCATCACCGAAGAGGAGTCATAACATCAGTCACAATCTGCGCTCCCAGTCCACAATATCGAACGTAAGAAGTGCAATAAACTCTGCAAAACTCATCTAAAATGTATGAACAAAACAGCTGTATAATTAGATGCAGCATAACTATCATAGAACTAATTATACCAAGTATCTAATACACTAATGGTCTCAACTTCTATATTTTTATGGACTTAGTTAATGAATTCTGTTCAAATTGAACCGCTTACTTGAATAAATAATGTTGTTTGCTAACTTTTGAGTGGTTTGGCTTATGTTTTCGGGTTGAGTGGATATTATCTAGACTTGGTTTTATAGTTTGGAACTGTTTGGTAATATTTTTACGCAGAAAATTTGGAGATTGAGTAAAAAATATTTGTTTTAAAAATGGTCGAAACCTTTCAGTTGCAAGTAGCCGTCCGACCATAAAATATTCAATTTAAGTAAAGATTTAAAGTTATTGACGTAAAACTTAAATTATTATAAATGGAAGTTCGTGGAATTTTCGATCATACATTGGGCTATTTGTGTAGAGATTTAAGTTCATTGACGTAAAACTTAAATTTTAATGTGGCCATGCCTCCGAGTTCGTGGAATTTTCAAATTATATTTTTTTACATAGAGCTAATCTTAAAGACGTGGAGCTAGGCACCTTTTCCTTGGTTGGATCCTTGGTCAATCAGGATGAACCATTATGCTTGGGCTGTGGCGACTGCTACTCCAGCTAATCTATCAGAAGCAAATCTTTATTTACTGTTTTTCTATACGTCCTCAAGAAACTTTAGAGCACTCTTGTCCTGTTTCCTAATTTCATTGGAAATCTGGCGTATACCAAGCGTATAATGACGCGTACGCTTCTAGGAAGTGACACTAAATAGCATCATAGTCTCCCTGCAAAAAAAGAATGATGTCATGACATGACATGTGTAGCTCCATTTTTCTCACACTTTAGAGAAATACCCTTATATAAGTATTAGTTAGTAAAATTTCATCTAAACCTCTACTATCAAAAAATGACACAAGAAAAACTGAATAAGCTTTTTTATATCCACTCTGCCGATGCCGTGTCTTTCGTAATTTTTTCACAAATCTAAAGCATTCATCCTCGTCTCACAATTCTCTTTAAAAATAAACCTTTTGAGGTATCTTTTCAAATATTTGCAGACTGTAATTAATCTTCGAAGTCTTAATAAAGTGTCTTGAGTGTAAAAATAAGGGTGTGTCTCTTTTGTGGCGGAGCGATCGAGGGTTAGGTATGGGTCCACTTGATTTGTCTCAAAATTGGTCAAGTGTTGGTTTGCCTCATTATTTGAAGAGGTCGTCTTGCTGTCCTCGGGTTTTTTGTCAAGGTCAGATTTAAGAGGGCAAAGGTTTACTTGGCGAATAATCGGGAATTATTAATAGTGAGCATACTTACAGTTTTAAGTAATGTAATTATTAAAGCCTTCTTATTTTCTTGGCTCGGTAGTTAAAATGCCCGCTTCGCCTCGGGTTAGGTTTGACACCGAATAAGGGACTACGTACAGTCAGCAAAGTATATAAGTATACAGGGCCGTCATCTATAATTGAGAATGAGAATATATTTAAATGAAATTTAACCTAATTGAAGAACTAGTCATTTTCTACTATAGCTTGAATTTTCATTAGAAAATATCCGTGGGTTTTTGAGAAAACTTAAACTGTATCTGACGCCCTGTATACTTATGTACTTTGCTGACTATGCACTTATTTATTTTATTCGCGTTTTGCTGAGCGATTTTGGTCACACTTGTATAGATCTTCTTATGTTTAATGCGTTCAGTGCCGTCAGAATGAGAAAAGCCGACAAGCGAAAGAAACTACGCACATTTATTTAGCTTTATTTAGCTTATGTCTATAAATTAGAACGATTTTTTCCAAACTTGAATGCCAACGCGTCGTCGTCAACAAAGTCGTGGTTTTCGAGCAGAATAGATTTACGTAGTCCCTTAAAGATTTCTTTGTCGCATATCGCTTCTATTGTATCCTCACCTGAAAGATAAAAATGTCGTCTAATTAGTTATTTCAATTTCTTTTTATATTTTGTTCAGTAATGAATTGCCTGTAAGTACCACTTGGGAATTGTACATAAAAGATAAAGTTGAAGTTAAATTCTATATAAATAAAAGGAGAAGTTGTCTGCCTGACTGACATAATAATATGGTATGACATGACATGGGTCTAAACTATAAGGGTTAAAAACTTGGGTTTTTTGATGTGAAACATCTATAGACGCATGTAAAAATAAATTCTGGCGTGGCGACGCATGCAGTGGCGACGCGTCGCCACGATTTTGTTTCATTCAATCATATTACTTTTACAAAATAATGTCGATGTTTCACATCTGCCAGGCGTCCCGTGACGGCTCACTTTTTTTTTCATAACGTAGGGGAACACTAAGTAAGGATATGAAAAAAATCGCCCCCAGAAATAAATTGGTCTAAAACGAGGATTGAAATTTCGATATCTACGCGGGTGAAACAGCGGACGAAAGCTAGTTTTTATATTATTATTTCTGAAATTATTTCACAGTAACTTTTGCCCGCGACTTCGTCCGCGTGGATTAATAGCTCCCGTTCCCGGGTGATTTTCTTGATGAAAACTATCCTATGTCCTTTCTCAGGTCCCAGACTATATCTGTACCAAATTTCATTTAAATCGGTTCAGTGGTTTAGGCGTGGACAAGAGACAGACAGACAGACAGAGTTACTTTCGCATTTATAATATTAGTACGGATTTCAAGAAGCCTAAAAGTGCCAGTGACAGAAAAGATGAAAAAAAATAGTTCGGTTGAGTATGGATGTGTAGCCTACAGGCCTGTTGGTCTAGTGGTTAGTGACTGCTAATCCGGAGGTCGTCGTTTCGATTCCCAACCAGGACAAATTTTGAGTGGTATGCTTAATTATTTGTTCTGTTTTTTGGTGTAATTTTTCGGTGGAAAACATTGGAAACGACCACTTTTTTTTGGCTGTGGGAAATCATCAAATGATTGCTCCCGTCCTGGATGCGGCGGGAGGGCGTGTCAGACTTTTACTGACTAAAACCCACTCATGTTCCTTCGGTTTCCCTTTATGTTCCGGGGTCACGGTAACTATTATAAATATTCCGTCATTAGGATATTTGTTTGTATTTATAAATTATATAAGTATGTATTTCAGTTGTCTGGTTACCAAGAACACAAGCTCTGCTCAGCTTGGGATTAAATGGCCGTGTGTGAATGACCCAAGATTTTTATATTTATTTATTTATACACCTTTTACTATCCTATTGAAGTCTTATTCAATACAATAATTCTTGTTCGTTACATACCAAAGAAGTTTTGTCTGTTGTCCGTTTTGATTCTTATTAAATAACTTTTATAAAGCGATGAAGTATTTAATTAAACGCTACAGTCGGCCTCGCTTGAGCAAATAATCTACAATTTCTTTTTTTCATTGTTATACAATTTCTTGCATAATTTTGTTATCCATGCTAAAGTTTCTTATTGGTTTGAGATTCTATTTTTGTAACAGTTATCTTTTTTGCACGATTTATTCCAGCTGAAAAATCTGAAAAACTGAACCACCGAACTGATTTGAATGAAATTAGGTTTAACGATAGATTGGAGCTTAGAAGGACACGGGCTATATTGCATTTTTTCGGAGGACTCGACTGTGCATTTCGTGCTGTGACATAACGCTGTCGGTACGCTATCTTTACTAACGAATGAGGCGAACACGGGGCGCCGCGCGGGGAAGCGGGAGAGGAGTTGCATTTCAGCGAAGTGCACAGATAAGTCGTCGGTTGTATTCATAGCAGATTTTTTTAAAAGCTTTTATTTAACAGTGAGTATGTTTGTCCAGGTGGAATCTTATAACTTAATTTTAAGACACTTGCCCTCAACCGATTGAGCTGAAATTTGGTATGCACGTTCAGTTCGGATGACAATGCACGATTGACGTAATTTGCACAATGCATTTTTAGACAAGAAAATGACATAGCCTAGAAAAAACTACTGCAGAAAAACTACCCTGTATGAAGAAGCACAGCTTCACAATAAATTGCATCGGATTGTAAGAGATCAGAAATACATTTCTTTCAAACAATACTTAAAGAAACACATTCTAGCGACTGAAAATCTTAAGCTGTTCTCTCCACATATTCAATCTATTTTTGTTATTTAATTGCAGCGCTTAATGTATTCTAGTTAAAAATAAGTCTTTACTCAGCAAATGTATTTTTAAACATAACTCTCTTATACCGCTGATATATGTATTATGTAGATTATTAGCTGTCTCCAACGGTTTCATCCGCATTATTTTATGTGTTCGTGTATCGCTCTACTACTGTAGGTCATAGAGGGCCGTTATGTAGCCTATATATTATTTTAATGTATAAACTATATTTCTGTAAAGATTTATTTATTTATAAAGGCTTACCAACTAAGACACCTACAGACAATCTTCAAAATATAACAATGAACAGTTAATGTATGCTCTTAAATTACAGGTAGGCACAACATTGTTTTTTGACACTTCAAGCAAATAAAATAATTAATAAATATATTGCATTCAATGTTAGATTAGACACCTAAGTAAACCTTCGTCACTGTCTATACAACCGATTCCGAGATCAAAACATCAAAACCCATTCAGTCGTTTTTCCATGTCATAGTTACGAATATACAAATGTTAGCATTTATAATATTAGTAAGCAAGTAAGGATTAGGAATGACCATCACTGAGCATATTGACCTAAGTTAAGACATATAACTTAAGATGCGGCACATGTTGACCACAGTTGCTAATTGTATCATCCGACCCGCAAACTTGTCGACCTCCCTAAGTACACAAGTTTGGGTTACTGAGACTCCGATGTGAAATCAAATACGTAAGTACAGTATGTTGCCACAATTATCTGACCTAGCCTACAGTGTAGTTTGTTTTAGGGATGGGTCAGGTCATTGTGGCAACATATTGTGCCTGATGTTGTTCATTTCCCTAATAAAGATTTTAAGAGAATTTGTTTTTGTTATCGTCATATCACTAATGTTTTATCAACTATCGGATGTATACCAGAGGGCCTAGCCCTGTGGACGCTTGTCAAATGTATGGAATTGACATAAGCTTTCGCTAAACAATTTGACATCTCCATACATTTGACAATCGTTTTCGTTTCGCTATCTATTCTACAATGCCACTTGTCTAGGGGGGCAGTGTCTTCAGTCATCTACTGATTCTAACGTAACATGAAATGTGACATAAAAGCACGATTTCATAAGTATGGGTTCCGTGTTCGCACAAACCGAGCATGTTTTACTTGGATCTTATCGCGTAAAACATAGTATAGCTCAGTTTTCCGAGAACAAGCGAAGGGAGTGGCACGTGATGAGTTGATGAACTTACTGGCTACGATGATTGTCGGTGCTTTATTAAGTGAATCATATAGTAATTACTTATAGTGGATCTGGTTGTAAAATTGGGAATCAAACGAGCTTACCTGTTAAGCGAAGTCTTGATTCTAATTTTATGAACACTGAAATGAAATATAATTATTATTTATTGGTTTAACTAGTAGTAATTCCCTTCGCTTGCGAATCAATCGCGACTGTTCAGATATTAAAAAAAAAAACGAACATGACGTTTACACTGTCCTGTCAACGTCAAGTCACTTGTTTTAGAGATATGTGCACCATGATGCTTATGATGAGGATCAGCTTCTCAAGATGATAGTTTTGCAACATGGTACACAGCTACATTCACTCAGGTTTACAGGTAAACAGTGAATTTAGTAGTAATTATTGCAGCTTTGGGGCTTTAGTGGTGGGTGGGTAATTATATTTCATTTCAGTGTTCATAAAATTAGAATCAAGACTTCGCTTAACAGGTAAGCTCGTTTGATTCCCAATTTTATTTCACACTGAAATGAAATATAATTATTATTTATTGGTTTAACTAGTAGATGTTTAGAGAAATAGCTGCAATGATTATTATAATAAAAATTAATAACGTAACGGTATTCAAGAGCTCGAATTATTCTAATAATTGCGTAGAGGTATTACGTTCTTAGTTTATATATTATTTTAGTAGCAATATTTATTATTAGCCAAATAATCTATAATTATTTTTGATCAATATTACTAAAGTTTGTGAATAGATCGAACTTTTACTATACCAAAATAATAATATTAGTGTTATGTTTGGTATAAGTAGGAAAAAAAATTTAAAATTGGCAATTCGATTCCACCTTCTTTGCCAACTGAATCAATATTATAAAAAAAACGATTAAATTTCGTTAGGTCGCATCACTATAATTGTCAGACAAGGACTGTCAGGGAACTCGTGGCAAACACTATAATCAACATTGGCACATTTGACGGCTTAACCTTTATTAGTATTAGACAATCATTGTCTTCGAACTCATGTGGGTTAAGCAATTATTAATCGTATCTATTTAATGTCAAGAACTGATAGTGAAGAGTTTTCTTTACAGAAAATGCTAAGTTATATCATAACTTTTTGTTTATCCAGCTATGGTTCTCATAGTATCGGGTTTATGCCAACTCTTTTGGCAGTAGAAGTTGCAGGTAGCCTTGGGATATACCTAAATGGTGAATAGCTATCCTGGTTGTTACTTAAAATTAAATGAATATTAAAAAATTTAGTTACTTTGACTGGTCACTATTATGCAACATTTTTTTTTTTTAAAGATAGAGTTCATGGTTCCTGAGTTTTGGTGTGATATAATATCTTTTGCTTTTACTGGACTAGTCTTGAGATTTTGTATTAGGAAAGGTAAATATGTTCTGTGTTCTGCCCTATTCACAGTGGAAGTTTTATTGATGTCAATTATTACTATGGTCACCATTATTTGTTACTGTAATGTTTGGTAAATTAATATGAGACAGTATTTTAATTCATTGGGTTGGTGTTAAGGTTAGGGGCATGGCCAGCTTCCTTGCGATTTTTTCTTAAGTTTGTAAGGTCGGGAAAATAGGAGGTAAAATACTTTTGTTGGGACGGGGTTCCATTATTTAAAATATTGGGTTGGTGATCTGGGTCTGTTTATACTTTAAGGAAATGCTATGATTTTTGTTATGTATAGACAGCTTTTGATTCTTAAATACAACCCTGTTGTTTCCAATTTTATAATAAGTTGGGGGTTAGTAAGGTTGATCTGTCAGAGTTAGCCCCAATTCTTTCTGTGAGAAACTAAATTATTTCATATATATTAATTCATCATATTTTGTCTGATGTATTTGGCATTACATTCAAAATGCTAAAAAATAGTAATGCTAACATTATATTTAGTGGCAAGATAGGAGCTCAGTTTATGTTTGTAATAAGTTAATATATTGATGAAAAATAACAGTTTGATATTTCTTGTAGCTTAACTAGAGGGTTTCATATTTCTGAAGTCCGTAGTGGGTAAGCACATATGGCTTTTGCTTTATGGTTCTTAATTATCTTTAAGCACCTTGTAACGCTGGCAAGGTATCCAAGTTAATTGTTGGTGAAAACCATATAAGTAAGTATATGATGAATGCACAGTTGCCTGTTTTCTACAAAGCATTTATGTTTAATTCTCCTAGGTAGTGAATAAATTAAATTAGTTTCAGTTTGACCAGAATTAGAGCAAACCCAGCTAAGGTATTTATGTTTCTTGATTCTTAATCTGCTAGTTTCTTAGATTTACTTAGATTTTCTATTTCAGGTTAAATGTGAATATCTCTCTGTTGTCACCACGTCCATAATGAGCTACATTATTGAAATAAAGATGTTGTATATCTCTTTATTTTTTTATAATGCTTGCAATAGCAGAAATGTATTTTTTACTTATTCGATAAATGACTTTAAGGCAAAATATGTTGCGATTCTTTCAAGTTGATGTATGTGATAATCTCCAATATGTTCGCCCACTCAATGTGCACCCCTCCCCCCCCTCTCCCTTTCTTGTTAAAGGAGATCAGGGAAAATTTCTATTAATTAAAGAGGGGATGTTGTAGTTTTCCCGACTTTGTTAGATTAACTGGCTTCAAATCTAATTCTGAAAGTATATATCTTTGTGTGCATCTGTCCATCAGGGGCAGCAGGGTGAACTGGTATTAAAGTGTGTAATCCTTTAAAAGGTTTTAATGCGTTTATTTATTTACTTTAAGTTCATTCACAGCATGTACATATTATACGTACTTGATCCTTGTTTTTCTTTGTATTGTTCGGTTTGTAGTCAGTGTCCAGTAATTTCTTAAGTGTGAGTTCAGCGGCTCCTTTACATTTTATTTATGTAGGAGGAGAGCATATTTGAAGTCGCTGATAGTATCTCATGCTGATGGCAGGGTAGCCCGGTCACCTGTGCACATGTATATAAGACACATGAGGATCTCGTCCCCAGTGAGCTGTTGAAGTGTCAGTTTCGACACAATGCATTCCAGCTAGCGACCTGATACTGGTGTCGCAGAGAGATCACCTTTTGTGCTTGTTAGCTACGGGTGGGATCTCGTCCCCAGTGATTTAAAGCGCTAGTCTTGTCTAAACGCCTGCCGTCTAGCGACCTGATATTATTGTCGCAGAGAGATCACCTTTTGTGCTTGTTAGCTACGGGTGGGATCTCGTCCCCAGTGATTTAAAGCGCTAGTCTTGTCTAAACGCCTGCCGTCTAGCGACCTGATATTAGTGTCGCAGAGGGATCACCTTTTGTGCTTGTTAGCTACGGGTGGGATCTCGTCCCCAGTGATTTAAAGCGCTAGTCTTGTCTAAACGCCTGCCGTCAAACGACCTGATATTAGTGTCGCAGAGAGATCACCTTTTGTGCTTGTTAGCTACGGGTGGGGTCTCGCCCCAGTGATTTATGATATTAGGTGGTAATGTTCTAACAAATATTTCAATTATAGGTAAGCACATTGTCAATGTAACATGTGCTTAATTATAAAATATTTAGCATCAATTTAGTTATAGGTACTTTTTGGGTATTTAAGACACATTTCTTGAGTGTTTATGAAAAACCCTAAGAATTTTCATTGGTTACTAAGTAAAAGTTGCTCTGTTCATAAGTAATGACTAAACCCAGACATTTATATACATTCAGTGTACCTCTTGCTAATGCATGAACAATCATCAGGGTGTACGGCAATGTCCTTGTTTCCTTGTTAG
This sequence comes from Athetis lepigone, assembly GCA_033675125.1. NCBI lineage: Eukaryota > Metazoa > Arthropoda > Insecta > Lepidoptera > Noctuidae > Athetis > Athetis lepigone. The sequence continues at coordinate 17,565,315 of CM066227.1, forward strand.
CAAACTGGTTAATACACAAGTTATATTGGATGGCTTGTATGGCGTAGCTGCCACTTCTAACCTAAAAGTTATGCAGCTCAAAAAGCCATAGGCATTCCCGGAATTATTGACAAATGGGTACTAAGAAATATGGTATCTTAATATTAATAATAGAATCCGTGAAATGATTTCTATTCACGAGACTATTGGCAACACATCTTCTATTTGAAAGAGTTTTGACGAGATAGATTTTATTTTAGTTTTGCTGATGTTTGTACTTTATTTTTTATGTGCAATAAAGAATATGAATGTGAATATATGAATATGAATAGATTTATTTAACAGTTTAAGATTTAAAATACATCTTAATTTGCCATTCCGTTTAGGTCTGAGAAAAATTTTAATGTTAAATTCACCGTATTAATGTTAGTAAGTCAGCAATGATGTTTCCATTTAATGAAGGCTGTAACTGTAATGTTATGTTATCATGTAAAGAATGTAAAATGCAGCTGCACTTAGCATAAGTTAGCCTATAAGTTCTTTAAATTAACTGTAATGTTGTCTTTAGCTTGTGCCCAACCCGTAGTTGTGTCCAATTAATTCTATTCATTTATATGTTATGCATGTTACATGCATGCATAGCGTTATGGAATGCAGTCGACAAGTATTTTAGTCATATGACTATTAAGAATATTCATTTGAGCAGGTATAGGACCAAGGGGTAGCTAATATCCGTTAAGACTGATACACAAAACCATTGGAACATTAATATGTTCCCCGTTACATAATAAGATAATTTTCCAGGATGTGTCTGGTTTGTTAAAATTTGGTTCGGAGCCTCAGTATAGACCTTGTTAGTGAGCTGCTCTCTCGGAGCGCTCAGTGATGACAATTGTCATTTCCCTGGTTGGGATGAAATCCTGTATTTCGTTATTGCTTAGTCAGTATTTTGGTGATATACCGGGTTTGGTCTTTAACTGCGGCCTCTTCATCTGTTTGACAGCCTTGACAACTCTGTTAGGTGGTTTGTCCATATGAAAAATTATTTCTGGTGCTTTGTACAATATAAGGTTATGCTTCTTGTGTCATCAAGAAGGACATTAATTTGATGGTTATGAATATTACCGGGTTCATAGTACAGCCAAGTTGATTGGCAATTTAGTTCAACTTTGTCACTTATTTCATTGAGATCGGTCATAGTTTCAGCAATGGAGGAAGTAGAAGTCTCTTTTGTGGCATTTTTATGATCACAACTTTTAGCCGGCTATGTGAATGAGTGCTGCTTTACTTCAGTGTTAAACATAATGGGCATCAAGCATTTTCAGCGGTCTGGTATTGCAGGTTTATTTATGATAATCATATTTCTTCAGTTGTTATTGCTTCCTTTGCTAATGTAGGAGCAAATTCAGTTCCGATGCGTCATGAACCGCTAGACCTGCAACCTAGATCATAAAACTGACTTACCTCGGTTGTAGTTAAGAGAGAACCTAGGGTCTACCTCTAATCCTTGTTTAGGCTGGGGGTTCTGGACGCTGGGGGTCCGGTGTGAAAGATTCTATTAGATGTCGGGTACTGCGCAAGCGTAACTCAGGCATGCTCTTGCGTTTGTAAATAGCATCGATTACGACGTTTTTGTGTGCCCAATTTTCTTTAGCAACATTCACTATGCACTTGATTAACTTTTTATCACTCAACATCTTTTTGGAATTAGAAAAATGATGAAAATTTGTGAGGACAAATTTTTTCATGCGATGTTACTTCGCGCGCGAAAAGAAAAAGTGACTTGACGTTGACAGGACAGTGTAAACGTCATGTTCGTTTTTTTTTTAATATCTGAACAGTCGCGATTGATTCGCAAGCGAAGGGAATTACTACTAGTTAAACCAATAAATAATAATTATATTTCATTTCAGTGTGAAATAAAATTAGATATTAAAGCTCTGTAGCTGTTGCTGTGTCTTCTTACTCTATAATTGTTCGTGCGCGTTCCGCAATAGAGGCTTGCAATCTGTCAAAAAAACTGACATATGGCGGATCGTGGCGCGCACGAGTTAAAATCCTCTGTTCGCAAGCGTAGTATACACGTAAGTTTGTACAGTATACATGGAGCTATCAGGCATCCATTATATCAGTCGCTGTGGAAAAAAATCTTCTTAGTTAGACTGATGTCAGACATTTTTTAAAGATCTACAAAAGACTTACAGTACCCTTGGGAACCTTGGACGTAGCCTTTGCTTTACTTATTTTTTAAGGCACATGATGTCAGAATGTCCTGAATCTTAGAAAGTATAAAGACACTAATATGAAAGGACTTACAAAATTAATAAACCAACTCCTAACGAATAAATACCATTGCGTATTATCACATACTAAAATTACCCGTTCCTTACAATCACATACACGAGCACATTCCGACGTATGTTAATATTATGAGAGCATTAAGGTCGGCACACCACAGCTATGCAGACCCAATCAAATTACCAACCGAGTTCACAGTGCTATGGGAATTGGAGGACTGTATCGATTGGGAATTGATAGCTAATAAGTAAGCTTCGTAGTCGGGTAAGGGTGTGGGTGAGTGTGTGTGTGTTTATCATGTCTTTTGACATCGAATTTGTATAAATTGATCAGTAATAAATAAATTTTAATTTCTTATTTTTTTTTAATAATAATTCTTTATTTCCAAAAAATACAGATGATAATGCGAAACAAGAAATATTTACATGACATACATCTTTCAGATGCTGCGGAAATCTGTATACGAATTAGATTAAACTCTGCCACTTAAACTAGGTAATCCTGTATCTTAAGTAACAGTGTCCTCAGTGAAGAGTGTGCATTAGAGAGACTAGAGCCAATTCTTGTGCTAAACATTAATTTTATTTAACAATTGTTTCCCGTGGTGGCACTATACTTGGCATTTTTGCATATTTAATGCAACGCAATATTATTCTTATTCTAATAAATCTAGAGGAAAGTTTTAATTACTCAAGTAACGCGAATGTATTCTTCGTTGGATTTGGCTAAAACAGAGCTCTTCTCTTCGCGGTTGAACCGTATATGATGACATGGCAAGGCAAGGCGTTTGCTCGATCACGACTGTGTTAAATATTTTGGGTTATGGCGAGCGATGGGTAGCTCGCCGCCCGGCTGGGACCAGGACCACGTCGACGGCGCGTTAGTGTTCCACGCGCGCCTCAAAGAGAAGGAGTCAGCACAGGAAGGGGCCTAACAGGGCCAACGCCTGCCGGGGTTGAGGAATGTGTATAGTAGTCACTGTGACCCTGGAACATAAAGGGCAATCGAAGGAACATGAGTGGGTTTTAGTCAGTAAAAGTCTGACACGCCCTCCCGCCGCACCCAGGACGCACCAGGATGATTTCCCACTCACCAAAAAAAAAAAATTTGGGTTCTTTTAAATACTTGAGCGGTGCTGGTATAATCGTCATGTCTGTAAAAGGGCGCTGACAATTATGATTGGTTGTCTCTGAACAGCCATTGTTTTAATCTAGTTTCTTGAAAGAAAACTAATACATCGAATAGTAAAGCGTGGGTAAAAAACTAAGATTTGATGTTCAAAATCAACAAAAAAATCCTTACTTCTTTTTGTTGATGATAATCTTTTTGGTAGAACAACATTTAACAATCATAAATCTCGAGTTCAAAGTAGAGAATTTCATTGAAAAGTCAAAACAACCACTCAGCAGTAGTGTTTGGGACCCCAACACAGGCAGTAAAGTGATCAAAAACTTTGAAAACTAAATTACCCAAACAAACATACACAAACTGAGATTAAACCAAATCAAAACAACTAAACCAAATATAACTACAAGGAAACCAAATTACGAGATACTCCAGTCAATGGTCCCAAAGTCCCTATTCTCAGTAAAGCCGAGGTCGAGTGATAAATGATATCAGAATCGATTCCCGATTATATTGAAATCCGCTTAATTTGGACCCGAATCCTTTAGGAATATAAAGTCAGAGGATTGGCGCATTATCGCTCTGAAATGTCTTGATAATAACATTTAAATATGGTATTAGACATGCCGTTGTCAAATTTTGAAGGTCATAAATTGTGGGCCGTTTATTTAGCCATCATCGCCTTTCCGCAATGATCCTATAATGTCTACAGGTTTTGCCACGGCAATTACTGCGAGCCTTATTTATATAAAAACAATGTTCCTGAGTTATTTATTAACTAGCCCAAATTGGCTGGGCAAAAGCCTCCCTCTATTCTTTCCATCTTTCGCGTCTTTGCGCTAGATCTTACCAATTCTCATTCTCAAGGAAGCCGACCAAGTCGTATCGCCATCTCTTTCGTAGTCTGTCGCGTCTCCGTCTTATCATTTCGGCCGCCGGCGCTGCTCTATGGGCCATTAATCGTTCGAAATTTGGCAGACATAATAACATTTTAGCTGGAAAGCCTTTTGAGCCATGTCAATAATTGGTTTTTTGGCGCGCGTGGTGGTGTTTCGAACGTGATCCGTTAGTTTAACACCAATTATGCTGGGCTTCATAACACGTTGCCAAGTTACACAGATTGATTTATTTAAACCCAAAATGACATTTCTTATTGTAAAATAAATTACTCTTAACTTAAATTCAAAGCAAATAAAGTCTCTCGCAGAACTCAGTATTAAACAGAAAACAAAATATAACATGACTTATGTTATGACCATCACAGGCGTTTCTTTATCTTTGAGTATCGGGCCTTTGGCACAGCTGTCGTTAATCTATTGGATACGTTCTTCGAGCCTCTACGTGACCTAAGTTCTTAAGCGAACTGAAGGCAATGAAAAAAGCGACGAGGGTCTAACTTATATATACTTAATTCCCGTTTTCCTGAGAAATATCGACACTAATTGAATCGGAATTTATCGACTCTTGAGTGGAATCCGCTATTTATTAAGTTACAACATTTAGGACGGTTTTTTGGAGAAGTGATTGATTGTAAGTTTTTGTTGTTCTTAATTTATTAGTTTTAGCTAAGGGAAATAGCTTGTCAGGTGATAATTAGGAAGTTTCCTAACGTATTAGACGTATTTTTTTTTTAATTAACCTGTTCCCCTGTCGTGATGAACTGGTAAAGGTTAAAATGACCTCCTCTCATGCTTGCGGTTGCAATTTGGAAACCGGGAAAGTACTAATGGGAGTTTTTCGATTCATATATGTAATATAGTATAGTTGTGTATAGTTAGTAATTATTTCCATAAGAACATCACTGACACCGGTTAAAGAAAACGTGACGTAAACTCAACTTAAAATTGATATAACGTAACTCTTGAATCGCCTTGAGCATGGTGATCAATGTTGGTGCGTTCTCTTTAAGAGAATTGTGGTGCTTATTGCCTGCAATGGAACACTAGGCTAGTATTATTATTATATTATGTCAATACATTTACGTTAAGAGGATAATATATTTCTTGTCAGCTGACTCCAATGGGTCAAGTAAGGGTTGTCACAAAAAGCAACCCATAATTCTTTAAAGATAGCTTAGTCCTCTGTCGAGGCAATGGTACAAGAAAGATCTTTTACAAAAAATGTGTAGGATGGCACATCACTCAACATTGCGGTGTGGTTACAAATATTGGACTGAGCGTTGATTAAGTGACTTAGCTAACGGATAATACTCTTGAGGGTTCCGTTGAAAGGATTTTGTAACAGGTGTTATAAAACTGTTATTATAGGTTTAAAAGGTGATAATGCCGATGTATTTAGACTAGCTTTTGCCCGCGACTTCGTCCGCGTGGAATTGTAGTTCCTGTCCTAGGCGATTTCCGGGATGAAAACTATCCTATGTCCTTTCTCGGGTCCCAGACTATATCTGTACCAAATTTCATTCAAATCGGTTTAGTGGTTTAGACGTGAAGAAGAGACAGACAGACAGACGGAGTTACTTTCGCATTTATAATATTAGTACGGATTACAGACACATGTAAGATTATGGGCCTGTTGGTTTAGTGGTTATTGACCTTAACTGCTAAGCCGGAGGTCATGGGTACGATTTCCACCCAGAACAAACTTTGTGTGATAATCATGATTGTTTTCACTGGGTCTGGTTACTATGTGAATGATATGTATGTTTTTACAAATTTTATAAGAATGTATGTAAAACCGTTGTCCATATCTCTGCCTAGTTTGGAATCTGATGGCTGAGTGTGAATTGTCCTAAGATATTATTTTATTTATTTATATCATCTTTGTGCCTTCTTATTTTGTGCGCTGTTTGGCAACGAGTCCACGAGCACAGCTTGATTGTAAAATATAGAACTGTCAAATTAATAGGTATTCATAATTTAATTAGTTTTTATATGATCCAGGTTTTGTTTGAATGTTTTCGAGTGATAAACCTTGCTTAGCACCACAAAACCTACTAAATAAATAAAATATTCTCATCAGTCAGGCACTTCTCATAAACTTTACTCAAAAGCTCTTCGAGTTTTCCATACTCTTATTATGTAGGTCCTGTATTAAATCACATTTCCGACATCCACGTCACGACGTGTGAGGAATATTCTCCATTCCCGAAGAGAGCCGAACATACCCGACCATTACCGATCATCAATCGACATGAGTAATGAACTATTGAGGCCAATCGAGTCGTGCGAGAAACGTATTCGGAATAATAATCGAGAACGGTAAGCGATTATTATGAATCGATTGTGATAATATTTGCGTTGGTTTCGGCTTTGGATTTGCGAGTTGATTTGGCTTTATTGATTTGCTATGATATCTTTGTATTGAAATATAAGTAGGTACGTTTATGATGACGTCGAGAAATTGAACCAGGAGACCTATTTTGCAATTATTTTCGGATGAAGTCAGTTATAACGGAGCTCAAGACTAATAACTCTTTTTAAGCTCAGTCAACTGAATTTTACTGTCATAATAACATCCAGGCAAAGACGTCGAGAGTCGCAAGACGACTGCCGGCCACCGTAAGCTAGGTCCTGCGGATGGCGAGCGATGGGTAGCTCGCCGCCCGGCTGGGACCAGGACCGCGTCGGCGGCGCGTTAGTGTTCCACTCGCGCCTCAAAGAGAAGGAGTCAGCACAGGAAGGGGTCCAACAGGGTCAACGCCTGCCGGGGTTGCGAAACGTTTATAATAGTTACTGTGACCCTGGAACATAAAGGGCAATCGAAGGAACATGAGTGGGTTTTAGTCAGTAAGAGTCTGACACGCCCTCCCGCCGCACCCAGGACGGGAGCAGTCATTGGATGATTTCCCACTCACCAAAAAAAAAATGTCATAATAACATAAATGTGAAGAACCAACTGTCAAATATTTATAACTAACTTTCCCCTGCGGCATCGCCTAAAAAATAATTATTTAGTGGATTACTTTACACACCAGTTAATATATCAACACATCAGTCAATCAATCAGTCAATTTACCGTTATATATAAATAGATTATGTTACTCTTGTATATTACAGACAAGACCCGTATCTACAAATATTATATTCTGCTACTCATGAAATACCCTACCCGTCTCGGCTGAAAATATTTTATTGTGTACCTATGCAAATATTGTCACGTAGGCTCTTCCTGAACATGTTGTTCTTAGAGTCCATACGTTTTCTTGTATTATTTTATAAATATTGTACAGCCTTAGAGTTTCTGTCCTATTGATTTGAATCGGGTAAATAAAAGTAAATTTTGTTTATTATTATTTATTGTCAGCCGTCTGTGTCCCACTGCAGGGCAAAGGCCTCCCCTCCCTCCATCCACATATCCCTGTCTAGTGCGGTTTCAGGCCAATCCTTGTCATATCTATCAAGTTCGTCCCGCCATCTCCGCCTGGGCCTGCCACGTTGCCGTTTGCTGCTGTTTGGAATCCACAATGTGGTTACTTTTGCCCAGAGCTCTTCTTTATTTTTGGTTTTTTATTTTTTATTGGTTCTCATAAAAAGGTTATTCTGGTATAGGTTTGGGTTCTCAATTTCAAGCGGTAGAACGAATTGTGAGGTTTCAGTTTTAAACGCTAAGAGTCTGGTACAATTTTCCAATTTCCTCATTTGGACGGTATCCAAGACAATTTCTTCTCGGAATAAAAAAATACTTGACAAGAAATGCACTTCCTGGGCTGACCAACCCACAATTCTGTGTACAGACAGTCTTAAGTTCTCGGTAATTAAGCTACATGGTTTTCGCACGATTTTATTAATACAATCGTATGGACTAAGGGGCTACTCACACTTATTCAGTTCCATTCACGTTTTTCTTTTCAAAAGTCAAATCATTTATTTCCATTAGACCAAAAAAAGGCACTTTGAAACGTCATACTTATAAAACAAAAGTGAATCTACCGTCCATTCGGAAATGTTGTTACGTATGGAGAAGAATGGGCAAGAAACTCCATACTTACTCTTTTAAAAAAAATAGTCGTATTACAAAGTTTTTATTTTTACATGGTTAGGCGTGATTTAAAATGAATATAATCCAAAAACCATTTCCGTCAAAAATTACATGTATATAATAATAAAAAACTACTTTTTATATAAATTAGGAAATGGAAGCTTTATAATGTTCGCGAGCAAAGTGTTCACATGTTCACAATATTACTACATTCCTAAAACAATGAAAATAATGTGTGAGCCAGCGCAATGTATAACTAAAATATATGTTATATATGTGTGTATAATTTCTAATGTAAAGAGCAGTTAATCATTGTCTGTTTGAATTAGCAACCTGTTTGGTTTTGTCTACACTGTGAATTATCATATGGAGCAGGTTCAGCATGTTTCCAAGCATTTTTATCTTCTATATAATCATCTAATTTATAACTTTTTTTGGGACAATCCCGCCACACTATTCCCAACCACTGCAGCTCCTGAAAGCCAGAATCAACAGTGGAGTCCGCCAGAAAAGCGCCAAAGCAATGAAGCTCGACGAGTCCCGGAGAAACGATTCAACTGTCTTGGATCCCGCAACGAAAGAACTAGAAAGAACTGCGGAGGAGTAAGAAAAATAAATATTTCCTCGTTTTGCTTAACGATTTTGACGACTTATACAGTTATTTTTATCTCATCAAGGAAGTCAGTTAAGAAACACCGATCTCATCGTACATTTAAACTAAAAAACCAAAAGTTTTATTAAAAATAAAAAAAAAACCCCGACCGAAAGTATGCAATTATTATGACAAAAAGTTTTAAACGCTAAACCCTCTAAAAAGCAAACAAACTGAGCGTGTAACATTCCTATCACACCTAAGAAACGACCTGATGACCTTGAAGACCTGAACCGATTTCCACCAAAAATAGCTAAGAACACTCTCGACTGATATACCTTTCAAACTGAAAAACCGCATTAAAATCGAATCATCCGTTTTGGAGCTACGATGCCACAGACAGACACATACACATTCACACAGACACACAGACATGTCAAAGTTATAACACCCCGTCGTTTTCGCGTCGGGGGATAAAAAATACTGACGCGTTAAAGTGTTATATTTACTTACCACATAAGATCAGTACGCTCAGACAAAGCAGAAACTGAAATTATTTCATAACAAAAGCAACACGTGGGTTTAAAACCAATATGCACGTGGGAGTTATATTCGAACAGCATTCCAGTAATATTTGACTTTGTGAACACCAACACAGGCTTGTGGTGGGTGTTAGCAAATAAGCCACTATTGATGCAAATTCTGTAATACCTACATTATGATACACGTCTGTAATCCTCTAAATATGTAATCGTTTGTTTGGTGAACCGTTAAATTAATGTTGATTCTGGTTAGTGTGAGTTTTAACTGGAATATCGAAAAGAACAAGTCATTCAGGTCAATGTTTTAAGCCTATTGTATGTTTCAGCCTATTGCTGGTCAAAGTCAATTTATTAGTTAATTTAATAATAAGCAATTTAAATTTCAAAGGCTCTTCTCATGTAAAGAAGATAGGAGCATAGATCAGAACGCTTACACTTATGTCAAAGTAAATATAAGTAATATACAATGTGTAACTGAATTAATTCACTTTGAGAAAATAGTTTGTTCAGAATCGTTTACTAAATCGATTATTGTAATTTTTAATATAGGAAATACTTTACCTCAAAAATAATTAAAACTACGTAAACTGCTGTCACACTTCCGCTGTACAGTCAAAACAATCTAAAATGGATGGAACACCTACTACGCTAGACCTTATATAAAAACAATGTTTTAAACATAATAATAAACATTCAGTGTATGTATTATGATTATAACATAATATTCTAATTGGAGTGTCTGGTGGTGTGCGTTTATTCCGGGACATGTTGTATATGTAAGTAAATATAAGTAGTATAAAGTGTATGTGTCTGTCTATTTGTCTGTCTTTCACGACAAACCAGAGCGACGAATTGACGTGATTTTTTTAAGTTTAGATGGACAGTAACATACTATGCTACTTTATGTTTCTCTCTAACGCGAACGAAGCAGCGGGCAAAAGCTAATAGAAATTTAATAAAAAGTCGCTTTTCGTGATTCCTGTCGGGCACCTAGGTCCTGACGAGCCTGTTGGTTAGTAACCCTGACTGCTAAGCCGGAGGTCGTGGGATCGATTCCCACCCAGGACAAACTTTGTGTGATTAGCATGATTATTTGTTCTGTGTATGGGTGTAATTTATCTATAATATGTATGTATTTATAAATTATATAAGTATGTTTATCCGTTGTCTGGTTACCATAGTACAAGCTCTGCTTAGTTTGGGATTAGACGGCCGTGTGTAAGTTGTCTAAGGATATTTATTTATTTATCTATTTTATTATTCAAGGGGAAGGTTTATCTGTATAAAACGTTTTTTTATAAATTAGTTGTACAGATTGTGGGAGAAAATTATAGTCTCATTACAAATCTACGCATGCACACAGTCGCACTTGCATAAGGGTTTAGCGTAGTAGGTATTTCATCCATTTTAGTTTGTTTTGACTGTACAGCGGAAGTGTGACAGCAGTTTACGTAGTTTTCATTATTTTTGTGATAAAATATTACCTATATTAAAAATTACAAAAATCGATTCAGTAAACGATTCTGAACAAACTATTTTTATAATGTGCATTAATTCAGTTACGCATTGTATAGTAGAGAAAAGCCTTTTTTAAAGATTTCTTACACCTGTGCGAAGCTGGGGCGGATCGCTAGTCAATTAAAAGCCTAGGTTTTCTCACGATATTTTTCTTCACAGATTTCATGTTGTCTGAATTGAAAAGAAAAGTACTTTCAGCCAGATTGTCAGGTTTTTATTGTCATAACCGAGGCTATGCCTACAGTTTACGTTTTTTTTAATATTCTGAAAAAATGTTTTGTACGTGATCGCTGAGTTTTTTAAGGAAAAAATATTATTACAACATAGTACATACAAAATTACATGAAAAATAAATGAAATTACTCATGTCTACGTGATTTTTTCTTTATTTTCATGCAACTGAAAAGGTACCTGTTTTTCGGCAAGGTAGAAATCTGTGAAACAGATTGTTTTCATTTTTGGTCTTTTGGTCATTTTTGTTTTAGTTTCCAGAGGTTAAAAATTGGACCAAATTGACATTATGAAAAGAAAGGGCCTAGTACGTGTCGGTTTTGCACACCGAGGGTTGTCTGTACCTGTAAGTATACAAATCTTGTTACAGTAATTTGTGATCCAACTATAAAAGGCATTTAATAAAAAAGCTTTTTTAAAAAAAAGATAACCGACTTCAAAAACTAAAAGCTCAAAAATAACTATTTCGGATGTCGGTGGCAACACAAATCGACCGGCAGAAGAGAAGCCACCGACTTCCGAAATAGTTATTTTTGAGCTTTTAGTTTTTGAAGTCGGTTATCTTTTTTTTAAAAAAGCTTTTTATTTTTTACTTTTTTACTTTTTAGTTAGAGTCTCAGTGTCTGACTACGTTTATGGTAGCTCTCAAAATAAACTTATAATCTTATAAAAATCTACAATCCAAGAAAGCAAAACGCGATCTATGCGGGCAACGTCACGGGATATCTATTAGTGTTATATACTAAAACCTTCTTCAGGATGTAACAAACAATTTGCTGAAAACCGCATCAAAATCGGTTCAGCCAAACGCGAGATAATCGCGGACAAACATACATACATACAGGTCGAACAGAGAACCCTACTTTTTTTTTGAAGTCGGTTAAAAATTGGCGGCCACACCCAAAAAAATATTGTCAACAGTTAGGCCTCTCATACCTCAATGTAGAGTATAATAGGTTCAACAATATAATCATATTATTTATCGTTATTTAGGAAGGTACACAATATTTTTTTTATAATAATCTTTTAAATATAAAGTTCAGCAGGTGTTCAACTTTCAGAAAGAACAACGTTCCATGCACGGGTACCATGTTAAACAGCTACAATAGCTAATAACATATTTTTCTCTTCTCTAACAATATATAGAAAATAAGGGTCCAGTATAATATGAAATAAGTGAGGCATACGTACTCGACGCCACGTTAGCACGTGTCGAGATGAATCTCGGGCGGTGTTCTGCAGCCGTCGTGTGTGTGGCGACCATTGTTTGTCGGGTTTTTAGGACATTTTTACATGGTACAGTTATTGACCAATAAATCTGACTCAGCCCACAAAAAACTAATTTATAATTTGGGTCAGACAATTGTGGCAATTCTGTACATGAGACAGTAAATAAAATATGTAAAGGTTTCAAACATTTTATATGTACTGTATGAAGTAGAGATGGCCCTGAGTCCTGAGTAATTTTGATTATAAAATTAATAACAAGTAAATTTAAAAGTTGGGCATGTCTGTAATTCTTGTAAACTAAATGTTATGTCCTCATTGGTTTATGTTTATACTATTGGGGTGCTATTTTTAAAGAAATAATTGAAATTATTATATTTATAATAATAATATTGATTAAGACGATTTAATTACAGGACATTTAGTTGTAGTTAAACCATTACTTAAATAATATACGAAGATAAATAATCAATCCTTTGACCTCGATATTTTTTCAGTATCTGCGCCGCCATTACGTGCTATAAGATTTTTAATAATTACGGTGGTTAAGATCTTAAGCGTCCGATCCTACAGAACATAATTAAGAAGAGTCACTTATTAGGAATTCTTAGGCCAATTACGGCCATTCAAAAATTGCCATCGCGGACGGTATTTCACGTCCACACGGCGGGGTATTGGTAAAGTTTTCAACTAGCAATAATCGCACCTCGGATTAACCTCATTGGTTACGATATTGCCTCTGCGCAAAGTTAATTTGAACGCCGCGCACCAAGCCACCTAACCAAACGCCGCCGCCGTGCAAACGATAGCGCGATCTAATTCGATCCCAACGCCATCTAGTTTGAACGTAGACAACTCTGACATGAGGTTAGTTCCTAAAAATCCCGCGGTGGCGCTACTTCCACCCCTCAGAAATTCCTATTATGTCGCGCAAGAACAACGTGCTCGGTGAATAGGGGACTTCTCATCATTAAAAAATAATATTTATAGAATACAGAGCGGTACCTTGTTGCTTCTCAATGCGGAATTGCATATAGGAAGATAACATAACTTTTACTGATTTATCTATAAACCTGCCGTGCGTGTTTGTCACCAAACTCCTTCTAAACTGCTGGACAAATTGGGAAGAATTTTTGTAAGTATATTTCAGTGGGTTCCTGGATGGTTGGAAAATACAATTGGATCCAGAGGACTGCACTGCTGTCGGTCTTTCACCAAATTAGGAAGAACAAGAACTATTCGGTCAGCTCATCCGTACTTCCGTATCTGCTAATATTATAAATGCGAAAGTAACTCTGTCTGTCTTTTCTTCACACCTAAACTACTGAACCGGTTTGAATGAAATTTGGTACAAGTATAGTCTCGGACCCGAGAAAGGACATAGGATAGTTTTCATCCCGGAAACCCCCCGGGAACAGGAACTATTATTCCACGCAGACGAAGTCGCGGGCAAAAGCTAGTGTTAAATAACTTTTAAGAAAATATTGATATAGATAGATAGCAATTAACTGACGTACATTTTATGAGGTAGCAATACGTGTTTTAATTGATTGACTCTATATACATTTTGATTGACAACCGTATGCTGTGACGTCACTTAATTGCGAACCCAATTGACGAACTGAAGTATATTGATTTTCGAGCAACTAATTACTAGTATGTTTTCATAGAACTAATTATAATATTCTTAGTAAACTCGCTGTAATAGTAGAAATATTTGTAGTTTGTAGACAATAAATTGAATTCTAATATTTGAAATGGTATAGAAAATTGAACGGCGTACGTCAGGGGTGGCCAACCGGTCGATCGCGATCGACCGGTCGATCGCGACTGCTAGTCCAGTCGATCGTAGCCAGGCAAAAAATTTAATATTTTAATATTTTATTTTATAATATTTTATTATGATAAACTTGTGCAAAATGCTCAGGCGCAATGCTCACAATAATATACAAGACCGATATAATGTTAAGTAAATCTGAGGAAACGATCTCAATTGTGATGTAAACAGAACCTACTAAAAAATATATGATTGTGTATTAAACTACGCTGTTTCATTTATGATTTTAAGAAGTAGGTATGTGTTTGGTAGATCGCACAGGGTTTCCTTAGTAAAAAGTAGACCTTAGGTCTACTCAAGTTGGCCACCCCTGGCGTACGTGAATGCAATCCCAATACAAAAGGGAGCAGTGCAGCCCCGCACCTAATTGAAGTGCTATTATCATGACCGAAGAGTACTGAACGTTGAATAACAATAGGCGAGACGACTAAAAAAAAGTAATTAGTCCATCAGATAGATTATCAAAAAATATTGGACACGTATTTTTTCTTTTTTCTCGTAAACGAAGAATGACGACGATACAGTGCATTGAAGTTGCGCATAACGTCCAGATCTGATACAATTTTTGCAGGACGGTGACGTCAAAAGCCCCCACACCGGAACTTTGTTGCTATTTATCTTTGTATTTTTTTATTAATTTGATTTGATCTATCAGACAGACTAAACAGAATGTCATTTTTTAATGCTGTCGTCATCCCTATTATTGATAAACTAACTTTACCCCCGGCCTCGCCCGTGTGAACGTCAATACTTTCCTATTTTACATCTTTAAGGTTGGAATTTCCAGAAATCCTTTTTTAATAACCACTAAGCGGTGAATTTTAAAGCTAAGTGAACCCTATTCGCTTTAAAAAAACACACGCTATTTAGATATTTTTGATACACACATAATTATTGGTGATAATTACGCGCTCTGTATCAAAGATGCAACCATACATTTATTTATTTCGATACCTTTGGGTAGAAAGGTCGTATAAACCAAAACCCGACTTTTCAGGAGAGCAGAAAATCAAAATTTTTTTTACATAAAAATTCATAACTTTTTTGTTTTTGAAGTTATAAAAAAATGATCTATGAGAAAAGTTCTTAGAATTTGCGAATGAAAAAGGTTAAATCATCAAAACCTACCTATCTTCTTTAGTTTTAAAGTTAGCTTGGATTTACGACTCAGAAAATATCAATTCTTGGTTTATACACCCCATGAAAATGGACTTTAAAAAAACTGTATAGGTCGTATATCCATTTTTAGTAAGCTTATGGTCACATTTACGGTCGTAAAAACCCATGTATGTAGTTTTTTTGTATAAAACCGACCTTTTTACCCAAAGGTATCGATATTTTACATTTTGATATTTACAATTAGTTATTATAAAGTGCAGTTGGGGACATAATCATCACCTTTTCATGTGTATCTCTCTACTTTTTGATCTTTTATTACCTAAATCTTTTTTAAACATGGTTTATACACCAACCTCACGCATCCAAAGGCAATTCCTTTGGATTTACGACGTTGAATTTCAACTGTGTTTAAGTAATGCATTTAACACGTTAGGGCGTATAAACCATTTACAATTGACGACTATTTTTACGCCCTGAGTTAATATAAATCATGGTCATTACATCATAACAAAACTAAAAAATAAAAACATTTGGCCTTTACGTTAAAAAAATCCTTTTTTTAAGAGTGTATGACCGAAAATTTCTTGGTCGTATTAACCCTTTTTGTGCGAATTTCGGCATTTCAAATATACAGATCGATAGAGAAAAAAATTCTGAGCAAAATGGTATATAACTCAATTTGGCCAAAATGGTTTATACGACCTTTCTACCCAAAGGTATCGATTTGATCAATTCAACATCCATTTACTTGAATTAGATAATGCAGTAAATATAATCAATATTATTACTTTTAGTTTTAGCTGTTGCCCGCGACTTCTTTCGCGTGGAATAATAGTTCCCGTTCCCGGGGGATTTCCGGGATGGAAACTATCTTATGTCCTTTCTCGCGTCCCAGACTATATCTGTACCAATTTTCATTCAAATCGGTTTAGTGGCTTAGGCGTGAAGAAGAGACAGACAGATAGATAGACAGACAGACAGCCAGACAGACAGAGTTACTATTGCATTTATGATATTAGTACGGATTTAATATCATTATTTCTTTAAGTGAACATCACATACATTTCCCAATACTTCCCAATTCATGGTGAGTGTAGTCCATTCCGATGATGTATCGTCTCTGGTCTCATCCCGTGCTAAACAGTGGTTTGTTACGCGCTACATGAAGGTCCAGCTAAATATATCGCCTTCAAATTGAACACTGGGTTTTTTCTACTGTTTACCTATTTATTTTGTAATTATCAAAGAAATAAACTTTGGTTTTTAGTGCATCAGCTGCCTTCTGTTTGCGTGAATATCGGTCCATAAAAAGATTATTATTTGTATGGGTTTTAGGAAGTTTGCTTTTACGGGTAACATTGAAACGAAACTCATTTTGATAATTAGTTTTTTGGTAGAATTCATTTAGCGATCTGTGAGGCCCGAGTTTCCTAACCGACTACTCTGGAAAGAAACATCCACCACTAAACTCTAAATAATGTTATACTGTCATGCAATCTTGCCATAGCAGTATAAAAACCAGACATAATCCCATACATTTCCCAATACTTCCCAATTCATGGTGAGTGTAGTCGTTCCGATGATGTATCGTCTCTGGTTTGGTCCCGTGCTAAACAGTTGTTTGTTACGCCCTACATGGAGCTTCAGCTAAATATATCGCCTAAATTGAATACAGAGTTTTTCCTTGTGTTTATTTTTCTACTTATTTTGTAATGGTCAAAGATGATTGATTGTTGTTGCATAAATATCAGAGTAAATCTTAATATTTTTTTTACGCTCAGATTATTGACAGTCATATTTTTTTTAATTTTTACAATTGCTGTCTATTTGTTTGCAATAATCTGAAAAACGATTGAAACGATTTGCTATTACAATGAATAATATGATTAATAGAAAGTTTTATGGTACTTTTTCACGCAAAAACAACTAAAAGTTTTTTTTAAACTTTACAAAATATAGCTTATGTAACAAAATAACACAGGCTACAACAACGTTGCGCTATAACCCATGGGAGTTAAGCAGTAACCAAAGACCGAGATGTCGCACTACTAACACAAAGTAAACTTTTTTAATTCCCTGTATTTAAGAATATTTGCCTCCTGTTTGAAAGCAGTTAAAAAGTATTTCACAAATGCCAAAAGAATTAGGACAAGGCAAGAGATATTTGAATAAAATCCAGTTAACTAAGGGCAAATAAAAGTCGCTTGAACGACTTGCATTGCAAAACAATATTTCAAGAATAACGACAGCAACCGGCAATTTGTTTTTGTTCCCAACCCTAAATTATGGGAGCCTTCCACAAAAATAAACTGGACACGTTAGGGAGGGTTAACGCATCACGCAATCCCCGCATTAAAATAAACGTTAAACCACAGGACAGGTAAAAACAGAAAGATTAAGTACATAAAATTGGGTAAAAGAAAAAAAAAATATATATATACAAGCTTAAAATGCTTAAAAAGAACATGAAATGAAAAGGAAATAATTAATTGTAATAAGTTATTTTGTAATATTTTAAATTGTAATAGATAAAAGTGATTAAATATGAAGAATTTGTCATCCGAACCTCTCTCTTGATAATTTTAAAAGCATGATTTGACTTTGACAGAGTGGCACTTTCACCGACAGACACATTGCATAGTACAGCTGCATAGCGTACACAAGTGCCTCAAGCGTTTAACCTTTGGCTAGATAATCTACTTTCAATAAAAATTGCATCCAAATTGGTTCACCCGTTTGACAGCTACTGTGCCACAGATAGATACACACATAACGGTGAAACTTAAAATACCCCTCTTTTTGCGTCTGGGGTTAAAATACCAATATAATCCGCCTTCTCTTTTAAAACCAACTTTTTACACACAACATTTTCCGACGTTTGAACACTCTTTATATTGGCCTTCTGTGACTTCCTTAGCAATAAAGTCACGCCCATACAGTTGTACAATCAGCATGGTGTAAAACATTTTATAAAAACGGATTTCCGATTCACACTTGTGTAGGCGCCCCGCTCACGAATAATGTTATGCATGGAGTATATGCAATCGTCTTCGTGTAGCTAGAATGCTGTCAGGCGGGGGCTGAGTGAGAGCGGGTAGCAATAAGTCCAATAAATAGGGGCTTAAGTGGCTTTGTAAGGAAAAAAATGGAGGTGTGTTTTCCTAGTTGACCTCGGCAAACGTTGCCCTGCCGAATGAGCACTGAGGTCTTGCTTCGCAGTCAGTCAGTCTCAGTTATACACGAATCTCATAGAAAAAGAGACGATAATTTCCCCGCACCAATTTTGCTAAACTACATTGGAAGTCAAAACTTTTCCAGATGACATTAGTATCATATTGAAATAAAAGTTATAATATTTTCAAAAAAGGTGTCGTGCTATCTGATGTTAAGTGTGTAACAGAGACATTTTTTTTTTGGGGAGTGGGAAATCATCCAATGACTGCTCCCGTCCTGGGTGCGGCGGGAGGGCGTGTCAGACTCTTACTGACTAAAACCCACTCATGTTCCTTCGATTGCCCTTTATGTTCCAGGGTCACGGTAACTGTTATAAACATAACATTCCGCAACCCCGGCAGGCGTTGGCCCTGTTGGGCCCCTTCCTGTGCTGACTCCTTCTCTTTGAGGCGCGCGTGGAACAAAACGCGCCGTCTACGCGGTCCTGGTCCTAGCCGGGCGGCGAGCTACCCATCGCTCGCCATCCGCAGAACCGCGCCTACGGTGGCCGGTAGTCGTCTTGCGACTCTCGACGTCTTCGCCTGGGTGTGTAACAGAGACCTGGCAGATACTTACAGTAAGTTTCATGTGCGTGGAATGACACAAATAACCATTTTCTTAAAACCTGCCAAACACGTCCTTTCCACTAATAAATATTCTTATTTTTCTGCTTTTTTAGTTTTTAGGGTTCCGTAGCCAAAAGGCAAAAACGGAACCCTTATAGATTCGTCATGTCTGTCTGTCTGTCCGTCTGTCTGTCTGTCTGTCCGTCCGTATGTCACAGCCATTTTTTTCCGAAACTATAAAAACTATACTGTTGAAACTTGCTGAGTGGGTGTATTCTGTGAACCGCATTAAGATTCTGATACAAAAATAGAAAATAAATAAAAAAATTTGGGGGTCCCCATACATAGAACTTAAACTCAAAAATTTTTTTTTCATCAATACCATATGTGTGGGGTATCTATGGATAGGTCTTCAAAAATGATATTGAGGTTTCTAATATCATTTTTCTCTAAACTGAATAGTTTGCGCGAGAGACACTTTCAAAGTGGTAAAATGTTGGTCCCCCCCCTGTAACTTCCAAAATAAGAGTATGATAAATCAAAAAAAATATATGATGTACATTACCATGTAAACTTCCACCGAAAATTGGTTTGAACGAGATCTAGTAATTAGTTTCTTTTTAATACGTCATAAACCGTATATCGTAATTTACCTTTCATTCAATCGCTACGGAACCCTTCATGAGCGAGTCCGACTCGCACTTGGCCGGTTTTTATTCCCTGCAACACTGACACCCAACCCTTAGCAGCGGCTCGCGAATACCTTCCGTATCCTTTCCGTATGCTCCGAAGTGAACCGCTTCATCTATGTAGTACACGACCCGTCAGTAATAATATACACTCAATTGGACCGTCAGAAATTCGTGACAAATCGTTGTAAGTACCTATAAGTTAGCTACATATGTAGGTCATGTATATTTTTCGATATTCCCGCTAACGCCGATACCTAACCTTTTAAGTTAGCTATGGTATGTATGTTTTTTTTATATTCCCCCCTAACACTGACACCTAACTTTTAGCAGCGGACGAAATATCTTCTGACGTATTATATACACTCAATTGGACTGTGCAGGAATTCGTGACATAATCGTTGTAAGTATCGTAAATTTAGCTATGTATGTAGATCATGTATGTTTTCCCTGCTGTCACTGAGACCCAACCCTTAGCAGCGGCTCGCGAATACCTTCCGACGTATGCTCCGAAGTGAACCGCTTCATCTAGTACACGACGCGTCAGTAATAATATATACTCAATTGGACTGTCAGGAATTCGTGACATGATCGTTGAATGCAGGTACTTATTGCAAAGTAGTATTTATGTTTGTTTTCATTTATTCGGTGTCTCTGAAAGTAAAACGTGGGATATGTTCGTTTATCTGCTAAGTACCTACTTAACATAAGGAATTTTCATTTATAAACTTTTCTCTGTGAAATTATTCAGCAAAAATTCGAAATTTTCACTTATATTTACGGAGCTCATAAGCTTCGTAACAGAATACAAACTTTCAATAAGAGCATTTACCTTTACCGTAACAAACTTTTTATACAGAAACATTTTTATAGCAATTAATCCTGTAGCTAAAACCCACGACCTTTGGCTTAGCAGTCAGGGTCACTAACCACTAGACTAACAAGCCCGACGCATATACATATTATATACCCTAGAAAACAAAACGCTACTTCTTGTGGTCAGACAACCACTGCTACTTTCACCTATAACACCTACTTTTATATAAAAAACCTAATCCAAATCCAATTACCCCTTTAAAAGCAGCGGTGCCAAAGACAGACAAACAAACAAACAGACAAACACAAACCGGTGAAACTTACACCCCTTTTTTTCGCAAAAAAAATAGGTCACAAAAACAGCCCACTATTCAGCCGTCTAATCTATAATAGCTTACAGCGGTAAGCTGGATTGACAACAGACACGAATATGGCGGGGCCGCACACAGAACGAATTGATTCCGAATGAATATTGCAAGCAAGCATCGAGGCGAATGGAACGTTCAATACGTAGTACAAATTCCAACACATGCTGGGCTTATTGCTTTTGCATTGCAAGAGCAATTTTGTTTACACATGAATTTTGGCTATTATAAAAATTTAGAAGGCTAAATATAAAAATTTAGGAGACTAGTTATAGAATCAGAGGGCCTACACAAGTGGCATTGTAAAATAGATAGCGAAAACGAATAGATTGTCAAATGTATGGAATTGACACAAGCTTTCGCTTAACAATTTGACATCTTCAAACATTTGACAATCTATTCGTTTTACCTATCTATTCTACAACGCCACTTGTCTAGGGGGGCCAGCGTTAATTTAGGGCAATCCATTACAATCAATTGAGCTCATTTCCTGCAGTTCGATCGCTTATTTATGTGTATAAAAATATAGCGGTAAAATGACTGACTGATTGACCGTTGATACATTTTTTTTTTGGTGAGTGGGAAATCATTCAATGACTGCTCCCGTCCTGGGTGCGGCGGGAGGGCGTGTCAGACTCTTACTGACTAAAACCCACTCATATGTTCCTTCGATTGCCTATTATAAACATTCCGCAACCCGGGCAGGCGTTGGCCCTATTGGGCCCCTTCCTGTGCTGACTCCTTCTCTTTGAGGCGCGCGTGGAACAAAACGCGCCGTCTACGCGGTCCTGGTCCTAGCCGGGCGGCGAGCTACCCATCGCTCGCCCAGCACTAGGTTGCGACAGTCGTTGTCTCCACTCCGTCATGAGATCTCGCCGAAGCTCCGTGAGCCGTGCCGCGATAACCCGCGGCATCGGGACTTCACCCCGGCGTTGCACTTCCACGCACCGTTGATACATCAATGCACAGTCGAGACCGCTGGTCCTAGAGACACGAAACTTTGGGTCGGGTTGTTTTCGGGGTGTTTCGGGTTTGTTTTTTGTGAATAGTAAGTAAGTAAGAAATGATTTTTGGAAAATTCATCCTTAAAGAGGTAAAAAAGGGGACGGAAGTTTCGAAATTCACGTGCTCGAAGTTCGAAGTCGCGGGCGAAAGCCGGTTTTCATGCCAACTTTCATTCCATACTTAACTCCGTTCTAGGTTGAATTTCAGCTGTTGTCTTTGCTCACAGATTTTTAAACAAAAAAAACGTTTCGTAGTCGCTTTTAAAAAAAAATTCTAATGAGAAAAACGTTTTCGTAAAAAGACTACTGGTACTATCATTTTGAACAGGTTTTAAGCTCTTACCCTTAATGCGAGTGAAGCAAGGTAAACAAAACGTGACTAAAATATTTATTACGTTAATCAGCAGCACTAGAGAGTATTTTTGATGTTCCTCATAAATTTTGTTAACGTCTTAAACTCATTTCTGACGAAACGACAAGCCATTTCATCCATAATAATATTATAATTTCGAAAGTAAGGCTGTCTTAAATACCAAATTTTGCTAGCCAGTGCTGGGGCCATTTTCTCATGAAAAACAAGTGTAAATTAAATTTAAAAACCCCAAAATTATTTAAATCACAACCACTGCTAACAAAAGAGTAAATAACTTGGAAACGGTTAAAACGATTTTAATGAAACATGCCAGAAACCATCGCTAAACAACCATCTTTAAATAAAAAAAACCGCATCTAAATCGGATCATTCGTTTAAGAGCCACGGTGTCACCAGAGTCAGATAGACTAAAGCGGGTTGTAGACCGCAAACTAAGCTAACTTAGTTTAGCTTAGTTTGTATGGTTGACGTTGTTTTTTATAGCAAATAACTTAGCTTACATAGTTAGCGGTCTGCACACAAGTATGGAAAACTGCGTCAGCCATGTGAGCTAAGCCACTACTAACTTGGCTTAGCTCTTGGTCTGCAACTCGCATAAGTCAGACACATTCACGTAGCGGTCGAATTTCTTTTTGAGTCTGGTGATAAAAGTATTTTTTTAACCCTTAAACACACGTGATTTGAGACACAATAGAAAGACAATAGCAGCCCGACAGCCAGCTGTCCCATGCCTATTATAGAGAAAATCCGAGATTTCAAAAAAAAAAAAATATTACCCGTGTGAAGCTGGTGCGGGTAGCTAGGACAAGATAAACCGAAATCGTATATACATACTTCATTACAGGTTTAATTAGGCTTAGTCTCCACATTTTGTAAACAGGATTATCTCCCTGACAATGTTATTTGTAGGCAAAACAGCAAGGACTCTCATATGACGGTAAAGAGATAATTAAAATTCAAGGTAGCTCATTTGCCTGATTTCCATTGTTTAGGTACAAAGAAAATGTACCAGCGGCTGCTGGTGTCGGTAGTTTTAGGCGATTTTGAGGGGAAGCTGGATTTTGGTTTATGAGGGGGTAATGAGATGAATGAACGCATCCCATTGATTGGAAAGCATGAACAGCCGTTGGTCACAGATGCCTTTGGTTGATAAATAAATAGTCTAATCAAGGAGTATTTTGTTTGCTACGCGTTGGGGAAGTCAGTCGTTCTATGCATAACACTGGTATTCTTCTGGTCTAACAAAGTTGGGAAAAGGGATACGTGGATTTTGCGCTGCTCTTTTTTTAAAGGAATGTTTACTTTTAATAAAATAACCTATCTTAACGATTTAAAGTAACTTCTTCCAGGGCCCATATAAACTTTTCACCCTGTATACCTATAGATAAACAAATAAATTAATGATACTACAGATATCTATGAAAGGACAGAAGTTAGCAATGTCATCAGCCTGCCCTGATTACTTTTTTAAATCCCCGTTGGTTACAGCCATCTTGAAACATAATTCCTTCATCACCTAATTCCATTTGATTTGAAGCTTTCACAGACATCAAAACCATAAACCATGCTCTAACTACCGGTAGATGGCGCTGCCCTTTTATTGACTCTTAACCTTTTATTGGGCCAATGTTTTGGCCCAAAATGGCGGATATTAGGGTTGGAGATGATTTTCGGCGATAATGGACGTCCATTCGTCGGGGCATGATAAAATTTTATAGGGTAATACCGGCCCATCTGAACGTTTTGCTCTCCATAAAACCCACGTTTGTAGTAGTCTGTGATGTTTGTTTTTGTGTATTTAGTGTTAGTTGTACTAATAATAAAAATGTGGAAGTTTGTATGTTTATACTCTTTCACGCAAATACTACTGAATTGATT
Organism: Athetis lepigone; assembly: GCA_033675125.1. Classification (NCBI taxonomy): domain Eukaryota; kingdom Metazoa; phylum Arthropoda; class Insecta; order Lepidoptera; family Noctuidae; genus Athetis; species Athetis lepigone. The sequence continues at coordinate 17,589,625 of CM066227.1, forward strand.
CGGACTCCTTTAGTGGGTCTATAAATATTAATGTGTTTCCAAAGGCTCCCTAGATGGCGGGGATAAGCACAATTTAAAATATACAAACCATTCACCTGTTTAACAAAATATAGGAAAATTATTTCAATCGAGATGACAATTTTTTTTAACAAGCGTTATTAAAAAAATTTAAGAAACAATTCCCCGATGATATTAAAATCTCGACTTTAGCTAACAAAAAGTTGACAACTTCGTAACGGCTGACCCGATTTTGATAAAACATCTCTAATGATCATTACTGTATTAAGAACTTGGAAAAAAACCGCATCCAAATCGGTTTACGCGGAGACAGGCAGACAAACAAATAAATAAATATCCTGGGACAACTCACACACGGTTATCTGATCCCACACTAAGCAGAGCTTGTACTATGGTAACCAGACAACTGATAAACATACTTATGTAATTTATAAATACATACATATTACAGATAAATTACAAGCAGACACAGAACAAACAATCATGATCATCACACAAAGTTTGTCCTGGGTGGAAATCGAACCCACGACCTCCAGCTTAGCAGTCAGGGTCACTCACCACTAGACCAACAGGCCCGTCAAAACCCGACAAAGAGGCACACACACAATGGCCAATCTTTTAACACCCCTTTTTGCGTCGGGGTTAAAAATGACGAATTTAGTCAGTTACAGACATCGGTTAACACTTTTTCAATTAAGATCTATATAGGGTCTATGTCGTGATGGCCTAGTGGTTAAGGCGCCCGGCTCTCATGCAAGAGGTCGCGGGTTCGAATCCGGGCAAGTACCAATGTGACTTTTTCAATTCATATGTACTTTCTAAAGTTTATCTTAGACATCACAGACATCGGTGAAGGAAAACATCGTGAGGAAACCTGGAATTGTAGTTAATATAAGTCCGAAATCGCCAACCCGTCTTGAGCAAGCGTGGTGATCAATGCTCGTGCCTTCTCTGTATGAGAAGAGGCCTTTGCCCTGCAGTGGGACAGTTATAGGCTGGTATTATTATTATTATTACCTTTAAACTTTACGTTACTCGGGACCCTGGGGTCCCGGTTATTATTATTATTATTATAGGGTCTTATAGGGTCTGCGTCAAAAGAAACCGGTATATCATCATCATTTAAGTAAAAACCTTCAACTTTCAAACATAAAATCTCAAATGAAGTTCTAGATTTAGCATAAAACACGTTTGGGTAACTTTGCTCCGTCCCCTAAGCTGTAACTTACAAAGTGGAATACTTATGTTAAATTTATGCATATACGTTTGATTCTTTAGCTTATCGGAAATCAATATGGACTGTCATTGAGTTCTTTATTTTCTATTGAGCGACTTTATTCCAGGGTATTCTGACGTTTTGCTAAATGCAGTTCGTTCTTAGAGGTTTCAAGTATTTATTTCGAATCTTTCATGATGGTTCACAGACTGGTTAAGGAAAACAAATACAAGGTGCAATTTTAATGGGCCCTGAAAGAAAACTACTTGAAATTGTTAAGATATTTTTTTTTGAGGAAATCATCAAATGACTTCCCTCGCGTGGGAGTGTCAGACTTTTACTGACTAAAACCCACCCCTGTTCCTTCGGTTGCCCTTTATGTTCCGGGGCCGCGAAAATTATTAGAACTTTTTCGCAACCCCGCCAGACATTGGCCCAAGCGGGCCGCATTACGTGCTGTAAATTTGTATTTTCAAACGTATTTTATTTAAAGAAAACTTTATACTTTATTTAAAAAAATAAACAATTTGACTTTCAAAGATTATCGAAGTGATTCTCTTTATTTTTATGTTCATTCATAATTAATTTAAAGAAAGCTATTATCTAAAGAATATTATTTGAATTAAAAAAAATATCGAAAATTAATACACGATTTTATTTCAAAAGTTAACATTTCATGGTTTTCCTCTAATGAAAGATCGGAGTTGTGATTGTTGGTGTTAATGTCATAAGAGTACAAAAGTACAGAATGTTTCGCCATTTTGATGAAACTAAAAGCATCCTTCTCATTCGAAAACATTTAAACTTTCTATGGAGACACCTTGTATTAATAGTAAGTCTAGGTTCGAAATTTTCATGAGCAAGTGAAAAAACAAATCCATGTGAGTCTTGGACAATTACTACAAAATTTTACTGCGCAACGTTCATATAAATATACCTTAACAAAAGTTTCTGAGAACGATAAATAAGTACTAAATTTCATTTTGTTGCTGATTATACCTGGCAGACAAAATTACGAGAAATATAAAAAGTTTACCAAATCCCAATAGAGACATTTATTTACTTTAAAAGATAATTCAGAAAAATCCCAACTCCACAAAGAAGTAATATGTCTGCGAAAGCTAATCTATGCAATTTGTTATTTTCTTATACTTTTTACACAAATTGCAATTTGTACCCTCAATTTGATGTGGCCATGATTGCTTAAAGTTTAGGACAATTTATTTATTTAATTTGATTAAACCTTCGAACATACGTAATTTGAGCCACAATAGAAAGACAATAGCAGCGCAACAGCCGACTGCCACTTGGTCGTTTAAAGGTTAAATATAAAGTTTATAATTTATTTTATGAGTGGCAATAGCGTACTGGAAAACGCAGCGTGGGCAGGCCTCCCGCAAGGTGGACCGATGATCTCGTCAAAGTCGCCGGGTCCCGTTGAATGTAGATAGCGCAGGATTGATACATGTGTAAATCTTTGGCTTTAATACTTTACTGTTCTACGGGATTTAACGCGCACGTACCTTTTTTATTTGTTTTATGCTTGACGTTTCGGCAGGGTTACACCTGCCATGGTCACAAGCAGACTGTTCGGCGACACTACTCCGTCGATGAAGATAGATTTTCATCTACCCTCAATGTTGACGATTGTCCACTATAAGGCCGCGTACACACTACACTCACTGTGTCAGGTTTTTTTTGTCGACTTAAAATCGCGATGCTGAATTTTTGCAATCACTGGATTCCACATCGCGATTTTAAGTCGACAAAAAAACCGGCAAAAAAATCTGGAAGCTACTTCTCACCGCCCAAACACTCTTCTACTTTACATCCAATGAAATTGATAAGGTACCTAGGTAATTTATTCGTTGCAAACTAGCGCGGTTTACAGACCGTGCAGATACACAGAGTAGATAGATACAGAAGGCCAAGTTACTACTCGTACGACTTAACTGTGCACCTCGCGTTGTGATGTAACGCTGACGAATTGCTATCGCTATCAAACGAACGAGGCGAACAAGGGGCACCGCGCGGAAAAGTGTCATGCCAGCAAGGTGCATAGATAAGTCCAGTCAGTACGGGTTGTAAAGACGGGTTAGGGGACAACTTGTCCCACCTCGCAACTCGAAGACAACAATCGCAGGCAAGATGTTCCTTCTTGTATTAATAGTACAATAACGACTATACACAAAAAAGATAGCGAGATGAGATGGACTTCTTTCTAAGCAAAGCGTAAGGAGCTCACAATAGCAGAGCAGTTGGGCACGCCGTAATAGCAGCGGTAAGACCCCTCTTTGAGGAGTGGCTGGAGAGGCGCCACGGCGCTCTCACGTTTTGCTTGACACAGGTCCTCACTGGACATGGTCAGTTCGGGAGGTTCCTGTGTCGGATTCGGGTGGAAGCGACGCCTAGGTGTCACCACTGCAGCAACGGTCGCCTGGAGGACACGGTCGAGCACACGGTGGAGGTGAGCCGCGTATGGGCGCACCATCGACGTGTCCTCGTAGATGCGATCGGCGGCGGTGACCTCTCGCGGGGCGAGACGGAATGAAATGCCGTCGCCTCCTTCTGCGAAGCAGTTATGCTGGTGAAGGAAGCGGTGGAGCTCGAGAGGCAACGACGATCCTCTCGCCCCGGACTAAGACCCAGGCGAAGACGTCGAGAGTCGCAAGACGACTACCGGCCACCGGGCAACTAGAATCAACTATTTTAATGTAATTGACGTTCCAAAGTGCCTTCATGGTCTAATGGAAATAAACGATTTGTCTTTGACTTGACTTTGACTTTGACGTAGGCACGGTTCTGCATTCGGATGGCGAGCGATGGGTAGCTCGCCGCCCGGCTAGGACCAGGACCGCGTCGACGGCGCGTTAGTGTTTCACGCGCGCCTCAAAGAGAAGAAGTCAGCACTGGAAGGGGCCCAACAGGCCACGCCTGCCGGGGTTGCGGAATGTTACCGTGACCCTGGAACATAAAGGGCAATCGAAGGAACTTGAGTGGGTTTTAGTCAGTAAAAGTCTGACACGCCCTCCCGCCGCACCCAGGATGGGAGCAGTCATTTGATGATTACCCACTCACAAAAAAAATACCAAAGCAGTAAAAAGTATTCCCGTTGTCCCCAATGACGCGGATCCTATTTCAGATAGTTTTCTTCTACTCACACATGCCCTTTTTCCCGCACATTTGTATGAAGCTTCTGTAGCACGTTACTCCATGGCAGTAGGGTATAAAATATGGCTACGTGCATTAAAGTTTCCACCGTCAGCCCGCATTGCGTCCTATCAATCACTAGGAACTACCACGGCACTGCGGTTCCCAGGAGTAGTGGCGTAATTTGAGGAAACCACTCGTAAATCTGACAGGAATGAGTAAAGTGGAGCCTGTGTTTTTGGTAGTATGCAGCTTCAGTTTTTACCACCAGAACCAAAAAAAATATAAATGTTTAAAAATATTACATTTATTGAAACTATTTATTTAAAATGCCTTATAAATTAAATGTCGTGATGGCCTAGTAGTGGTTAAAGCACCCGCCTCTCATGCAAGTGGTTGTGGGTTCAAATCCGGGCAAGTACCAATGTGACTTTTTCAATTCATATGTACATTCTAAAAATGTATTTTGGACATCACAGACATCGGTGAAGGAAAACATCGTGAGGAAACCTGGACTTGTAGTTAATATGAGTCCGAAATCGCCAATCCGCCTTGATCAAGCGTTGTGAACAATGCTCGTGCCTTCTCTGTATGAGAAGAGGTATTTGCCCTGTAGTGAGACAGTAATAGGCTGGTATTATTATTTACTAAGACTCTACTGTCTGTCTGTCTGTCAATAGGCTGTATCTCATGAATCGTAAATTCGTGATAGTTAGACAGTTGAAATGTTTACACATAATAATTCTGTTTCCTGAAACGGTTCAAGTAAACATTTTTTTGTGACCAAGAACAGATAATTTTATTTTAAGATCAAAGTCGAAAATTCTTTATAAAAGCTCGTATTGAATCAGCTTATCTAAATCAAAATTATCTCCAGTTCTTAATCGGTCCAAAAATAGTTCAACTAAAAAAGTTTACCGTACAAAATTAAACATTTTAATACCGTAAAGTATCGCAAATTATTGGTAATCATTAAAGCGTTAGATACCGAATTAAAATGTCAACATCTAAAAGCTTTCACACGTAGTCATCAGTCACAAAAAATGTCAACCATATTTTTATCCTTATTTTTTTAAAAGCCTTGTCACCCTACTTTAACTCCTAGGTAATTTGTCTCAAGATTGCTGGCTGCTACTACATTAAAATTATACATTCGTTTGGAAAAATATCCAACACCTCAAATGATGAAACTTGCTTAGAGGAATTTATTTATTTATTTATTTAAGGACAACCAACAAAGCTACACCAAAATACATGTTAAAAACGCTTACATAATTACAAACTTTATAGTGTAGCCTTAATTAAAGGCTGCCACGGCATTCATTAAACATTAAGTAGGAAATACAGTTCCTCACAAAACAGATTTTACAAATCTAAATTAAACTAAACAAAGTGCTGGTATATGCACTACAAAATGAAACCGCGCGAGAGTAGGAAACAACAAATAAATTAAAGAGTAAACAGTATAACAAAAAAAAGATTAACAAAAAGTACAATTCATTCATGTGATAATGCCTTATGCAATATAGACTTCATTTTATGCAAAGAGTAAGACATATCAACATCTCCACTGGGTGAGCCTGACAGGCGACAATATTGCTCCTGCATTCTATTAATAGTGGAAAAATGACCCAGATTGGTCTTAAAGCCTTTACCGCGCAACAACCGATATCTGGACTTACGAGCGAGTTTGTAAGTCACATTAAAGTTTATTTGACTCAGCAACTGCGGACAATCAATATAAGAGTTTATTATTTTGTAAAGAAACGCCTGATCGAAGATAACACGGCGATTTTCCATACTCATAGTTTGAAGTGATTCAAGCGTGAGCCGTAGCTAGATAAATTTTTAATCATATTGCAGTGATATGACAAGTGCCAAAGAAATCTTTTCTGAACTGATTCCAAACGACGTTTATGTATTTCGTAGTATGGGGTCCAAACTATGCTGCAGTATTCTAAGCCTGACCGGACTATGGAGTTAAAGATTGCGATTTTAGTTGAAGCACGTTTAAATTCTTTACAGTTTCGCAGAATGAAACCTAACATTCTAAACCCTTTATTAGCAATTTTATCAACATGAGTATTAAATCTAAGCTTATTGTCAATATAAACACCCAAATCACGAATTACTTCTTTCTCGTTAATATTTTTATCTTTAATTTTGTAATTATGAAAGTATGGTCCCTTGTTTCTAGAAAAATGTACGGAATCAGGATAATTTAATAGCTTATTTTGATTATTGTTTGGATGAGAAAAATAGGGTACTACAGGACAAAGTCCCTTTCCACTGTCTGTACATACCTATGTATCTTTAAAGCTGCACAACAGATTTTGATGCGTTTCTTTTAAATAGATAGAGTAATTCAAGAGGAAGGTATTTGAGTAAAGGAAATTTAAGATTTTCAAAGTTTTGTAACACTCATGCCAAGCTGGGACGGGTCGTTATTGAACTATAAAACATCGAAATAACTCTCAACAGAACTCTTGTAAAGTCCTTCATCAGATTAATGGTCAGCTCTTCTGACTTCTAACTACACGTAACGACAACCAAACATGGTCTTCGTGAAAGGGGAGTCAATGATGACGTAGAAATACATAAAGTACATATAAAGGACATCATTCACTCCCCATACATTTTTGGCCCAAATTATTTTACTCGAATTTGGACCAAAAAAAGTGATGTCCTTTAAAAGGTTACATTGGTACTTTTCCGGTTTTGCGCCTGCAAAGGCGAGGGCTTTCACTACAGTACTACTACAACACTACAGCAGTATTTTCTTTAAAGGTACTGTCCCGCCACACGATGTTCAACCACTGCAACACCTAAATGCTATATTCAACAGTGAAATCCGCCAAAAAAACGCAGAGCAATAAAACTTGTCAAGTCCCGGAGAAACGATTCAACTGTCTTGGTCCCGCAACGAAAGAACAGCGGAGGAGTAAGAAAATGTTTTTCATCCCACCTATTCGAAAAAGACGACTTTGTTCCCCTTTAAGAACGCCCAAAGTTGATGTTTTCTATAAGAAACTTTCAGCGATAATAATGACGCTCCAAATTCAAAAAGTGCACCTAAAAGTAACTATTAATCGCACTTTTTGAATGTGGAGCGTCTTTGCATGTTTTACGCCCTGTTATAAGTGCGCCTAAAAACTCGCCAAATAATCGAACGCAAATAATGAATGGCTGGTACGACGTCCAATACCATAGTCACGCCGCGGCTGAATAAAAGAAAACTTAAATAGAAATAGAACGCGCAAAAAAAGCTACAATAATAATTTTACAATAAAGTATGAAGCGCCTTTTATTTTCTCATAGGGGGTGATGAAAAGTAGAGTGTCACTAGCGATCACTAGGGCGCAAAATATATTTTTGGCTCGGGCGACGTACTTTGAATCCCTCGCTACGTTCGGGATTCTATTTAAGAATTCCTCGCAAAGCTCGGGATTCTACTCTAGAATCCCTCACTTCGCTCTGGATTCAAAAAACGCCCTCACCGTAAAAATATTACTTTGCGCCCTTGTAATACAATTTACTATTTCACTTCTCTTCATAACAAGCAGGAGACAGTACGGAACTAGGAGAACAACTGGGATAAGCCCAAATTGCATATCACCGCAACAGTTATTGACCAACCAAGAATTAATTACTCCACAATATTTATGTTTAATAACATTTAACCAACCTGTTCAATCATTGAGTCCGACCTTTCATTACTGAGAAAAAGTTTATTAATTTCCAACAGATATAGTTATCAAGTTTTAATTGAACGGTCAGTCAGAGATGCCCCAAGGCGAGGCCCACGTACGGACAGCCAGTGATGTATGGATCAATTGTGACCTGGATACCGGTGGAAAGTTAAAATGACTTTATTATACTGTTTACTATTTGTATTGATCTGAAATGAAGGATTACGAAAGGTTTGGGATTAAATGTTTGTGTAATCAAGACAAATAGACAAGTCTAATAATTTGTGGAAAACGGTTATTAGTATATTTAGTTATATAAATTGCTTAGCACTCATCCTTTTGGGGGTGTTTCGAAAATCCTGTTAGAAACATTTTAAGTTCAAGTAAAAACAAGATATTAAAAATAATGTATTTGGACAGAGGGTTACCGGTATTTTTCCTTGCAGGGCGTGGTAGGATTAAAATAAAACAAATGATGCCTATCGGAATTCAGTAGTTTATGTGTTACCAAGATTTTTACGCGCCGTAAAAAACTTTCAACTTGGTTTTAGGTTACAATTTTGTACAAAATTGCCGTTATCAAAGAAACCTTATTATTTAATAAATAATTGGTATATACAATATTTACAAACTAAATTACTAATCTGATAAAGAAAAAAACACTATAATTAAAATAAAATGGCATCAAAAACTCCTCCGCATCGCTGTCAACCGGTAAAGTGCCCAAGAGACTGGCAGCATTGCCACGTTGGATGGCAATGCTAAGCCTCTGGCCACGATAAAAGCCAGACTTTGGGTCACGGTGTAACGGGATAGGGGGTAAAAGGTGAAGAGGGGGTTGTAAGAACCAAAAAAAATAAAAGTTGAAAAATTTAATACATTTATTTAAAAACTTTGTTTTTAAAAATATCTTAAATAAAAATATAGGGCCCTGTTGGCGTTTGGCTGATCACGTCTGAATTAAATTTAAATTTTATTTTAAATTGCTAAGTTCTTTAGTTAAAATTAAAACAAGCGAATCCGGAGTACCTCGCTACAGCATATTACTGAACCTGGGCCGGACGACAGGCAGGCCGGTCAAGCAGCAGGTCAGCTCGAAAAAAACAGGGGGTCTGAACAGGGGTCAGACCTTAACCCGACATTGAGTCCGGACAAGGGTCACAGGACCCTCCAGTACAGTACACAGTTCGGGACGTACCGTACACACAGTTCGGGACGTACCGTACATAAACAGCCTCCTGAGAATAAGGAAAAAAGAATGTCTTAGGAGAAAGCTAAACAAAAACTAAAATGAGGGCACTGTGCAGAAATGACAGTAACACTATCGCGGTATTAAGGTAGCGTGCAACCCACCGAGCCGCACGACCCAATATATTATTATTATCTGTGTATAATGTATAATAATACACTAATATGTAAAGAATGAATAAACTATTATTCCAAAAGGTCCACTTTTACTTATTCACAATTTATTCAAAACGAAATGTAATTCTATTCATTCTATAAAATGTTTAGAACAGGTATATAATGGTAATGTTGCCCATTGAAAAAGCAACGGAAAGGGTTGAAATTTACATCCACGCACAGCACTACAACAAAATGAAAGGAAAACTCACCGAGGGAGGCTTGGTGGCGCGGCCGGTGTGACCTAATGTCAACCTGGGGGTGTCACCCTACTCTGCAGAACACAATACACAACACATTAGAACTGTGTGGAATAAAATAATCACAACGGGAGGATTTTAGTCCAAGACACTAACCTGCCGGGGAAGATGGAGTCTTAATTGGAAACCCAATTACGGTCCCGTTCGGCTCCAACTCACTTGGCAGCGTAGGCTGTAGGAAAACCCGTGTGTTACTAACACAGAACAACAATGTACTCAAAACGTAACAAAGAAAATACTAAAACTTACCACCAGGGAAAATAGGTCTTGCTTGGGGCCGGCTCTCTCCACTCGGAGGCTGCGAAGGCGGCTTAACTACGGTCTACTGCCTACAACAGGGGCGTGCAGTAACCGTGTACCCAGATACCACGTGTCGGACGCCGACACAAAATCTATGGAAATACGCAAAACACAACCATGAAAACACTACACGGCGGACAGGATGCATTATACATCAAAATAAAACGACTATACTATTGAAATAAGATGAGGAAATTACCAAAATTATTTAGAAGAAAATATATCGACGTTGTCGTCGCCCAGACAAGGAAAAAAATGGCAGCGTCACAATTCAATTGACTCATTCCTTCTAGAAGGTTTCGTCTAGAAACGAAATATCGATTTTAATATCGATTATTACGAATACACTAATTTTGAACACCGAAAATTACTTCTATATTAAGAAGTGGCGAAATAATTACCGCAGAAGAATCTGAAACGACAATTCCGGAAAGATATGGAATTTCAAAGCCAAACACACTACAAAACACTCGATACATAATTTCGTCTTTCTATACTACTATGACTCAAAGTTTCTAAACGACCAAGAAAGAACTGTCAAAACTTCAAAACCAAAACTAAACGTCATTTTTTATAAATGTCATTATAAGTTAAAAACAAACTTTGCTTCTAAGTTTTTATTTCAGCTAAAACAATGTAAAATGATGAAAAAACTCAATAATGGTATTGTAAAACGAACTACAGGTGTCAAAAAGTGCAGTGGATAAACGGAACATTTATCCTTTAAACAAATACACTATACAACACGCAAGGTAAACTAACAAAGATAGTGATACAAGTTTACAATATTCATTGTGAAAAAAAAAGGTGTTACAACGGGACGAGTCAACTAGTCTTTTTGACAGCTACTTAAAAGTAAGGTGGCTTTAGGCACTTATGTTTTAGGTCTTTTTGTCAGCTCCTTAAAAGTAAGGTGGCTTTAGGCACTTATGTTTTAGGTCTTTTTGTCAGCTCCTTAAAAGTAAGGTGGCTTTAGGCACTTATGTTTTAGGTCTTTTTGTCAGCTCCTTAAAAGTAAGGTGGCTTTAGGCACTTATGTTTTAGGTTGGATCTCTTCTCTGAAATCGCTTTTCACAAAGGATACATATAACCTTTCAAGTCGTTGACCCAGTCAGTCAGATAGTTTACCATTTTATGCAAGTATACTAGTATAGATTACGTAAACTTTAATGCCCTTCCTAATAATCACAGTGTAAAGTTATGCAATGAATAAAGCCTGTGTAACCATACATTTTTTGACGTATAAACCTGCCATAACTTTATGCAGCGTTTATTAGTAAGGCGCTAATTGTTCCGGTATCTATCTTAAACCACAAATTCTCGCTAATAGAACTAACAATTTAAGTCTTTGAGGTGCGCGGCAACAACCGTTCCCACTTTGGATATCATTCAAGACGTGCTCTTGACAAACGGAACAATTCTCCTAAACTTCGGTTCTGTAGATACAAACACTAATTCGTTTGAACTTCAACTGCATCGGATTTCTGAAGCGAATTCTCGTGGTCAGGAAATTGAAGGTTGATTCAAAAGTTTGCCAGTTAGGAAATTGTTTATTTTCAGTGTAGAAATGGGTTTTGTTGTCAAGATCTACGTCTCGATCATGCCTCACGAGATAACAAGTCCGACTTGTACCAGCTAGGCAGAGTCTGTGCTATTCTAATCAGACAACTGAAATTTTATACCAGCCTTTTACTGTCCCACTGCAGAGCAAAGGCCTCTTCTCTTACGGAGAAGGCACGAGCGTTATTCACCACGCTTGCTTAAGGCGGATTTGCGATTTCGGACTCATATTGACTACAAGTTCAGGTTTCCTCATGGTGTTTTTTCTTCACTGATGTCTGTGATGTCCAAGATACACTTTGAAAAGAACATTTGAATTGAAAAAATTACATTAGCAATTGCCCGGATTCAAACCCACAACCAACGCGAACTAGTAGGCCATCAATGCCTTAGACAACTGACATACTTGTATAATTTTATAAATACATACTACTGAAATGTAAAGTGCAAAACTGACCGTTGTTTCTGTAAACATAAAACTTGAAGGGTGTGTTCTTTGTGAAAATTAAGTATCGTCTAAGAAAGGACTTTTGAGAATTCCGACCCTAAAGGATTTGTCACACTTAATGGGTTCTGCGGCCTGCGGTCAGGTCAAAGTGAACTCAGCCCGCATCATGTATGAACAACGCTGTCGGTCGGGGTAAGCAATCCGGGCAGGGCAACCGGTCAGCGGTCCGGGCGATGCGGGCAGGAAAAACAGCGGCCATCTTATTTCAGTCATATGAGCCCGCAGCCCGCGTGCCCGCAGCCCACCGGTCCGTACGCGTCCTTCCCACCCCATCGCCCCGTCGGCCCAACATGCGTTCTTTGATTGTGTGTGACTGTTGACCTGACCGCAGGCCGCAGAACGCATCCAGTGTGACAAATCCTTTAAACTGTGAAAAAGGGGATGGAAGTTTTTCGACATCCACGCAAAGCCGCGGGTAAAAGTTGGTCACCGGGCTGGACCATTTAACATCAAGTGGACGATCAGCTTGTTTGCCAAACAATAATTACGCCAAAAAAAAAACAAAATGATACCCAAAATATTCGACTATGTTACAAAATATTACGCGTGTACTATCGACAAAATTGAATCATGACCCATTTCGACGACAAATCGTTTGAAGCTGTCAAAATAATAAGACTAGACGTGTGACATTTTTAATACATGTTTACGCGATTGTCGACCTAATTGTATTTGAATGTCTGTAGGAAAATAAGCTTATGGTGGGACATGATTCCATTTTGTCGATTGTACATTGGGATTCAGTATAAACCGTTTCTGTAAATACTGTTTCAATTGTTTGCGAACAATACCTGCTGAATATTTCAGTAATCATTCGGGATCGTTTGCGGCTGCTACTATAGTGTTTAGGACCATTCAGTACCGTTTTATAAGAATTGTACAATAGTGCTAATTCCCACAGTCAGTTTATAGTCCACAAACTAAAATAAATTTAAGATCAGTGCATATTTTTCTTTACATTTCATTAAGAAAAGGACAGAAGATGAAATATTAGTTTAGTCCTGTCAAACTAAGACACACTACAGATAATTTAGACGCGATTGAAACATAGCCACCAAAAATCAATTTACTTCAAGCGCTGGTTTTCACCGTCTAAGTCAGAACTGTACAACTACCTTTTGCCTAATAAACGTTTATTTGACAGGGGCAGTCAATGTTCAGTTAACGGTGCTGCCATTACCTGAATATTGACTGCCCCTTTGTTGTGGTCTCACGCAATTGCTGAGTGTGGTGTGTTGGGTACGATTCCCACGTCGGTTTCCAGTTAGGAAAATGGTGCCTCTTTGTTTTTTCATTAGAAATTTCACAGTACAGAAACATAAATATAACCAAAATGTTGGAAGTCGATGGCTTCTCTTTTGCAGGACGATTTGAGTTGCCTTTTTAAAAAAATAGAATATTTCAAATCGATCCAGGCAAAAAACAGACATAAAATACAGCAAATTGGGAACCTCCTCCAAAACTCAAAGTTATTTATTCAATCATGTACCATACAGGTACTTACTTTTGAATTGTCAAGAAGTCAGTCTGTCAAATAGGTGAAGCTATTTGCTCGTTCTAAAACGTTTCTATAGAGAAGAACGAGCAATAAACTCAATGACAATGACTCTTTTAAATCAGTTTCAATATAACAATATTATTTGGTTACATTATACAATTAGGTGCAATGTGAGAAGGCAACAATTCATGAACATTAAAAGAGGTCTAGGTTAAAAAAATTACATACAAAAGGAATTTGAAACAGCTCAGGCAGCTGGGAGATGACCAGTCCCAACCGATGGCGCCCGTTCACGATCACTACATAATGGATCGGTACCATTTAGCTCAACCATTTTGAAGGGAACCGAATGATCCAACACACATGCCACCATCAGCAAGAGATAAGAGAAAACCTCCTTTTTGAAGTCGTATAAAATGGGTATGAATTATTTATTTTAAAAAGGGGCTAGCAACATCATTTTAACGTACTAGTAAGCCATCTTAAAACAGCATTATTTTTAAAATTCTGCTTCTCTGAAACAGGCTAAACATTTTTGAAGAGAAACAAAAATCGACAGTGAGCTTTTTATTTTGAAACCTCTTAAAAATAATGCTGTTGTACTGCGCGACAGCAAAGATGCATCATTGATAACTTGGACGAAAATGGAGGAACTATTATTATTTTGTTTCAAAAATTATTGTATAAAAAAAAAAAACAAAAGAATAAAAATTATATTATTATGTTACTTATTTGCGATTAACCCTTCTGTGCTGGAGAGGTATAAAAGTATTTTTTTAATTTGGCATAAAAATCTTTTTGAAATCTTCCAACACACGTGATTCGAAGTACAATAGAAAGACAATAGCAGCTCGACAGCGGACTGTCGGTTGGTCGTTGAAAAGTTAAGCAAAATAGTTTTTAATCGGAAAATTTAAAAAAAAATGCTGTTAGTTTTTTTCTCACAGTATAATCCGTGCATATAATAATGCAACTTTGAAGAACAGAACAGAAATTATACAGCTGCATCCATAATTCAATAGTACAGTAAAAAGCTTACAACACATAAAAAAAAGAAATAGTAATATAATACACAGCTAATTTATGACCCACGCAAGTATATGACGTCATAATCAATCTAAATCCGTACATGGACTTTGCATAACTAATCAGAACATGCATCGCTAATTAAGTGATGTAATTGCAAGATATTGCGTCATAGTGCAGGGCAGTTCCCTGGAGAATACATACCACTGTGTCGGTCTCGGCTGGTCAGGGCTGCCATATTGATCGTTTGGATAAAGTCTCGAATTATTTGAATTTAAGGATTTAGTGGAAAAAAAAACTTTTTAAACGGTTTTATCTAGCTACTAGCTGACTTTGGTAAATACCCTACTCTTGTAGATCGTAGCGTAATGTTATAAAGCCTATATTTTCCTTTTTTTAGCTTTCCTCGGTAAATGGTAAAAATCAGACCAGTAGATCCTAAGAGTAGCGCGATTAGCCAACCAATCAACCAAATAAACAAACTCTTCACCTTTATATAATAATGTTAAGTATAGCTTTTTTCTGTGTTCAATTCGGTTCATATTATCTTGCGCATCTTTTTTAAGTGCTTCTACTACACAGATTCTTATGGATCTTTGCTCATGTAAAAGAATGGTGGGAACCCAGTAAGCCAACGGGGTTTCCTAAATTGATAATTTCAAATTACCTTGATGATACAGTTGGGACTTAGACGGTGGAACTCTTCAATGGTTTTTCGAACTTAGTCTCATTTAGTTGGTTTTGTTTAACCCCATTTAAACCAAAGACCAACTTAACTATTTTCTATAGCAGACAAAATTAGTAGCTGTCGGTTGGAGCTTTTGGTATATTGTCATCAAGATTCGTGTGAAACGTCGAGAGACTCAAATCAAGTCCTAGTCACGTGGCAACCCTAGCAGTTCGGTTCATTTTAATTAATAATGGCGACAATTCTGCCCGTCATTGAAGCCAGGAAATGGGCGGCAAATAATGCTGTTTCATTACTGCATTGTACGAATCGATCATACTTTGTAGGGCGTGTATAGACTTACGAAGTGTAACATGAAATGGAACACACAATTAAAGAATTTGCCGTCCACATTGATGGAATGTTCGCACGAGTTGAGGCAGAACAGGGGTTGCAAGGCATGCGCCACGAACGGCGCATAACGAATGCCTCGCAAGGCGTGTATCTTTATATTCGTGACAAGGCATGTGCTACGTACGTGCGATGGCTAGCCAACGTATTTCTGTATTTTGCAAATGCGAATGTTTTAAATTTAAAGCGCCTCATTGCGAGCATTAACATTAGTTGTGGATACAGTTGCGCATGCACGTTTGAGGCGTGTGCCACGTACGATATCCTCGCAAGAACATGAAAACAGACAAACGAGGCATTAGACTGACTCGGATCAAGCATATGTTGGTATTATTTATCAACATGTACGCCTCAAGTTGGTTTGTTGGCCATTCGTGACGCATGCCTCGCAAAATCTGTATCCGCCTTAATGTGCACGGTTCGTCCGAGCAAGCCGCCACACAATAAGAATTCTGTTAAGTTACGTTGGTCTGTACACGCCTTTAAGGGTAAACTATTACAAAAACATGAAAAGTAAGTGTAATGTTCATTAATTGTTCTACATGAGTGAGGAGACATATTTGTTTAATTAAGTTGTCATGGAAGAATAGAAATTATGACAGTTTATGCAAACCATTTTATAACTTAACCACATTGACACAAAATAAGGTTGTTATTTATCTGGCCGCTATGCGTATGTGTGTCTTTATTTTTGCTTGTCAGGCAGATAAATAATAAGTTATTTATTACCCGATTTGCCTGCTAGAGATAACATAATTGTACGAATTTTACTAGAGATAGAATTTTGACACATTTAAAACGGGGCTTAAGTCAAATATCCATTTAAGTAAGCAAAATCCACAGCTTTAAATATCGACAAAATAAAGCATGACCAATAAACAAAATTTGACATTTCGAAAGTCTTTATATCCACGAGAGCATACCCACATGCAAAAACTGGGATCCCTTCTTTTCGCATAATATTCTTTGTCCTAATATACTTCGGCATAACGATTTTGGCACAATTTGTTTTGGCATAATAATACTTCGGCATAATTTTTTTAGGCATACATTTTATGTTGGAATCATGTTAAAGACTATATTGTTTTGGCATAAATTTGATTCGCATAATGTTAGTAGGCCTAATGACTATTAGCATAACGTTAGTAGGCCTAAAGACTATTTAGCATAACGTTAGTAGGCCTAATGACTATTAGCATAATAATGTTTAGGCATACAATTAATATAAATAACAAAAACAATTTTCATGCAAATGATATATAAATATAAATATACATGACATTATGTAAAGCAAACCAATTTGCTATAGTTTCTGTGACAATCAAATAAATTCTTGGTTAAAAAGTTAATATGCTGTGCAACAAAAATTAGTGACAGAACCGAATTGCTGCAAAACCGACTCCACGTAGTCTTGTTTGTCCTACCCCTAGAGTGTAATTTAAAATCGCGTAGGCGCGTAGGGGCGAGGCGGCCCGCGGGCTGAGGAGCAGGCGGCTGGGAGCGAGCCGCCGCGGCTGAGGCTGGCCGGCGAAGCCGGCCAACAAGCCGAAGCTGCGGTGGTGAGCGAAAGCCGTCTGCGACAATTAGCACGCGTGGAGCCGCCGGAGGCCCGCAGCGCCGGAGCCGTCACAGAAACCCTGCCTGCTGCATGTTGCATGCTTGCTTGAATGCTGCATACTTGCTTGCATGCTGCATGTTTGCTGGCATGCTGCATGCTTGCTTGCATGCTGCATGCTTGCTTGCATGCTGCATGCTTGCTTGCATGCTGCATGCTTGCGTGCATGCGGGTATAGTGTCTAATATTCTAAGTGTTCATAAATTTTCCATTGTTATACCTATAAAAATATGTTTGAATATTTTTATGCGAAATTTATGCTTTAAATTTTATGCTTTAGGACATTATGCTTACAAACGTTATGCTTTAGAACTTTATGCTTAAAAAAGTTATGCTTTTGAACTTTATGCTTAATAAGTTTATGCTTTAGAATATTATGCCTAATCATTATTATGGTTACAGACATTATGCTTAAAAAAGTTATGCATGAGCAGTTATGCGTAATTATGTTATGCGAAAATATAATTATGCCAAACAACATTATGCGAAGTTATATTAGGTCTTAAAATTTTATGCAAATGGATAGGGAACCGCAAAAACTATGTAGTTACTAACACAGTCAAGTATTTAAAACGGGCGTCACTCAATTTGCAGACCAAGGCACTCTAAAATAGAGCGAAGTAAGGTTCGCCATGAATAGTGTATGAGGCGAGTTTCAAGACTGTTATTCCCAGAGGTGTTATTTCGTGCCTTCGTCGAAGTTTGACGAAAAAACGAAAGAGCCCGCGTCTTTGCCGAAACAACGAAAGACCCGCTTCTGATGGACCGTCATGATTTATGGTCCTTAAAAGGGTGAAGGAAATTCTGCGTAATACTTTTGAATAGTGATGAGGCTTGTGAATAATAAGGCTGTTAAACATTGACATCATCACAAGATTGGGATTGAGCTGTTTTAATTATTTATACTGTCCAAGGTTTAAATGTTATATGAATATTTGAAATATTGAATACTGTAGATTTATTTCATCTACACGTATAGAATATGGGTAGATATGAAATGTATAGATTGACAGTACTTTTTTAATTGAGCCTGTTGCATATTTTTACGGAGAAGAGTACAACAAATAATAAAAATAAAATAAGATTTTATCACGTCTTACGACCAAAAATATGTGTCCTTTTTGTTTTAATTTTTTTTTTGCGTTTCACAATATTTTAATAAAATAAAATATATTACACTAATAAAATATATTAATATAATATAGGTAAAAAGCACAAACAAATTTTGTTTGTGCTTTTTACCTGCCTTTCGAAAAGTGTATTAAAGAGATTGGCACTCCGCACCCATGACCATAAGGTTACAACCCCAAATTGTCCCAAAAATATACGTTAAAAAAAATAAGTAAATATTTAAAAAAGTTTATACCCAATTCTTTTCCTTTAAATTACTTATTGATGTCATTGTTTAATCGTAGTCATTCTGAATAAAAAACAGGTAATTGATTATCATGAAAATGGCATCAAAAATTCAAATAAATGACGGACCTGTTGACATAATAAGGTGTTATTTATTTATAAAACTTATGTATTTATAAATTATGTAAGTAGGTTTGTCAATTGTCTGTTTACCATAGTATAAGCTCTGCATGGTTTGGTATCAGATGGCCGTGTGTGAGTAATTTCAGGATATTCTTTTTATTATTTATTTCATTATTTACAGAACAAATATTTCTATACTGGGCATCACTATACAGTTCAACTAATCACCTGACGTCCAAAAACTCCCATTTAGACTCCTTGTCAAAAGCGTCTTTGGGAATAAAGTCTGCCATATCGGGAGCATCTGGGTCAATCCTGATATGGTCGAATTTGTCCTGGAATTATAATTAAAGAGTTAAATGTTTTGTTTTCTAATCATAATTTTTCTTTTCATCTATTCTTAAATAGCTCTCCATCCCTAAAACCATCTCTACCTAAAAAATGACGGGCCTGTTAGTTAGTGACCCTGACTGCTAAGCCAGAGGTCGTGGGTTCCATTCACACCCAGGACTAACTTTGTGTGATGAGCATGATTGTTTGTTCTGTGTCTGGGTCTAATTTATCTATAATATAGTAGTCTTATTAATTTGTTTTTTTTTTGTTTTAGACGTAACCATTTCTTTACAGTGGGGCAATAATGGGCTGCAATTATATTAGATAAAATTTAAAAATCAAAAACCCGCTGCCTTGAAGTTATTAAGAATTGCGACTGCAGCTAACAAAATAGTTGTAACTTCGAAACGGCTAAACCGTAATTGTTGAAACATGTTTATTAACCATTGCTTCGGTGATACTGATAGACATACAGGCACTTACTACTTAGGTTTAACAAATTTATTTACTCATAAAGAACACAGTTCACTTACAATGAACTAAAATGACTAATTATAGCTAGTTACAGTTTTTATACTACTTTTTATTCAAGTGCAAAAAAAATTTAAAACGGGTTAAAAATATATGTTTAACCCGCTTTCAATTTCTTTAATTATGTTAAATGAAATAATAACAAGATATAAACAACTTTCTACCCTTTCATTAAGGTCACTATAGCATTGAGTTTATTTTGCTATCAAATATGATAACGATCCAGAGACCAATTGAAATGCAAATTTAATTTCTTGGTATACTTACCGCAGCAATTGGTTTCTGCCCCTGTGTCAGTCTGAAACAATAATATAAGGATAAAATGAATCCTCTTTATGATCGGTAATATAATTTAATAGCAAACAATTAAGCGTATTTAGGGTGACCAAATTAAAACGGAACCTTAGAAGACTACGGACACTTAAGGTCATAGTTTATTAGAGCCACCCGGCACCCACTCCACACCGACTCGCCTCCTGCGGCTAGTATTCTTTATAATGGACTTGTATGGGCATGCGCTCACTATTAATATCAACTCCGTAGCGTCACCGGATCGCCTCGGTTATAAGGCGAGTCGGTGCGGAGTGGGTGCCGGGTGGCTCTAATGAGCTTATGACCTTTATTCAGTTCCATTTTGAATTTCACTGAACAATTTTGGTCATATGGTCTACTTCTATCAGCCGTGTTAAGCGTCGTAAGACTGAGAAAAACCATGAAACTTTAGGTACTATGCACATTTTTTCAGCTCTTTTATATAAACGAGATTATACAAAAGCTAACAGACGTGAAAAGATGATCGGACACGTACGATCGTACGCGTCTTCATGTAAGATCGTTGCTTTCTCTGGACATAAGCTGAATAAAGTTCCTGCTGGGGTTGCGGAATAGTTCTAATACTTACCTCAGCCTTGTAACATAAAGGGCAACCGAAGGAACACGGGTGGGTTTTAGTCAGTAAAAGTCTGACACGAACTCTCGCCCCGCCCAGAGCGGGAGAAGTCATTTTATGGTTTCTCATCCACAAAATAGGTGAATAAAGTTGAATAAATGTGTTATAGTTCTTTGTAGTGGTCCCTAAAAACAGATCTTTATTTACCTGTGTTGATTAGGTTTCTTTTTTCGAATCTTCCGTAGAAATATAATATAGTGCTGTAAGCATTTTGTTTTTTATTAAGAGCATAGTTAGCACAAAATAGGTAATACTAGTTTATAGGCAAAATATCTTTTATTAAGTGCATTGTCAGCTCAAAATAAATAATACTAGTTTATTTTAATTACCGGAGTCAATTTATTTGCACTGTGAAATACGATAAAAAATAATTATTAATATATTAATATATATAAATAATTCAGTAGCGAGCATCGAGGAGTTCAAGAAAGTATATAAGTTTTTTAAAACTCATTGCAGCTTCTGTGGCAATAATTGCAACATAACGTAAATGATGTGTAAATTATTTAATTTATTGTTAAAAATCTTAATGGAACTTGCTAGGCTTCAAACCTGCAACTTGCAAGTGAGAAACTTCACCAATTGGCCATAGCGACTCAAACTAAATTTTTAAATTGATAAACAAAATCTTAAAAATAATGAAAAATCGACGAGAACATAATTATAAAAGATGAATCATTCAGCAGCCTAGCTGTCTGCCCGCCTGCCTGCCTGGCTGCCTGTGTGCCTGTGTGTTGTTGAGCAGTCTGTGGGTAAACTTTACCCGCCGGGCTGCTAATGCTCTGCGTGTCCAGTATAATAACGTCTTTAGGATGCTGATGCGCCTGCCACGCTATTGTAGTGCGTCCGGAATGTTTGTGGAAGCGCGAACGGATGGCTTTCATGCTATTATAAGGAAAAAAGTAGCTTCCTTATTGCAACGCGTGCGAGGCAGTAGTAACAGTATCCTGCAGATGGTTGTGTCTCGTCCTGATTGCCCTATCCAGAATAAATGGATGCAAATTATGATGGGAGTTTACTAACATAGTTTATAAGATTTTACTAACAATAATTTTTATTTTTATTTTCATAATTTTAATTTTAAGTTCAATTGTATTTAAATTTGTTATATATGGATGCATTTTAATCTGAAATAAAATAATAATAATAATATTTTCCCCTATAGTTAATTCTAAATTCAATTAAAGATTGAAAACTTAAGAGAACAATAGTACTAGGAGCGCAGTAATGTGAAGTGATAATGTGAGAAAATTTAAAATACTGAGATACTTAGTACTTAAATCAATCAAAAGTACTAGGCGCGCAGTTCTGTTGTGTGAAGTGGTTAATAGAAAATGTGAGCGCAATTTTAAGAAAGTATATGTTTATGAACTTAAATAATACCCATCCATACTAATATTATAAATGGGAAAGTGTGTCTGTCTGTCTGTCTGTTTGTCTTTCTTTCACGGCAAAACGGAGCGACGAATTGACGTGATGTGGAGATAGTTGAAGGGATGGAGAGTAAAATAGGCTACTTTTTGTCTCTTTTTAACGCGAGCGAAGCCGCGGGCAAAAGCTAGTATATAATAAATACTTACTTGTAAAATGATTTTCTAATGGGATAAGGTATTATTCCTGGTTTGGCATTAAATTCAGCTCTTGGAAAATACCTAAAAATAATAAATAAATAAATATGTTTATTAAAACAAAACGGTCATTTATTACTGCTGTAGGAGATAATGTACAACAGCAACTGTTAAAACAATAACCGGCCAAATGCAAAAATGGAAACAAACACGTTTGTTCTATAGGGGCGCCACTTTGATTCTATTTCGTACTCAGTATTTGTTGTAATAGTGGGTGCATAAAAAAATCAACAGTCTAGCTAACACAGTACATGAGAATGATACAGTCTGGTGACAGACGGACTGACAGACAGGCAGATTAAATCAATACTTAAATGTGACATTATTGGCAAGATTCCTTCAGGTACGAAAGCCAAACAAAATTGGTTCACAGTATTATAAAGTTTTACCGTGACCCCGGAACATAAAGGGCAACCGAACGAACATGAGTGGGTTTTAGTCAGTATAAGTCTGACAGGCCCTCCCGCCGCACCCAGGACGGGAGCAGTCATTTGATTATTATATTATAAAGTTTCTTACCCATTACTTAGGTCATTCAACTGAAACATAAAAATATACAAGTTCTAAATCTTTCTAATTAAGTGAAACTAGCTAAAAACACGTGAAAAATATTCATTATATCAGTACATAAAATGTGCATGAATATGTAAAAAAGAATTGTAAATGATGTAACTTACATTTGGATCAAATTGGTATCGTTCAGTATTTTCATCCACCTGTAATTATCATAATTTATTATATTTTATCATAATTTTAATATTTTTTTTAAATATTTTAACTTCCTGTAACTTTTCTGTATTTTTGCACCTACTTTGTTTTGTCTCTGCATCACCCTAAGGTAGACTGGTAGAAAATGCCTAAGGCATTAAGTCCGCCTATGTACGGTGTTCGTACATAAAGTTTAATAAATAAATAATTTCATGTTTATTGTATTGTGAACGGACTTTTAAGTGTAGTGCTTAGTGACCCTGACTGCTAAGCCGGAGGTCTTGGAGTCGATTCCCACCCAGGATAAATTTTGTGTGATGAGCATGATTGTTTGTTCTGTGTCTGGGTGTGATTTATATATATATGTATTTATAATTGAATAACTTAGTTATGTATATGAGTTGTCTGGTTACTATAGTGCAACTTCTGCTTAGTTTAGGTTCAGATAGCCGTGAGTGGGTTTGCAAGATCTCCAACAGACTTCAAAAAACTTTTAACTTTATTTACTATTTTATTTAATAAAATTTAAATAGCTTTATTTAAATATACTTTTCATACATTAATGTAGATTTAGCTGTAGCTTAAAATAAAATCGCTTTACGCTGTCATTCTTCGCTATAAATAAGATGCTAAGATCTTTAAAACTACGCAACAGATTTTGATGCCATTTTTTTAATAGAAAAAGTAATTTAAGAGCTTTAGTCAGTAAGTAAAGTTAGTCTTTTTCTACTATATTATGTAATTTTAAAGAGTTCTAATGTGATAAATTTTGCATACTTATTATGTCAATTTATGATTTAATCCTTCGAACACACTGATTTGAGACACAACAGAAAGACAATAGCAGCCCGACAGCCAGCTGTCGGTTGGTCGTCGAAAGGTTAAAAGCTTGTCGAGAGATTATCGGATGGATCAGTAAATAAAATAACTTAATGAGATTGATTGATTAAAATACAAAATATGCACCTTTACCTCGCGACAAGCTTTTGTTTCAAATAAATTGTGTAATAACGTTATAACGTCATAGTAAAAGTTTATTTAATTTTTTTCAGCGCGTTTAATTAAATGCTTGTTTTTGAAGTGAAAACTTCTTTAGCGGCGTTGAGCACTTTTTCTGTAATGGGTATAAAATACCACCTGAGTGGTCCTTACGCCTAGCAGACAACACTCCCACTGGTAGAGCTATCAAGCTCATTAATAATTTTCTTCAGGCGAGTCCAGATGCAGATATATTTTTCGATCCACCACGTGTTGTAAATTATAACGTTTTAATGTATTTGAATTGGAAATAATGATTAATAATAATAATAATATATTTTTGGTTATAATTGGACATCATCATTGACTTATTTGGATTATTTAATTATTGTATTTTTTATGACATTATTTTATATTATTATGTAATTAAAATGACACCTATAGTATAGATATAAGCGACTTGGTTTGTAAACTGTACGCTTATGTTTTATGAATAAATGAATATGAATATGAATAAAATCTTAAACTCGCGTCAGGACACGTGACCTGATCGAAAAAGCGTAGGACGGATGGATAGTAGACAGCTATAATCAAGTTTTTACTTCTGCCGGCACTCCCGGAGTGCAACCCGTCTTTTTTTTTTACAAAACTGTACTTACTTTAATTGGGGTATATAGGGTGACTAGCTGAAATAAATGATACTTAAGTTAAACACGATGGTTACACAAATAGAGTTATACATATATACGTAAAAGAATAGTAGTAGTCAATAAAAAATATGTATTACCAATGTTTTTTTTTAATTCATTTAAATTTGTATTACGATGACTTAAATCATTATTTAAAATTTATGTACTTCAAAACTTAGTACTAGACTTTTATTCACTTTTGCGTACAGATGTAATATTTTCAACACAAAAAGGATTAGAAAGATAATTTGATTAAATTGAACGATAAAGCAGGTTCATGTTAGTTTTTTTTTTTAAATCTAGCTTGTCACAAAATACAAAACTAGTGTAGACCTACGGAAGGATTTAGTAGAACCCGTAAGACTTATCTGTGCACCTCGCTGGAATGCGACCTCTCTCCCGCTTCCCCGCGCGGCGCCCCGTGTTCGCCTCGTTCGTTTAGTAGCGATAGCATTACGCCAGCGTTACGTCACAGCGCGAGGTGCACAGTTATCTGATTACAATAGCCGTAAGGGCCTTTATGTTCCGGGGCCACGGTAACTATTAAAACTATTTCGGAACCTCTGGGATGCCCTTCCAATATTAATTGTTCATTATACTCTGCCTTCAAATAGTTTAGGAGAAACTGCAACATTCTTTATACTAAGTTTTGAAGAAGTATGTGTACAAAACATAAAAAATAATAAAAATTCCAGCCTATTACTGTCCCACTGCAGGGCAAAGGCCTCTTCTCATACAGAGAAGGCACGAGCATTGATCACCACGCTTGCTCAAGGCGGATTGGCGATTTCGGGCTCATATTAACTACGAATCCAGGTTTTCTCACGATATTTTCCTTCACCGATACGAAACATGGGTTAAGTAAGTTATTTACCTCAGCATCTGAGTAATATGGTTGCACATATAAGGGTGTTGTATCTTCCAGATTATTTTCCTAATGTAGATGACAAATAAAAATAATAAGTGAAATTGTTAAGGAGGTGATAAACTTGAGCATTCGAGACTTGTCGAGTCTTTTTAAGACTTCTCGAGTATTGTTGTTTTTTTTTAATCAACATCAACTTAATTGAAAATTAAATCGTCATTATCGTCATCTCATCGTATGCACTAAGGGTATTTTGATAATTACAAACAGACTTATAGTCACCCTTATAATTTAAAATAGAAATAATTATAATTAATAATTAGAAATAAAAACGTGAAAAAAAACCAAAACAAACTTATTCATTACTTACTGGTTTCGTCATTTGGTCATTATAGGAAATCTCGGACATCTTTATGGTTTTTCTACGGAAATATGATTAAATAAAATAAAAGTAATCAACGTAAGTTATTTTATTATTTTACCGCGTAAATAAGTATTTAAACAAACAAATTATTTACTTATAATTATCTACTAATTGTTTTCTTCGTACAATTTCACTTGCAAGCTTACGGTATTCATTTAATAAAGTTTCCATTGACATATCCTGCAAAAGGGAATAACATTGGTTTTATTTATTTATTTATTAAGGTTTGCCAACAGCTTCTGTATACAAAAGAACTTAAATATAAAACAAAAACGGTCTAGGACTTATACAGTCGCCAATTACAGGCCAACCAGCATGTCTACAAAACGGATAACAAATTACAAGTACAAAACCCTAAATACAGAATAAAAAAAACACATTAACACTAGCACAAATTACAGTAGTTAAAGAAAGTAAAAGAAGTAATAATAATATATAAACAAAAATACTCTGTTTAACTGGTAATGTAGTAAATAGCACTGCAGACCCACCGTACCCCTGGCCGTACCCCTGGTGGTACGGTGGGTTTTTCAAAGTTAAACCATACCACCAGGTAATAGTGTTGTAACACTAGTTAAAACTACTTCTAACAACAATAATTATATTTAATAAAAAGAAAAGTGACAACTAATAATAAAATCAAACTCACGGGTAAGCTTGGTGTGGTTTGATCCTAGAAAATATAAAAAATTAGATTATAAAGCAGCTATCACATAGTAATGATTGATAGAGAAATCTTAACGTTCTAGTATTAATAGTTTTCAAGTGTAAAAGAATAATTAAAATAACATATTATTTTAGAAAAGTACACTATTTATCCTAATACTAATACGTTTACTACTAATGCGTTTATTAAAAAAAAACATGTTAAATGGTTGGAATCTCCTAAAATCCTTTCTTAGTGGATATTTACTCTTCACAAAGAAGATACCCTCCAAGTCTCAGAGAGAACGGGATCTTTTTTGCGCAAGATCGGTATTTTGCAGATTTTTTAAATTATTTTAATAAAAGACTATGTAAATCAATCACTCACGAAGGTATTACAGGTCGTTAGATACCTATCTATAAATCAATACATTAACAATTAAAATGCTGATAAATAATAACAAGATTGTGATAGCTTCACGGTAAAAAAAAAATAGTAGAACTCAGAACAAGAACTTCAGAACTTTTTCTTTAAAAAACACTAATTTAACAGAATATTCTAGAATATAAGAATACAAGTATACTTACAACTACCGATTGCCAATTGTAGGTTTCTGTTACACCGGTAATGCTAAGGAGGGCCTTTAAGACAAAGACATTATGTTGAAACAAATTGATAAACGATAAAATAAGGTTTTAAATAATTAAGTAAAAACATGCAAAAAAATTAGTACGAATTGTTATGGTTTTTACATCGGCAGTAATACCCATAGTATTTATGCCAATGTAAAAAAAATGAGAATAATTTACTTTAATTTTCACGCAAAAATCTTGGCGTGCCCTGATGACGAAATACTGAACGAAAAAGACGAAGACGAAATGAGGCGTAACTACTAATTTTGAGTTTGGATATATAGAATTAAAAAAAAAACAAGTAAAAGATTACATTTATAACCAGTACTCACCGCCATATTTTCTGTTACTTGATCCTATAAAAAATGCAGTATGTATATATACCATTTAGTAAATGTAGTAGTATGTATATTAACCAGTCGTATTGTAAAATACCGTTATTAATATGACGATATTAACGTAGGATAACGTTATTCACGCTATTTTATCACAATTTTAAGAAAAAAAAAACATTTCTCTTTATAGGTCACTAATTACAAGTTACGCCTTATAAGTCACAAATTATGATCAGAAGCGTCAAAGATTCTAGGGTTGCAAATAGTTCTATTAGTTACCGTGGCTCTGGAAAATAAAGGGCAACCGACGGAACATGAGTGGGTTGGGTTAGTCTGTGAATGTCTGACATAAATGATGGCAGAAGTCATTTGATAATTTACCAGTGACCAAAAAAAGTAGCTCAGTGATATTACAGTCAAACTATCACGGTTTATGAGATAAGTACAGTCTGGTGATCGATCGATAGACGTACATCAGTCTTAGTAAAAACCCTAAAAACGATTTACAAACAAAAACTTACAGCTTGCCACATAGGTAATTGGTAGAATTCATTGTCATTTTTTGATCCTACACCTCCTGGCTGATCATTCGGAGGTAGATTTGCAATTTGTCTTGAAATCAACGGAACTGCATTCTGAAGACTTACTGGGACTTGTGCCTCTGGACTCTGTGGATAAACAGAAAACATTTCTATGTCGGCCAATATCATAAGACATAGGAATGTTATAAAGAGAGTTAAATAACTCATTTTCAGAATTGTAAGAAAGTTAAACGCCTCACAGAAGAGAGGAGGCCTGCATAGGCAGTTCAGCCGGAGATTTCGGGAGTCACATACGTTCCCGCGGTCCAAACAGACGGAGGGATAGACGGACAGCGGAATTTTAGTGATTAAGCCCCCTTTACCCTTCTTGTACGGAACCCTATACAGAAAGGTTGCGGAATAGTTAAAATAGTTACCGGGACCCCGGAACATAAAGGGCAACCGAAGAAACACGAGTGGGTTTTAGTCAGTAAAAGTGTGACACGCTCTTCCGCCCCGCCCAGGACGGGAGAAGTCATTTGATTAGTTCCCACTCTCCAAAAAAAATAAAGCCTATACAGAAATATACAAAACAAACATGTACTTACGGCTTGCCACTTAAGTAAATTGTAAAAGTTATTGATATTTTTTGAATCTCCACCTTTAGCCTGATTTGGTAGTTGACTTAGTCCCTGATTATTGTCATTCGGTCTTGAATTTAATGGATTCGTATTCTGTGGGCTTTCAAGTGGGGATTGTGATTCTGGATTCTGTGGACTTAAGATTAGCCTGTATTTAAAATGTTATTGCTTGCTGTAATGTTATTAGCAAATGTGTATTTTTAGATAAAAATAAAAATAAGACCACTGCGAGTCCGGTCTTGAAGATATATTCATAGGTACAAAAATTATTTGTGAATTTTATAATTTGACATGTTTTAATTTTATTTTGTATTGATACAGGTATACCTATTATTAAGTAAACTTAATTTAAAAAAAATAACAACAAAAACAGAATAATTTGAATATTGCTTATTGGAAGTAATTGAAGTATTTTTTATAAAATACCTAATAACAAAAACTGCAGCTAAAATTAAATAAAAATATGAAATATTTATTGAGACTCATTATAAAAGCATACACATCAAAGATAAATTACACCCAGACACTGATCAAACAATCATGCTTATCACACAAAGTTTGCCTAGGGTGGGAAATGAACCCACGACCAGCTTAGAAGTCAGAGTCCCAAACCGATAACCTACAGACCAGCCTGGCAAAAATAATTAATATATCATTTACTTACATTTTAGCAAACTCTTGTATATTCTTTTGTTTACGATTGTACTCTTGTAGTATGGTCTCTTTTACTTCTTGTTCCTTGTATATATCGGGATTTTGCAGGATAAAATCGAAAGGTATGTCCTAGTGATAAAAAAATATGGTGTGTATATTATAAATCATCAAATATTAAACATGTGTTTTTATCTCACATATGTACAAAATATTACTTACTGAATTTGATGTAGTGGTGCTCGTTGTGTCTTGTAGGTATTTCCTAATTGAATTTTATAATGTACAGGGTGTTAGATTAAGCGATGAATTTATTATAAGCAAATATAGAGCTACTAATGAATATTCATATTTTAAAGGACGACCTTAAAGGAGAATGAGAGTAAGCGTCCCAAATTCTTCATTACTTTAGTGCCTATGTCATTTTGAGACCTGGTTTCCACCAAAGCGGGAAATGACTTATTAGTCATCGTCCTCATCATTATCTCCCTAGCCCTTTCCCAACTAAGTATGTTGAGGTTGGCTTTCAGTCTAACTGGATCCAGCTGAATACCTGTGTTTAACGTGCAACGATAGCCTATCAGTCCTCTGTAATCCAGTTACTGGGTGACATGATGTCACTTGGTTAGACTGGTCAGACTTTCTGACTCCTCAATACCCGTAACGACTGTCAAAGTTACAATCACAACCGGGGCCAACGGCTTTACGTGCTCGGAGATGTCTTGTTAATAGCCAAAAGAAATAGAAGATAAGAATAGGACTGTTAGTAATTTGCAAAAGCTATGGCGGTAGAATGCAAAAATAACGCGTGTCAATTGGATACATCTTCGGACATCTCCGCGTGTGAGTGGCTACTTACTCTTCACAAAGAACACACTCTCTAAGTGTCCTGTCTCTAAGGCCAGCTTTGGGCAGTGCATTAATATATTATCAGCCAATGAGTCAGACAATCAGACAGTTCACCATTTTATGTTATATATTACTAGCTTTTTCCCGCGGCTTCGCTCGCGCTAAAAAGAGACAATATGTTACTCTCCATCCCTTCAACTATCTCCACTTAAAAATCACGTCAATTCGTCGCTCCGTTTTGCCGTGAAAGAAAGACAAACAGACAGACAGACAGACATACAGACAGACAGACACACTTTCCCATTTGTAATAGTATGGATAAATATAGATGAGGATAGTTAAGAACACAACTCACTTTTCACGCATCATTTCTGCCTCTCTCTTCTGTATTTCCAATTCGATCTGATGATAATCTTTAACGAAACGAGCTATTGGTAACTCCTGAAGGAAATAAGACTGTTATGTTACGACTTACAACAATAATAAGTTCAGGCGTAAAGTAGTGTAACATTACGCTACTATTTGGCCTTTTTCGTGCTCGTCAAATAAGTACTCTTTTTGTTCGCTAGCCTTTTTTACCAAATTCTTTTTGGTCAATTTTTAAAATTGGAAGCGGTGCTATTTGGCGAAAAGAAGTGACAAGAAAAAAATCAGTCATTTCTTTTCGCCAAATAGCACCGCTTCCAATTTTAAAAACTGACCAAAATGAATTTGGTAAAAAAGTCTAGCGAACAAAAAGAGTACTTATTTGACGAGCACGAAAAAGGACAAATAGTAGCGTTATCTTACAGTAGGTAGGCTTACGTTTAAAGTTTAGATATAAGTAAGTAGTAGTATGAATAACCCTAAAAAATATCCGGGTGTGAGTTGGAATCGTGAATGAAGAGTCCGTAGTAATATTGGCAAAAAATGCCAAAAAATCACGTTCGTTGTATAAGAACCTAAAAATTTATTTTACCCTTTTGAGGTTGGTATTCACAAAAAAGATTTTTCAGTGGATACTTACTTTTTCAAGTTACTTGTCTCTAGAACCAGCGGTTAAGGCTGTGCGTTGATATATCAACAGTCAGTCAGTTTGCCATTTTATGTGTATAGACATCCGAAGGTGTTGATGAATACTTAAATTATAATATCTGACTGCTGCACTGGTCTAAACAAAAACTATATACAACTAAACGATATAGTTTCTAATATAACAAAGTACTCACCAATAAGTCGACTGCTCGTTTCTACAAGAGCACAAAAAGGTAAGTGTCGTATTTCAACCTATCACGAATATTTTATTAACCTTCCTGGAATTTATTCTTAAGAGCAGTTATTTATTTATTTCTTGGGACAGTAAATTGCTGAGCTAGTACTAGCAGTATTTGTGCTTCGTTTTATGTGTAATATTAATTAACTAGCGACCCGCCTCAGCTTCTCACGGGTGTTACAAATGTTCGGAAATCCCGGCTTTTCTCTACTATATATAATATGCAAGTATAGACGAGACGACGAAAAAAAAGTAATTAGTCCGTCAGTTAGATTACCAAAAAATTTGGACACGTACTTATTTTTTCTTTTTTCTCGTAAACGAAAAATGACGACGATACAGTGCGTTGAAGTTTCGCGTGACGTCATGATCTTATACAATTTTTGCTGAACGGTGACGTCAAAAGCCCCCACTCCGGAACTTTGTTGCTCTTTATCTATGTATTTTTTTATTAATTTGATCAAGCAAAAAACGCATGTCCCGTATTTTTGGCCGATATATCAGACGGACTAAACAGAATACCATTTTTTTTAAGTCGTCATCATCCCTATTTTACACTTTCGTTGTGTAAGTACTTTAAAAAAGCATTCATATTGACAGGCAGACAGCGAAAGTGACTTTGATTTG
The DNA here is from genome assembly GCA_033675125.1 of Athetis lepigone. Classification (NCBI taxonomy): domain Eukaryota; kingdom Metazoa; phylum Arthropoda; class Insecta; order Lepidoptera; family Noctuidae; genus Athetis; species Athetis lepigone. The sequence continues at coordinate 17,621,685 of CM066227.1, forward strand.
GACGGGCCTGTTGGTCTAGTTGTTAGTAAACCTAAATGCTAAGCCGAAGGTCGTGGGTTCGATTCCCATTCAGGACAAACTTTGTGTGATGAGCATGATTGTTTTGTTCTGTATCTGGGTGTAATTTATATTTTTATTATGCATGTATTTATAAAATCCATGTTATGTATATCAGTTTTCTGGTTACCCTAACACAGGTTCCGCTTTGCTCGGGATCAGATGTCCGTGTGTGTGAAGTTCCAAGATATTTAATTATTTTATTCTATATAATAAGAAAAATAAAACTTACAAGTTCTGTAAAATTATAATTATGTAGGTGCCTGCAAAAAAATTCGAAAATATTATAATTATTTGTATGTATGTATGTAAAAATATTTATATTATGCAGTACCCTGCACAGTTGAAAAAGTAACTTGTATTCTTATATTTTTTTACTATGTATTTGAAAGTTGTACGACGATTTAACTGATATTGCTTATGCTCGGTACCCACGACAACGTTTTATCGTTATGATCTGAGTCCACAGTTGGTTTGTGCAGATAATCGAAAGTCCATTGAGTGTCCATGCGACAAAACTTTTGCATTGATTTTCAAATATACCTTCGATGGGGCGTACCACAAGCCTTTATAGCAGTATTACTTTGATATTACTTTCAATGGGAAAGAGACGGCGCTAGACAACGTGTCTAACACTGTCACTTGCACACTCCTGAACAGGAATAAAACAATCTTACTTTAAACGTCATGGTAAGGGGGCTGAACAAACGAACTGCGCAGTCAAATCGTAGCGATAAATCGTTGTGCGTACCGAGCAGCAGCCACGTTTTCGGCACATATGCCACGATTAATGTTGAGTCTCTTCGATAACTATGCGACCTTGTCAGGTGAAAAGCGTTAGTGCTATTAATATTAGTGTTATTTATTTAATTTATAGTAATTTATATCATATATTATGCTCAATTAATATGTGGATGACATAATGATTCACCTTGTGAGATTTTTACGTGGTACTCATGTCAACGATTTATCAACACGATTCAACTGCGCAGTTTGATATAATCGGTGCAGATATTGTGGTCGTGTGGAGAGTCAATGGGCGTTCGATAAACTACACAACCCACTACGTAATTAGATCATAACGATAAATCGTTTACCGTGCATTAAGACGTTTTACAAATTATTGTCTTACGTTTGTTGAAAATTTAATGGCGTCCTCTTCTGTTCATTGTCCAGGTTACGCCTGTAGTTGTCTTCCATAGTACCCTAAAGTTTAAATTATCTTCAGCGGTACAGTAAATATAAAAAAACCGGTCAAGTGCGAGTTGGACTCGCGCAACGAGGGTTCCGTTAATGGAAAGTACCCTATAGGTTTTGAATCCCTCGCAAATATCTAAATGCAATATAAACCACCGTATCTTTTTATTGCGTTGATTTAGAAACTTGAGTTTTTCACTGCTTTAAGAGATAGCAGACCTGAGTATGTGATATTAATTTCAGCTTGATATCTCGACGCGTTTCTGAGAAAAAGGGTCTTGACAGGCGGACTAACGAGAGGATGGACGGATGTGAACTAACTACAATCTTATGGTTTTCAGAGTTTTTCCTTTACTTGTGCTGCATTACCTTGCTTCTTGTCGAATTTCATGATTCTAGGTCAATGGGAAGTACCCTATAGGTTTTGAGTTTTGGTTCTCTTGAAAATGTCTAAATATGCAATATAAACCGCCGTATCTTTTTATTGCGTTGATTTAGAAACTTGATTTTTTCATTGCTTTGAGAGATAGCAGACTTAAGTATGTGATATTAATTTCAGCTTGATATCTCGACGCGTTTCTGAGAAAAAGGTTCTTGACAGACAGACGGACAGACGGACGCCTGGGTTTTGAGTTTGGTGTTACGATTAAAGTGATATACTATTTAAATATTATTCCATTTAGATGGTTAAAAAAATACTGTGTTTGACTTTGTTTTTCAATGGTGCTGATTCTCTTGATCAAAAATTAATTTAACTTAATTACATCTTTCTCTTTCCACTTCTTAAAGAAAAGGACAGAAGACACATTTTAGTTTAATCCTGTCAAATTAGACAGCGCCTGAAGAAAATTGTCGTGTATTTAGTCGCCATGTTTTTAATCGCGTCTAAATTGTCTATGGAGTGTCTACATTTGACAGGACTTAACTAATATTTTATCGTCTGTCCTTTTTTTAATGAAATGGAAAGAGAAAGATGCACTTAACTTAAATTTACGTTAGTTTGTGAATAAGAGAATCGGCACCAATAGCATCTTTTATCTTTTTTTTTTTCACTTACCTTGGTATTCGATCGAAGGAGTGCCACAATTAATCTAGAAATAGTAATAATATTTATACTAGTTTTCGCAAGCAGCTTCGCCATCCCCCATTTTACCACTTAGAGGTAGATTTCCCCTTTCTTATTTTTAGTTACTAAGTTATATAAACAATACTAGCTTCTGCCCGCGGCTTCGCTCGCGTTAGAAAGAGACAAAAAGTAGCCTATATTACTCTCCATCCCTTCAACTATCTCCACTTAAAAAATCACGTCAATCCGTCGCTCCGTTTTGCCGTAAAAGAAAGACAAACAGACAGACAGACAGACAGACACACTTTCCCATTTATAATATTAGTATGGATTTTGGAGTTATACCCTCTCAGACAGTAAGATAATGAGGCAAAATATAGACGAAAATCATAAAGTTATAATTATATTGGAGTTCAAATATAACGATTTTTTTAGTTTAACAAGCAAAAAGTCTTTTGTTGGCCTGTGTTATTTTTATATTTGGCCGGGTGTCACAGAAAACTAACATATAGTAGTCGAAACATAACATATAGTAGTAGATGACCGTGTGTGAGTTGTCCGAAGATATTTATTAAAAAAAAAAAAAATACTTACATAGGTTGAGATTTCTGTAAAGAATTTTATAAAATATAATTTTTCAAAATTATTATTCTACGTTATTGTCTAAAAGTATAGAAGAAAAAAAATACTCTACTTTAAAAAATCTTTTCTTACTGGTTGGCTTCAATACACAAAAGTTTATTCAATGCAAAAAATATGATAACTTTTAAGTTTACGCCCTTGCTTATTTTAATGCTGATTCAATTTTTATGTAAGTCTAAAATATATTTCCCCACTTTTACTCTAATTCAATGTTTAAATTGTTTGCAATGGTATTCCATCAATGCTGTTCATCACGATCCCTGTTTGCTGATTGGTGATAAGGATGATGAGTATTTTCAATTTTGGCTTAAGCCATTGTACATGACTCATATATTTTTGCTATTTTTTTTATGTGTGTGGTTTTTCTTGTCATCATCATCTCCCGAGCCTTTCCCCAACTGTGTTGGGGTCGGCTGCCAGCCTAACCGGATTCAGCTGGGCGACACGATACTTCTTGGTTAGACTGGTCAGAGTTTCTGGCTAACCAGTCACGACTGTCAAAGTTCTACGTATGACAACCGGGACCAACGGCTTTACGTGCTTTTCGAGGCACGGGATGTCAGTGATGTCCAAGATAAACTTTTAGAAAGTACATATGAATTGAAAAAGTCACATTGGTACTTGTCCGGATTCGAATCCACAACCTCTTACACGAGAGGCGGGCGCCTTATCCACTGGGCCATCACGACACAACGTGTGGTCTTTCTTGTGCAATAAAGAATAAAGTATTTTATTCAAATATAAGCAGCTTACCTGAAAACTACTTTCTTCTATCTGTGATTCCTCTCTGAGTAGCCCGTGGAGTAGCCTTAATCTGATCCCTTTACAATCCAATGTATTCTGGAACTAATTGCCTTTTATTATCTTCTAACCATAATGTTTATAGTACCTAACGACACGATTTTCGGTAAAACTCAACACAGCAAAGAAAAACGTATGAATGAAAATAGAAGAAAAATGCGTTTGTTCTATGTCACTACAGCGACCATGCTTAAAATAGGCACTCAAACGGAAATACTTCAAATTATCTAACAATAGGAACGAAGGTCTTAGGAAAGACCGATTTAGCTCTACAAGGTTGTCCAATGATCTAGTAAAAGTCATTGGATGTTAGGCATATACTCTTTGATATATATTTAAGCAACTTTTTTCCACTGTCACTTTCAACCTTAAAAAAAAAGACCTGTTACTGTCCCACTGCAGGGCAAAGGCCTCTTTTCATACAGAGAAGCCACGAGCATTGATCTCCACGCTTGCTTAAGGCGGATTGGCGATCAAAATCAATCAATCTTGATCGAACATATCAATGTCTATTAGTTTTTGCTATTTTCTAAAACTTATTCTATCTACGAAAACTTTTAATTGGCCTTAATTTTGTTACTAATTCGATCTTATTTTTGTACATAGCTGTAAGTTTTCCAAATGTAACTAAATTAAATAAATATTGACGATGAAAATCTTGTTACGATATTGGTGAATAATAAAACTGAAATAACTAAATGAATGCTTACAATTGTTATACTTAGTAACAAAAAAAATGATGACCAAATCCATTTCATTTTTCAGTCCATACTCGCGTGTCACAAAACTGTAATGTAAATTAATTGCTGACGTAACTTTATTAGCATACAAATACTAAATTGCCGTGAAATAAGCATTGTAATAAAATATTTTAAAGATAAAAACTATAAAAAAAATATTTCGAAAGTCATTGGTTCTGATTTATTTGTTTACGTAAAGAAAAGGACAGTCGATACATATATGTCGGTTTAGCCTTGTTACATAAGCCAGCGCCTTAGGTAAATTGACGTATTATAGTGGACATATTTTTAATAGCGACTAAATTATATAGGGAGTGTCTTAATTCGACAGGGTTTAACTAATATTTTATCTTCTAACTTTTACTAAACTTTACTAAAAAATATGCACTGAACTTATGTTTGGTTTGTGGACGGCGAGCGGTGGGTAGCTCGCCGCCCGGCTAGGACCAGGCCCGCGTCTACGGCGCGTTAGTGTTCCACGCGCGCCTCAAAGAGAAGTCAGCACGAGAAGGGACCCAACAGGGGCCAGCGCCTGCAGGGATTGCGGAATGAATGGTTATAATAGTTGTTATAATAAAGGACAACGGAAGGAACATGAGTGGGTTTTAGTCAGTAAAAGTCTGACACGCCCTCCTGCCGCACCCAGGACGGGAGACGTCAATTGATGATGTCCCACTCCTCAAAAAAAAAATTGTATAGTTTGTGAACAAGGGAATGGGCACCATTGTCACACATTCTTTACAAGAGAGCGAATGGCATGAATGAATATGTGTAAAAACTAAATTTTGTATTTTTATTATATTATTTGATGTTATAGCGGCAATATAATATACACTGTGAAGACCATTCAGGTAGGGATTTCTAAAAATGAGAACGTCAATTTGCGCTGCATCTGCATGAATTAAACAGTTATAAAGCTTTTGAACATCAAAGATCTGTCTGCCACTGCGCATTTGAGCTACTGAAAAATGTACGCAGAACGATGTGGCTAAACAAGTGGCATTGTAGAATCTAGTTCAATACGAAAAGAGCTGATTCTCTTGTTCACAAACTTAACTAAATCTAAGCTAAATGCATCTTTCTCTTACCATTACTTAAAGGAATTGATAGCAGATACATTGTAGTTTAATCCTGTCAAATTAGCAGCGCCTGAAGAAAATTACCCTATATTTAGTTGCCATGTTTTTAATCGCTTCTAAATTATCTATGGAGTGTCTAAATTTGACAAGACTAAACAAATATTTTATCTTCCGTCCTTTTCTTAACGAAATGGAAAGAGAAAGATGCGCTTAACTTAAATTTAGGTTAGTTTGTGAATAAGAGAATCGGCATCATAATCAGTCTCATACATTTAACAGTCCTTTCTATTCTATCATCTATTCTACAATGCCACGTGTCTAGAGATGCTGAAATGCTCACTCACATGACACTCTTGACGTCTATTAACCAGAGCCAAGACCACTTTATTAAGAGTTCCGGATGAAGTAAAAGAAGACAGCAGACCTGCTGCCAGCAGCCATTTATGATGCCCAAAGATGGGCAGCTTCAAAGCTGTGTTGGTCTTCCTTTTATTTGGACGGGCCTGTTGGTCTCGTGGTTAGTAGCCTTGACTGCTAAGCCGGAGGTCGTGGGTTCGATTTCCACCCAGGACAAACTTTGTGTGATGAGCATGAATATTTGTTCTGTGTCAGGGTGTGATTTATCTATAATATATATGTATTTATAAATTATATAAGTATGTTTATTAGTTGTCTGGTTACCATAACACAAGCTTTGCTTAGTTTAGGATCAGATGGCCGTATGTGAGTTGTCCCAAGACATTATTTTTTTATTTATTTATTTGTGACGCTATGTTATTTAGCAAAAAATAATCCTTATGATGAAGCCTTTCGATTGGTATGGTAAAACCCGTTACACGAGAAAAAATCATCACCCTGTAGATGATTTTTTCTCGTGTAACGGGTTTGATTTCCGGTTTAACCATGTAATTATTTAAATATCTGTGAATGCAGTTCAAATTGTTTTTAAAATTCAAATAATGTCATCTTCTTTCAGTAAAATGTTTCATCTACAATATTTAAGGTACTTTCCCTCCATGTGGCATAGTCGTGGGACGCCCTGTATAGTAGATTTTAGAAATGTACTTGATTTTATCTCTTTCTAACGCTTCCATAATATTTCGATGCAAGCACATAAATAACTATACCCATTCCGGCCTCTGATGATAACCAACCAGTAACCTAGTACAAGCGCGGCATCTTAACCACTAGAGCATCATCGCCAGGCGTAAGAACAGTGCTATTGGGAAGTCTCTCACTCTGAATAAAGCTTAATTGAGCTTTAGGTGTGATCTCGTCTTATATCCTTTTTTTTGGGGAGTGGGAAATCATCAAATAACTTCTCCCGTCCTGGGCGGGGCGGGAGGGCGTGTCAGACTTTTACTGACTAAAACCCACTCATGTTCCTTCGGTTGCCCTTTACGTTTCGGGGTCACGGTAACTATTATAACTATTCCGCAACCCCGGCAGGCGTTGGCCCTGTTGGGCCCCTTCTCGTGCTGACTGCTCTTTGAAGCGCGCGGCATGGTCCTAGCCGGGTGGCGAGCTACCCATAAGATCGACACACTGACAGCTCATTCAATATTTTTTAATCAAATATTGAAGAAATGTTATCACGGGTTTTGGGTAATCGGGATCAGGCATATTATTCAAATAAGAGTCAAATATTTTAATAACATGAAAATTAAATTGAAAAAAAGTAGACCGAGAAAACTCAGTAACTGAGTTGTAAAGATTAAATGAAATAAAAAAAATCTAGTGTTTGTTGATTAACAAATAAAACAAAACATGTGTAGTTCCTCTAGTCATTTATCTATATAAATAAACATGAATTGATGTTCGTTAGTCTGATTAAAACTCGGGAACGGCTGGGCCGATTGAGCTGATTTTGGGCTTAAAATGTTTGTCGTAGTCCAGGGTAGGTCTAAACGGTGAGAAAATAAGGAAAATTGCGAGAAAGATAGAGTAAAACAACAATTTCATTTTCCAATATAAATGTTGTCCATGTTCTGTTGGATGTCGTTGTCATAGTAACCGGCAAATCAAGTGTCAAATTCAAGTGTTACAATTAGAACCATAGAGGTTACAACCCGTCAACCTGACACAAGTAATGTTTAATTGTTTTCAAAAGACGCAAAGGAATCTGTAAAGAAATCTGTAAAGAAGAAGGTGTAGCTTACACGCAATTTCGATTTTAGACCGTGTGCCTCGCCATGCTTGATACTTTGTTTCATATCCATATGAGTTTAACATTTGTATATATATTAGGTACGTAACATACAACTTTGACTTATTACAGGGGTGTGTAATAGTGCTACACGACGAATTATTGCAGAAGGCAGATGAAGAAGTCAGTAGCCTTGGTGTCAGATTCACATGAGCCGCCTAAAGACGTTTAACTTGCTTTCTGACGATCACTACCATGACCATAGCCATAATCTTGACAAAGTACAGCATCATTTTTTTTAACGGGCAATAAGGTTGAATCAAACTTGCAATGCCTTAACCAAACTGGGATACTAATCACAAAGCGAAATACCATTTCTTTCATCTTTGTTGTGTAAATAAAGTACTTATATTATAATGATTGGGTTTATCTTAATTTATTTTATACTAGCTTTTGCCCGCGACTTTGTTCCCATTCCCGGGGGATTTCCGGGATGAACACTACCCTATGTTCTTTCTCGGGTCACAGGCTATATTTGTACCAAATTTTATTCAAATCGGTTCAGTGGCTTAGGCGTGAAGAAGAAACAGACAGACAGAGTTATTATCGCATTTATAATTTTAGAATGGATTAACCAGATATATATATATCTCGATTTATCTCACTCTCTTTTAAAAAATATCTTTATTTGGTCACTCATGGTTAGTGGCTAAAATTAGTGCCTAAAGCCTTTTTAGCTTTACCCAAAGTAGGCCGCAAGTAGGTCCCAATCGCCTCATCAGCTAATAGAAAAATACTACTAATCAAACATCACTGTTAAATAAACTGCACAATTTATCGCCTATGTCTTATTCTGATATATTTTATAACCTATATTTCTGTAAAGTTTTATCAAAATCTGTTCAGTCGTTTTTGCGTGAAAGAGTAACAAACAAAAATACAAAAAAAAATCCTCTTTATTATATTAGTATTGCAGCAATAAGTGTAATATTTTTTAAGGCGAAAATACAAGTATCAAAACATTTTAATCCTTTTTCCTCAGTGTTGCTGTCATCATATTATTTTATTTACCATTTTTGTCATCAGTTACTGGTGCACCTATTATAGTTGGTTTTATTGGTAAAAAAATATCTAGATTTAAAATATTTATTTATTAAATAATGGTGCTTTTAATATATATTTTTTGTTTCTGTATGGCCATCCTGGACAATTTTCCCTACCAGAAAAACCGCATATGATAGTTGTTCAAAAACAAAATTATTGTAAGCCCATTTCATAACATGTCCTTTCAACAATCTTTTTGTCAAAAGTTAGGTGACAGTTACAGTGACAATGACAGTATTGCCAGATTACTAAACAACTATTAGGCCGCCCCTAAACACGTCAATCCAGATTGTGATAATGTGGCGAAATCGATACAAATCTTTTATGAATAAAGGTGATATAGTTTAATTTAAATAAAGTTTACATTGATAGGTAAGTGATACGAAGTTCACCGGGTCATCTAGTAATAAAATATTAATACTTAAAAAGCGTCATATATACTTCTTTATTCCTTGTGATTTTACGGGATCATAAAGTTCAAAATCACTGAAATAAATAAAAAAAAAATGTGTTAGTTCCCTTAAAATACTACGTTGGTATAAACCGCACTGTGGGCTTATGACACTACCGCAATAAAGCGGTTTATTTTAAAATAAGTTCAGTTATGTTCCAAAAGAAATACAGATTGACGAGCTACAATCCCAGAGCCGATATGGTAAATATAATATTTTACTGAGTTTAAGTACATATTTTGACCAAAATAAAACTAGAATACATAATAAAACTTTCAAGTATGAACCATGCTGTCGATTTGAAATATTTTTTATTAGGTACCTGCTCATTTTCACTTTAAAATGGTCCTAAAAAAAAGAAGTGTAAATGCATTTGCTGCATTGCCTCGAAACATTAGAATAACATATTTTACAACGTGTTACAAAAAATATGGCTCGTGCGTCAGCTCGTCCCAAAACAAACTCGGCCCAATGGGCCGAGTTGACAAATTTCAAAATTAATATTCTTTTCGTTCGTTATCTCGTCCCATTCTAAATTCTGTTAAATATTAACAATAGCTAAACGTCAAAAACAGTCAAGAAGAAAAGTGTCTTGGATTTTTTACCACTTCACGCCTCTGCGCGCATAGTACTTTTGATTGATTTAAGTACTAAGTATCTCAGTATTTTTAATTTTCTCACATTATCACTTCACATTACTGCGCGCCTAGTACTTTTGTTCTCTTAAGTTTTCAATCTTTAATTGAAAAATAACGATCCGTAACTCTTTGGGACACTTTGTTCCCGATATGTAAACCTATAAAGCCCTATTAAACCTAAACGCAATTAAAATGTACCTACTAACTTTAATTTTTATTATTACTTATATAAATGTTGATTCCCTAAATACTTGGCTTTTATTTACTCGTATATGGTGAAAAGTTTTGGTTTGGACTGTACCAAAACAACTTAAAATATTGAAGAAAAATAAAGTGGGACGAGATGATGAACGAAATAAATATTAATTTTGAAATTCGTCAACTCGGCCCAATAGTCCGAGTTTGTTTTGGGACGAGCTGACGCACGACCCAAAAATATGATAGAAAATAAATAAAATGTTTTGTTTAATAATTAGCTCACGAACTTATATAAATATAAACAAAAATATCATCACTTTTTTCGATTTTGACAGTGATTCAGACGAGTATTTCGATGGTTTAAAATTTAAGCCTCTAGCACAAAGGTGTGTTGTTATCGGTCGTAATGATGGCACGCGTTACGCGATATGTTTTGAGTACATTATTTATTAGAACGGAGATGTTACACACTGTTACCATAATTAAAGCGGTTAATGAGCAAGGAATTGGGATCCAATATCGCATGCGATATTATCAACCGTAATAACTCACCTGTAGCCTAAAGTCAAAATTGTTTATTTCCATTGGACCATGAAGGCACTTTGGAACGTCAATTACATTTAACAATAGTTGATTCTAGTCACCCATTCCTAAAGGTTGTTTTATATGGAGAAGAATGGGCAAGAAACTCCATTTAGGGTAGGGGCTTTATGCTATAGAGCTTTATGCTGAAGTGTTTATCTTCTCTTGTAAAATAATAGTACCCTATTATTACCCAATGCAGGAGCAAAGGCCTGATATAAAAAGCTGACATAGATATTAATCACCATGATTTCGCATACATAATATATTTTGTTTAACTAACTATGACATTAAATATTTAATTACAGATTGAAGTTTATGTTGTAACTTAAATATTTTATTTAAAAAAACTAAAGTTATGTATAAGGCAGCATTCTCACCAAACGTTAGGCGCCGAATGTAAGCGAAGAATTTACAATGTAAAGGCCATAGCTCATTATAGCCACCCGGCAGCCACTCCGCACCGACTCGTCTCCTGCGGCTAGTATTCTTTATATGGACTTGTATGGGCATGCGCTCACTATATCAACTCCGTACCGTCACCGGATCGCCTCGGTTATAAGGCGAGTCGGTGCGGAGTGGCTTTCGGGTGGCTGTAATGAGCTATGACCTTAAGAAGGAACAAAATCAGCCACTGAGTGACTACTGTGGAGCTCTTTTAGATTAAAGTTGAGCTCACGATGCTTTTTTAAGCCAGTTTTCCCAACTGTTACGGGCACTTTCCTCAAAAGGCTAGCCCGAATGCTATTCTGCATGGTTTGTTGCACAAAGATATTGAAAATATTGTTTGGACTTTAAAAGAGACGATAATCCCTGAGTTTTTTTCGACGTTTCTTCTCAGAGGTAGTTAGTTAAAATGCCGGCTCCAACTAGTTTATAAATATATGCCTTGTAAATGTAATTTTAAGATCTTACTTGCATAATAAACGATTTCAATTTTAATTTCAACTGAGAGTCAGGAGGCTTTCGGGACCGGACCGTGGTTCGGAACGCCGCCTTAGTATTTATCAATTACTAGCTTTTGCCCGCGGCTTCGCTCGCGTTAGAAAGAGACAAAAAGTAGCTTATGTTACTCTCCATCCCTTCAACTATCTCCACTTAAAAATCACGTCAATTCGTCGCTCCGTTTTGCCGCGAAAGAAAGACAAACATACAGACAGACAGACAGACAGACAGACACACTTTCCCATTTATAATATTAGTATGGATTATGAGTGGTACACTGGGACCACAAAAATAACAGTAGGTGTTACGTTTGGTGTGAATGCGACCTTAGTTCAGAATACCCAATCCGTGTTCTTTATTCGAGTTGCATCATTAAACTGTGAAAAACAATTAAGAATATTTTTTTTAATGTGTTGTAAATCAATGCACGTTTGACAAATACAAAAAAAAAACATATAAAAGAATTTAATTTGAACTAGTTAAGTAGTACCTATAATTAGTAAGTATTAGTATGTATAAAAAATAATCACCTCGTCGTAAGGTTTGACGCTTTCGGGGTGATCCTCCTCCTATTCAATAACCAAAAATAGGTCAAAATAAAAATAAAATTTATTAAACATAAATAAATTAATTTAATAAATCATTCATTAAAAATATTAAAATAAATAAGTACCCAGTAGATTTGAATCTTACCTCCATAGAGTTAGAATTCAAGCGAGGTATTTGAAAAAACTATAAAAAATATTTTACTATAAAAATATTATATTACGTTATATCTTATATGTAAAATTTTCGTGTCACAATGTTAGTTTCCATACTCCTCCGAAACGGCAATACCGATTTTTACCAAATTTTATCTGCATATTCAGTAGGTCTATCAGAATCGACTACTATCTATTTTTCATTCCACTAAGTGGTAAGGGTTGTTCACCCTTAATATCTTAACGCGGGTGAAACCGCGGGAGGCAGCTAGTATTTTTTATAAATTGACAAGTGATGATAAAATGAGCTCAAGGTTTTGTCTTTTAGTCCTGTTAACCGTTATACTGTCACTCACTCCTTTCTCCTTCTTATCATTCTTTTCACATTCATCCCTCCACAATCATAATAATTTTCTCTTAGTCAAGCATTTTTCTTTCTTCTTTTAACTTCCACCAATTTACTAATTTCTCACTTTATTCCTTATGGTCATTCTGCACTTCTATTTCAACACTCTCATATCCACTACGTGCAATCTTTTATAACCTCCGGTCCAAAAAAAAAGGCTTTTATAAATTTGATCGATATGTGTGTGTGTGTGTCGGTCGGTCTGTCCGTGACACCGTAGCTCTTATACGTGTGAACCGATTTTAATTCAGTTTTTTATTAGATGATGATTATTAGATGTTTCGAAGTTATCAACTTGTATTTTTAACTGCAGTCGCAATTTTAATAAGGTTTCTTTAAAATATTCGATTACGCTTAATCATTCATTTACTTCAAGGCCCTAATATTCTGATACTTAGGCCCGTAATAATAGACGTTACTCAAATACACTGTCAAGTGCGATATCATTTGATACCGGATTATTGCTATAACAGGAGCACAAGATATAAATAAACGCATCTCAGTTACTAAGATCAGCTATACTTGATATGAACGAATACGTCACATGAGTACAATACTTAAATGTCGAGTTTCGTTTATTAATCAGTCTACACTCAGCTGATGACGTACACCTAATCCGGAACTTGAGCTCATAATCAATCTCATTTATTAATACGAACAAGATCTTAAACTTGGCATCAAGTATGAGTTTTGATCTGAGTAACGTTTATTAATACGGACCTTACATTCCGGTAAGTCCTGGTTGACTAGTGAATATTAAAATAAAATAAATTGAATTTACCTCTAACGTGACGCCATTTGAAATTAATGTCTGAAAATTTTAATAAAACCAAAATTAGATTTCATTCATTTCTCATCAGACTATCTAGCGTGACGGAACGGAAAGGTTAAATTATATTGAGGTAGATAAATAGGTATACATACATAATTATAACCAACAGTAAAACAAAACCCTGTAGATCATACAAATAATGGAAGTCACGACACAAAGGCAGCCACCACTTTTTGTGGGGTGGAAAAACTTCATGGATGTCTAGGGGTCGGAGGTTTCTGTCTAACCGTTGTTACTTCTTACACTTATCGACCAGCCTTTGCGGGCTTCCTCAGGTCTGCTGAGTGAAGTGATTGACTCCAGCATGACATCAATAGTACAATATATATTCGAGACAGATGTGTTTTGACTTCCAGAAACTTTGATTGCTAAATAGATATATTTATATGATTCTTATTATTGATAGTGTTGCAATAAAATGGATTTTGTTGAACTATAAAAATCTTTAATAAAAATAAATTACTATAAAATACACACAACGTTCTACTACCACGGATGTCAGAAACAAGAGAGAAGAAGGCTTGAAATTTTCACAGATACTACTAACAGTAGGTATTAAAACTTTAACACTCCCTTCAAATTAGAGCCTTCTTAACACAATAACTTAGTGTATTAATATAAATATTCTACTTCTTATTAAGCACAAAAGACATCACAATCAAATGTTTAAGTCTAACATTCCAATTCGACAGTTCAAAGTAGGTAAATTTTCATTTTTTCTCTCAGGTATATAAATACTACTGTTTAGTGACTCATTAGATTCAGTCTTCACTTTCATCAGAAGTTGTGGAAATGTTTGTGGAAGTTGCTCTCTCAATTAGAGCTCTCGCTTCTCCTTTGATTCAGTCAACTCCACCGGAACATAGTTTCTTGTAACAGTCGATTCCAAGAAAACTGCATCTCTGCTTTTCACAACTATTTTAAAAGTAGGAATAATGAATCTGTAACCTTTTGTATCATTACAGTAACCAATGAATATAGTCTTCATAGTTTTAGGATCCCATTTCTTTGTTTTCTCTTTGGGTAAGTGTACTTAAGCTTCACACCCAAATACTCGTAGATGACTGACAGATGGTTTTTCTTCCAGACCATAACTCTTCATTCAGGTGTTTTGAACGATAGGGATTTTTATATATATAGGGATAAGCTGCTGTGTGTATGGCTTCTGCCCAGTACTGTTTGGATATCTTAGCATTAAACAACATGCTTTTAGCTTTTTCCACTAAAGTCCTATTCAAACGTTCTGCAACTCCGTTTTGTTGTGGAGTGTATGGTACTGTTGTTTGATGTTGAATACCATTACTTTTTAAAAGATCAGAGATATTCTTGTTCACAAATTCTAGGCCATTGTCAGTGCGAAGACACTTGATTTTACATTCCAGTTGGTTTTCTACATATGTACTCTTTCCTTAATTCCTCTTTGTAGAAAGTACACAAATACCTTTTTAGAGTAGTCGTCGATGAAGGTGAGAAAATACTTAGCTCCACCAAGAGACTCAGTCTCCATGGGCCCACACACATCCGAATGCACTAGTTCAAGTAGCTTATTTGCCCTTGTACCTTTATTTTTGAAGGGTAACCTTGTTTGTTTGGCTTCTAGGCATGTTATGCATGTCACATTATCCTTTTTCTTTAGTATTTTCATTACTTCTGTATTTTCCATCACTTTATTAAGGTCATTAAAGTTCAGATGACCCATTCGTTGGTGCCACAGATATAAATCTTTTTCATCAATATCAGATATGTAAACATGTTCGTTGTACATGTTGAGACGGTACATATTATTGACTGAAACAGCTGTCGCCACTATCGTGTTATATTTGTTCAGAATAACACATCCTTTGCTGTTGAATTTAACTCGGCCACCACATCTTATTATCTGGCTAACTGAAATTAGATTAGTTGCCAGCTCAGGTACACATAGCACATTTTGGAGCAGTATTTTATTGCATTGACTTTTCTCATTGAAAACTTCTAGAGATACCTGTCCAGAGCATTTCACAGACAAAGACTTATCATTGGCGACTTTGATAGTCTTGATCACTGATTCCTTGCTATGTGTCAATAAGTTACTATGTCTCGTCATGAGTACAGAGACGCCTGAATCAATATACCATCCATCACTCTTATTATCGGAGGCAATGAATGCTGCGGCATAACTTGAGTTTTCCGTTTTATTTTTCTTCTTTGATTTGCACTCTGTACTTGCGTGACCTTTGTTACAAATGTAACACCGAGGCCCTTTACGAGACGGCTTCTTGTTTCCTTTCTTTTGAAAACTGTGATTCATTGCAAATGCAGAAGTTTGAATTTCATTTCATTCCGGAACTTTCAATTGCAATGATCATGGGTTGATATGACTCAGGAAGACCAGAGAGCAGTAAGGTTCCTAACCACTCGTTGTCTACTTTAAACCCAATATTTTTTTCATTTGTGAGACGTCGTCATAATCTTGCTGACGTACTCCTCGACATTTTGGCAACTGGTGAGCGTTGTAGTTCATAGTTCTCTTAATAGTCCAACACGGCGTGTCAGCCCTGAATCGTCAAAAGCTTTTGCCAGATTGTTCCACACTTCCTTTGCGGTTTGGGCATCTTGGATGTGAACATAATTCGTAGTGTCAACTAGCAAAATTATTTTCGTTTTAGCCTTCGTGTCAAGCTTCGTATCTACGGCGCCATTGCTCTCCAGTCTCCACACAATCCTACAATTCCTCATGTTGAAGATACGTTTAAACGGCGAATCTTCACGGCGAGTAATTGTCTCGGCCCGTTAACTTTTCAATTAATGCCAATGGATTACTGGAAGACATTTTTTACCTAATTTTTGTGATCATTGAAAATTTTCGTAAATGGCGTAAGAATACGATGACGTTTCAGGTTAAGAAAATTTTTCAGTTTGACGTTACTTTTTCTACGAACTATTTATTTTTCACTTTTTATTATTATTAGGACTTCTGGGCACATAACCTGTTGCAATAAAATGGATTTTGTTGAACTATATAAAACTTTAATAAAAATAAATTACTATAAAATACACACAACGTTCTACTACCACGGATGTCAGAAACAAGAGAGAAGAAGGCTTGACATTTTCACAGATACTACTAACAGTAGGTATTAAAACTTTAACAGATAGAAAGCAGAAAATATAAAAAAATACACGTACTGTAAACTTACTTTTATTAAACGTTTGTTATTGTTCTGTATAAAAATAAAAGAATATTTTTTTTGTCAAAATATGTAGATAATCAATAATTTTAAGAATCTCTGCCAGATAAAAATCAATAAAAAATGTCTGCGCTTCCTTTAATATTTAAATAACTAATTAAAATACATGATTGGTGTATTCCAGTTTCTTTTGTCCCTATTAAACGAGAATAGCGTCAATTGTCCCCATTGTTACCATGGTGCCAAGGTGCCAACAGATCCATACTAATATTATAAATGAGAAAGTAACTCTGTCTGTCTGTCTGTCTCTTCTTCACGCCTAAACCACTAGATCGATTTGAATGAAATTTGGTACAGATATAGTCTGTGACCCGAGAAAGGACATAGGATAGTTTTCATCCCGACCGGGAATGGGAACTATTATTCCACGCGGACGAAGTCGCGGGCAAAAGCTAGTATCTTATAAAGGAAAAGTATAAATCCGCGGAGGACTGCTCCTATAAACAACTGGATATCATCCCACTAGCGTTTTCTAGGTCTTTCTCAGTGCCTCGGATTGCATTCAATCCCTAAACATTTATTGAATAAAATACCTAATTCATGAGTGAATGACTCATTAGCTAGACTGCAGGCACATATTGGTGATGATCATCATGACTCCACTGGTATTACTAGATATTAAAATGTAAATCAATAAAAATTAAGTATTTGTTCATAATAATTAATTGTGGTGGCCTAGTGGTTAAGATAAGATAACATCCTCTCGTGTAAGGTTGTTAGAAAATCTGACCAATGAGCAGTCTAACCAAAACATATCGTGTCGCCTAGTAATTGGGGTATTAAGGTCTAATAGGCAGTCGCTTCACGTAAAACAGTAATATGCAGCTGATTCTGGTTAGATAGTTGGGAAAAAGGCTAGGTAGGTAGGTAGGGAGGCTTAAATAACCGTAAAATAAAATGACAAAATATTAATAGCGATCATACAGATTTGTACTTTAGAAATTAAGATTGTCGTTTATTTGAAAATTAAAAGTTAACGTGTATAAACTACTTACTGCAGCAGTTTTCTTCTTTTGCTCTTCATTTTGTTTTACGAGGAAGTCCTGTAACCGTCGGAAACACATCGTGTTTATTAATTGTTTCCAATAACTGCATAAGTTAGCTATGTAGACGCCAGAATAATAAAATTTTACCAATCTTGAACTTAATCCTTTAGTCTTTGACAGTTTGTTGTAGCTTGGAATGCTATAGTCACTAATATATAGATTTTTGTGCAATCTGCCCCTATTTTTTTTTTTGAGCACCAGTATTTACCAATAGGGAAGATGCAAACATAGTATTTATTGAAAATTTATTAATAAAATGTTGAAAAAATGTAAATGAAGGGCCTCTGCAACTTTTTTTTGCATAATGTTTATTTTTATCAATAAAATATGAAATTAAAATTACATGAAATGAAACGTAATTTAAAACACCAATCAGCGTTAAGCGACTGGAATGACGTCACTGGCACGTTCCAAAACGTGCGAGGAATTCACTCGAAAATTAAAAAGAGGTTTAATTAGTACGATTTTTAATTCGAGTCAGAAAAATTACATTTCCAGTGTTGCAGGTTTTTAGTTCCAAATAAATAGTGATGTGTTACGATCGAGTTTTTACAATGAAATCTTAATCGAGATTTTTTTTAATTCAATATCAAATTGCCTTTGATTATATAAAAAAATATTACATGTAATTTACGGTTATTAAATAAAGACATACACGGTAGGTAATTTAATATTACATAAAACACTGTTATATTATTTGTTTTTGGTAAGGTTCAGATTTCTAAAAATGTTTTATTTAAGATGGTATGTATTCAATATTTATGTTACGGCTAATACCCGAAGTGCGGCTACACCTAGTTTTAGCCGGTTAGAACTAGGTGTAGCCACTTGCTCTTGGTTAAACCTAGTACGAGCCGATTGTTTTCGGGTAAAACTAGGTCTAGCCTTCATCATGCCGGCTACAACTAGGTCCAGCGATTCTCTGTTGGATAAAATTAGGTCTCTCCGATATCATTCCGGCTAGAACTAGGTCCAGACAATCTCTGCTGTACTAGGTTTAACCAAGAGTAAGTGGTTACACCTAGTTCTAACCGGCTAAAACTAGGTGTAGCCGCACTTCGGCTATTAGCCGTAACATTTACAATAATAAAACGCTTTGGTACCTAATAAAAAAAAGCATGACTAAATGTCTAAATGTCTGCGATTGCTACTTTATCGTCATCGTAGCAATAAGTGCATTAGAACAATCAGCGAGCGATTAGCAATCGATTCATACATAAAACGATTTTTTTTTACGTTAAGCGATTAATTGCGCGATCACTGCGCAAATATTGCTGATTGCTGTTTCATAGGTAATAAGCCAGCGGAACGCTTTAGAGTAACTTTCGCGCTACTTCGTGTAATTCTTACCCTTTTTGGAACGCACCCCCGCAGTTAGTTGTCAAAGTAAACAGAAATAGTTTTGTAAGAATAAAATTAGCTTTAAAAAAGCAAATTCGCGCAGTCTTCTAATGACTCTTTAATTATGATTTCGAAGGCATGCAATTTTCTTCGACTGTAGTACTTCATCTTTTGAACTTTTCTTAGTGTTGTTCACTAATGGTCTAATCAACTGAAATAACACACACCTTCGATATGCTTGAAGCCTCTGTCTGCCATGATACAAGGTCCAGGAGGTAAAGATTCCATAGATCCAGATTCTTCAAATACCTATTTAAAATCAGAAGTTCAGCCACCAAAACTATCTGATACAAAGTTTGTAACCCCGTCTGGTGTTGGAAATAACAACATGAGTCAACATGCTTTTTTGCATAAAAAAGCATTGCATACATGCTTTCATGCGGTATTATTATGACCACGAGATGTTGATTGATAGTTTATTTTTAAATTTTAGCAATAAAAGTATCTGGAATGGCG
The DNA here is from genome assembly GCA_033675125.1 of Athetis lepigone. NCBI lineage: Eukaryota > Metazoa > Arthropoda > Insecta > Lepidoptera > Noctuidae > Athetis > Athetis lepigone. Next base: position 17,641,404 of record CM066227.1, read on the forward strand.
AAAAATAATAAAAAGTTATAAAAATTAGAGAAGAACAATACAACCAGAGATACAGTGTCACTGCATTGACGTCATCGGAACTATTGGTCCGTTTTCGCGCGGAAGTTTAAACTGTCAACTTAAAACCGCTTTTTTTTTACAATAAATTACAACATTTTAACTTTTTAATATATTAGTGGTCTATTTTACATAAAATTCTTTAAAATCAAAACAAAAATAAAAATATTGCATCTTCCCTATTAAAATATTCAATGGTGCTCAAATACCTTTAGTGCTCAATGCATTTGTGCTCATAAAATTGGTGCTCAAACGAGAATACTCCGTGTAAGAAGTCCGAGCATTAGAAAACATTATTTAGAAAAGCTTACATAAATAGGATTGTTATTCCTTTTTTCCATTTCTTGCTCTTCTTCTTCTTTTTGTTTTGCTATCTGTTTTTCTCTCTCACCGTAATCTATGTAATATCGTAGTGCAGGTTTGTCCTGAAGAAAATAATCTATTGTAAATAAACTAATATTTTAAAGTTCAAGAGGTGTTTGTTTGTTTGGTTGAACGCGCTAATCCAATGAATTACTGGTCCCAATTGAATTTCTCTTTTTTTATAAAGTTTTGTTTCACACATTATGTATAGTTATTGTAAACTGAAGGTGCGGAACCACCTAACACAAGCAAATCTTTGCTTAAAAGGTGTCTCCAAATTTAAAATTGTAAATTTTACATGGTTGATGAAATAAAACATTTTTTTATTTATTATTTATATTTTAGAGTTCCGTATTCAACTAGGAACCCTTAAAGTTTCGCCATGATTGTATGTCCGTCCGCCTGTCTGTCTGTCCGTCCTCGCGCGTTTAATCTCTGTGACCGTTAGCACTAGAAAACTGATATTTGGTACCAATATGTATATCAATCACGCCGACAGTGGTAAATAAAAATTGAAAAAAAAATGTTTTATTAGGGTAGCCCCCCTATATGTAAAGTGGAAAGTGATTTTTTTTTAATTTGACCTTAACGTGTGATATATTGTTTGATAGGTATTTAAAAATTAATAGGGGTTTACTAAAATCATTTTAGATAATGTCAATCTTTTTGGAAATAATCACTCCAAAAGTAAAAAAACAATGTGTCCCCCTAACTTTTTTAACCGACTTCAAAAAAGGAGGAGGTTCTCAATTCGTCCGTATGTTTTTTTTTGTATGTTTGTTACGCGATATCTCAGTCAATTGTAAACGGATTTTGATGGTTCTTTTTTTTTTAGTTTGATAAGTCATGATTCAGGGGTGGTCCCATATAAATTTTGTGGCGATCGGTTCAGTGCTTCTCGAAAAATTCACCAAGAACAAAAAAAATTGACGAAATATTCATAGACGATGTGTGCTTTTTCTTCAAGTTTCTATTTTCGTTTTATAAACTACAATTTGTACTAGTCGACACTAAAAAGTAATAAATAAAAACTTTTTCAAAAAAATAATAACCGCATTCAAAAACTAAAAGAAGGCGGGCGAAGGTCCATACATTATTGGGTTTGACCATACAGCAACGATTCTTGCATTATTCATTTTTAATATTACTATTTTTATAAAAAAATACCAATATTTACAATTTCTACATGGGAGAAAAATAAAAATATATGATGTTATTAGTCCGTACAAAATTAGCTTTGTTTGTTTTGAAATAAACGCCTTGAATTGATAATTATGAATTATTGACTGGAAGTTTTGCATTATGATCAGGCTTGGTTTGAGTAAATATAAATCAGAAGTATTTTAGTAATCGTAACAGTTTATGACCATGTGAACTTATTTTGAAATAAATTACTTACGACTGCGTGCCACCCAATACTGTCTAACTGAAAGAATTCATTCCTCTTCTATTTAGCGCAAACCTACAGAAGAATTACGCCATCAGGTTAATATAATTAAGATGTTGATCACTGATTGTATTTTACTTCGTAATCCAAGATAACTTATCAGTCCGATGTAAGAAATGCGTAGGTCGTTCGTCAAAATAATAACCGTCAGAATCCTTTATACGTAGCCAAAGTCGTAAAATAATACCAATCAAATAATTAAACCGCACGGAAACACTACAAAACATAATATCCACAATAATTGCAAGTTTAAAACTAACGAAGTGAATGATTTGTTTGACTTTAGATGTGACATTGACATGAGTTTTTACTGTGTGGCCTGTATAATAAAAAAATATTGCAACTTCGTTGATTAAACATTATTTTGTGCGATATTTAAAACCAAAAACCATTATTTAAAATATATTATAAAACATGTCAACAGATGAAATCACGATTCAGTGTTTCTTCTGCAGATACTGTTTTATTTACTTGGTTTTACATTTCCATTTAATCTTATTTCAACTGATCGATTAACATATTTCATTTGGCAACATTGTTAAAAACCGGAAGTGCAGACAGTCAGTAATGTTTTGAATAAATAATTAATTTATTATCCCATGACTAAATATCTTAATATTTCATGGTAAAAAATAATAAATCTTGAAAAAAATATTGATAAAGTTTTCATTAGTGTATCATAAAAAGCCCAGATTCGCTCGCCTCCTTTCGGAAGTCGGTGGCTTCTGTTCTGCCAGTCAATTTATGTTGCCACCGACTTCCAAAATTTTAGTTATTTTTGGGTTTTTAGTTTTTGAAGGCGGTTATTATTTTTTTGAAAAAGTTTTTTGAACCATAAGTTTAAAGAATATGAAAAAAATCTGAAAAGTAGAACTTTATAAGGACTTTCTAGGAACATTGAACTTGATAGAAATAACAGTTCTTGTACAAAAAAAATTGTAAAAAGTTATTTCTGCGTACTTAGTATGTCAACGTAACAAATAGCCTTTTTTTAAACTCATATGTTTGAGCACTTATTGTGGCGGACGGGAAACTACGGAACCCTACATTGAGCGTGGCCCGACACGCTCTTGGCCGGTTTTTTGTGTTTGTTAGCCACCAAAAAGGCGGAGGATAGCTAGTGAATATAAAAAAAATAACCGGTTGTAAGATATCACAAAATCATAACTCTTTACTATAAGATTTTTTGTTTGTGTTGGCTATTCTCCGAAATTTCTGAACCGCTTTTAATGAAACTTTTACTACTAGCGTTAACTTACATACAAGGTTACTTTGAATGAACAAAAATGGGCACCCATTTTTGTTCACAATAGACGTGTGCCGATACTTTATCACAAACAGTCAGTATAACATTTTATAACATTTAAAGATAGTGAAACATGTTAAAAAATTACCTGGTAACCACGTTCTTTGTACAGGAATGCTACAATGACACTGAAGACAGGAAACAATTTAAAAAAGGTTAGAATAATAAAGTAATGGCACCTAAACTAACAAACGAAATAATGTAAATTTGAACTTACTCAGGACTGTCATTCTGTGAAATAATTATTATTAGTCAAATATGTATTTTTGGAAAATACTTACATTACAACATAACGAATTCCATCTTCCCCCTTAGGAAGTATTTTAGGCTCTTGAGATATTTTTTTTACCCATTTTTCTCCATATGGGGGAGTTTATGGGTAGATTTGGGTAATTAGACAGACAGAAAGTGCAGGAAATAAACGATTTCTAAAAATTTCATATAATTATGTATTTACATGAGTAGTTCACTCTATATCATTAAGCTGGTGATTCCTGATGTCTCCATTGACGCTTTTTGCAATCAGAGGAGACAACGGAAATGAATTAAATTAATTAAAATAAAAATCTATTGTCAGTTTGACAACGTCCAACAATTGAAGTTTTACCTGTAAATGAAAACTTATCGCTATGGTAAAACTTAAGTTTGAGATGGGAAGAAACTAACTAAAAGTCGAAAATTCAGATTTCAAAATTTATAGTACCTTTAAAAAAATCAGTATGACTAGAAATTCTGTATGCAAATCGTAGTGTGTGTTTTATCATGGGAAGCTTTCAATTCTTGCGTAACTGTTTAATAGGGTATACGATGTATAGGGTCGTGGTAAAAATAAAATAGTAATAAAATAGTTTTCTTAATGTTACCTTATATCTTTCCATAAAATCAGCAAGATTTCTTCTAAATCCTGTATATAAAACCCTTTCTCCTGTGCCGGAGTATCTGAAATATTTATTAAGAAAATTAATACCTTTATTTCGCAAGAATAAATAATAGCAAGAGAAATGCCATGTATTTTAAAGCAATTTAGTTCAGTCATACGTAACTGCTAAACAGCAATTTGCATATTATGTTGTCAATAAAAACATTTTTTTTTAACTTTTTTTCGTCAACTGTTGTAACTGTACAATCGGCAAGTCGGCAATTGCAATAGCCATTTCAACCAAAGGTGTAGCTACTATCAGAAAATGACACCAGTAAAAGTACCTATAGAAAAGTTCATCAAAAATGTTCAGATGACGTCATCGTGACGACTGCTCAGAAAGGTTAGTGTCACTGTCCATGAAACCGCAGCATACGTTTAGTGTACTCCTGCTTGCAGCTTACATACAAAACTGAGCGTACTACACGTACGCTTCGTCGACACAGTTTCCTATTTTTGTATGTAAGCTGCAAGCAAGCGTATAATGACAATTAATACGCGTCTAAGCAGCTACACCTCCATGGACAGAGACACTTATGAATCTGTTGCTGTCCTTATGTTACCCCTAAAAGTGACAAAGACAGCAACAAATTCGAGGGCGTCCTAAAGTCAAGTGAGGTTTGAGTATTCGGGTATTAGTCAACTAGTACAAAAAACTTTGCATCACTTACGTAATACCCAAGTTTTTAATATTCCCGTATACTCCAGATTCGCCGTCCAAGTCTTTGTGGGGAAACTTGACGGCGGACTTCAACATGCCTCTAGAAGGCCTGATGAGTGTGTGACCTGGCAGGATCGGCTCCGCTTCGGGCAAATGATTGGGGTTGGTTGGCGTGCCAAGGATTGGCATCTTCATGCCGGGTAGGAGCCTTCGCTGTAAGCATACCATTAAACCATCACCTGAGATCACCTTCACCCTTAATCGTAACCCATTAAACTCATTGAGTTCCGTTTTCAAAACTCAAATTCAATAATAACTTTTAAACTTTTGCGTTTCATGTTAAAACATTTTTTGGTAAGTGGGAAATCATCCAATGACTGCTCCCGTCCTGGGTGCGGTGGGAGGGCGTGTCAGACTCTTACTGAATAAAACCCACTCATGTTCCTTTGATTGCCTTTTATGTTCCAGGGTCACGGTAACTATTATACACATTCCGCAACCCCGGCAGGCGTTGGCCCTGTTGGGCCCCTTCCTGTGCTGACTCCTTTTCTTTGGGCGCGCGTGGAACACCAACGCGCCGTCGACGCGGTCCTGGTCCTAGCCGGACGGCGAGCTACCCATCGCTCGCCATCCGCAGAACCGCGCCTACGGGGGCCGGTAGTCGTCTTGCGACTCTCGACGTCTTCGCCTGGGTCTTAGTCCGGGGCGAGAGGCTTGTTAACACATCTTATTACAACGGGTATTAACACAATATAATATTATAATAATTAGGAGTCTGCTTACGACCACGACCTGTTCAACCAGGTCGAAACGTCAAGCCTTCCAAGGTATTTATAATCACTTTTCGCGTTAATACCCGTTGTAATAATATGTGTCAAATTCAATATTCTGAAAAAGTAGTGGCGCGAACAGTGTTGCTCAACCACAGCGTTCTAATGAAATAGAGCCCGCTATGTCTGTCTGTTTTTTTTTTCTGTCTTGCAGTAACATCTTTTTATTCTTAAAATGTAGACAATTTGTTTTTTTTTTTGTTTTCTTGCGACATGCGTTTTTGGCCAAATTTTTGCGTGTTCGATGCAACGTAATATGCACCTTTTTCCAATAACTCTAGGGTATAGTTTGTATTACTCAAGTAACGCAAATATTTGGCCAACTAGCCCTGAAAAGTCGCAAAATTTGAGTTTGTTATGTTGTTTGTTTTAAAACTTACAGACGATAGATATGGATCATCTGTATCAGCATCTTGGAAGTTCTTACGTGAAAATAAATTTGGGTTCTGAAAAAAACATTATTAGTTGCAGAAATCTACTATTATGAACATTATAAAATAACTGTCAATAGTGCTGATTCTCTTGTTCACAAACTAAACTAAGTTTAAGTTAAGTGCATCTTTCTCTGTCCATTCCATGAAGAAAAGGACATGAGATAAAATATTAGTTAAGTCCTGTCAAATTAAGGCACTTCATAGTTAGTTTAGACGCGATTAAAAACATGGCGACTAAAAATACGTCGATTTATTTCAGGCGCTGCCTAATTTGACAGAATTAAACTTAAATGCATCATTTGTCCCTCAAAAATAATAATTATTCCTGGTCCGACCAGAGCGGGCAATCCTCAGCGGCCGATTCATGAAAATGCAACATCTTATTAATAATTATGCTAAATTACTATGTTCTACTAATAAAAAAGCTTTGTTGTTGTAAATATTTCAAAATTCCCTTTTTAATTGTAATAGCATAGTCAGAGAAAACTTTTTATTAAACTTACGAATATTGTGGGGATTTTTTCTTTATTGTCCATTAATCTTCTATATTTCTGTAAACAAAAAGTCACTATTAGCACTTAATTAGAAGAAAACTAAGAAATAATTTACAAATGATATGGGGTACTATAGTGGTAGTTTGAAAAAGAAGGGTGTTTAATGTATGTCTGTTACACCGTTACGTAGCTCTTATACGTATGAACAGATTTCAATACAATGTTTTTTAAATTAAAAGCATTTGACGCTGACAACACCCAAATAGGCTTCTTTCAATCAATTATTTTGCCAAATCTATACAGTTTGTGACGGCAAAAAAAAATATATGTTTATTTTGAACATATTTTTGAGAATCCTATAGAATTCAAAACACGTTATTGAAAAGTTTTCTCGATACAAAAAAATTGTAAACTAACCTCTTAAAATGATTTTAAAACGAATATATTTGTATTACTTATCAACGTACGTCGGTAAAATTTATAACAATAACGTATCTTATTTAAATACAGGATTTGGTTAAGTTTAATTTTTGACTACTCAACTTATTTTAAATAAATTAATAAATTTTATGGTTTGTAAAAAATTATGAACGCCCTGTCATCACGCTTCTCTGTCATACGCATACAATCCGACAGTAACCGCGGAGACGCGCTGCTAGACGGACCTGTGTCACTTTGCCCCGCTATTCTTTCGTGTCATATTTTGATGTTTTATAACTACAAACACACATAATATTTTATTTTGTTCCTAGAACTACCTACACTAAGTTGTAAAAATATTGGCACGTAAAGACATTAGTATATTTATTTATTTAATGCAATACATATTTATTTACATGTTCAATTATTACCGTCGTAATGCCTGTCTAATGGTATTTTATAGATGCTGAAAGACGAATTTCGAGTTCAAATCCAAGTTGATTTTTTTGAAATCGAATTGTATTCTTTATATTTACTTATTTTTGGATATTTACATCGTTTTTTAAATATATTTTTTTAGTTTTATAGAATAATTTCGAATTTTCTTTACAGTAAATAGATACTTTTGGCGAACAATTCAGAAGCAGATGAAGCTTCGGATAAAGATACTAATATAGATAAAAACTGCATTATTTTGATCATATTAAGAAAATCACATTACAAGTCTAGTGTAAAAGTATTGAATTTACATAGACCTATGACTATCTTAGAACTGGACTTATAGGATTATATACTCGAGAACAAAATACCTCACAATATATTCAATTACTTGACAGACAAATAAAGCATTATTTTAGAACTAACTTTATTGCCATAAAAGTAACAAAATAGAGAACTTTTTAAGAGGAACAATTCTTTAGTATGTAATTTTTGCGTAACTTCCCGTTTACGCAGCACCCTCAACGAAGCTTCCAAATAAATATTTATTTCCCGTTTTTATCGCAATATGCATTACTGCCCGCTCCTATGTGTCTTAGCATTATGTCATATAGCCTAAAACCTGCATAGGAATTAGAATTACAATCGTACCAAGTTTTGTTAATGCATACACGCCCTCCACTCATCCTCTAATATTCATTTTTAATAATATAAGAATAAAAATAATTTATTCCACAAAGAGAAGAAATAAAATGTATGTTTCATCAGGGGTTTATATACAGGGTGTCCCACGGCTATGCCACATGGAGGGAAAGTACCGTAAATATTGTAGATAGAACATTTTACTAAAAAAAGATAGTATTTGAATTAAAAAAAAATTTAAACTGCATTCATAGATATTATTTAAATAATTAAATGGTTGGGCCGGGAATCGAACTTGTTCCACAAGGAAAAATAATCAACCTGTTGTTTTATTATACAGATCGAAAGGTTTCATCATAAGGATTTTTTTTTGCTAAATAACATAGTGTCACAAATAAAAAGAAGACCGGGAATTTTAACACTTGATGTGAAATTTTGTTTACAAAAGTTAAAAGCTTTGCCGTAAGGACATACAATTGTCAATAATAACTACTTATTACTAATAAATCTTCCCATTTGAGTAGCACACATCATTTAAATAAATAAATATCCACCACAATAAGACCAAAAAATCGTCAGTGAATGAAATAATTAAAAGTCATCACTTTGTATTCAAAAAGAAGGGACTCATTTTGAGCATGTGAAAATTGACTAAATGTATTAAAAATGTTAAAATTCATGGTCTTTCTTTTATTTTTGACACTATGATATTTAGCAAAAAATAATCCTTGTGATAAAGCCTTTCGATCGGTAGGATAAAACTACAGGCTGATTAATTTTTTCGAGTAACAGGTTCGATTCCCGGTTCAACTATGCATTTATTTAAAAATCTAAGAGTACAGTTTAAAATGTTTTTAAAATTCGAATAATGTCTTCTTTCAGTAAAATGTTCTATCTACAATATTTAAGGTATTTTCCCTCCATGTTGCATAGCCGTGGGACACCCTGTATACTCTCGGACTCAGTTAAATAGTCCAAATGAGGTTTCACCATGGAGTTATTTCCAAGGTGAAACCTCATTTGGACTATTTGATAGATAATGAACATTTCACAGATATTTAGAAAATACTTAGGATTAAAATCCTATGTAGAAGAGAAAATCTCTAACACCTATTTTTATTTTATATCGTTATATTTAACCGTTTTTTTAGTATTCGCGTCACGTGGTCTAATGTATCCAAGTTTTTTTCTCATATAATAAGTGACCATAAATAGGTATAACAAGATCCTAGATTTATATATGTTGTATAAGCACTATTTCTATTTTTTAAGTGGGTCAATTAAGTTAAAAGTTTGACACTTTATGAATGGCGGTTGAAACTATAGTCATACTCACTTAAAAATCTCGGTGATGCGATGGTCCCGTGTGCGTTGGACCATTTGGTTCCTTACAAGATGGTTGAGCTAAATGGTGCCGATACATATGTCATGCTCGTGAACGGGCGCTGTCATTTCGGATTGGCCAATTCTTAACTGCCTAATATTTAATTTTTAATTTCCGTGGTTTGTTTTATGTTGCTCCTTACCTACATTGTTTTCACGTATAGAAGCAACGCAAATGATGTAACCAATTTTTTGTAAAACTTGATGATTGGAAAGAGTGTCCATGGAGTTTCTTGCTTGTTCTTCTCCATAGAGATCTACGTTTTGGAGCAAACAACTACTTTTAGAGGGTATGCTTCACGGTAACCCGCGAAAATAAAATTTTTGAATGTTTTTTGCAATGCCACTCAATGTATGGATGTGTATTCATTCAGTATCATTTATTGCATTGATTGTGGGTGGATATAGAATGATTTGCGACTGTAATAGGCCATTAGTTACAAAACAGCCATGAAAGAGTATATAACTCGATTGAATGATTTTTTCATGAAATAGAGAAGTAATTTGATGATTTCCCATCCAAAAAACTATACAAACTAACATGCAACATCGCGTATTAAGAGTTTGACAACACATAAGCATAAATACAAAATCCGACAAACAATCGTTGGGCCTTGAGAAGCTTTACGCTCCTAATACTTATAAAAAGCTAAATCTTTTGTTTTGTTAATTTATTTTAATGAAAATATGTGATGATGAACTCAAATAACACCAAGGGAATAGGAATGGTCATACAGTTTTATTGCCATAATGGAATACGTTTAGAGTCTACGAGAACAAGCTCTAACAGAATATCATATTGTTTTGGCCTTTGCCCTTTAACTAAACAAGTACTGAATTCAATAAAACAAGTGCAGGACCACAGGGCTTGTAAGGTCGGCAGTTTATGTTTATATTTTCCTTACATTTATTGTTTACTAGCTTTTGCCCGCGACTTCGTCCGCGTAGAATAAAAGTTCCCGTTCCCGGGGGATTTCCGGGATGGAAACTATCCTATGTTCTTACTGGGGTCCCAGACTTTACTTATCTGTACTAAATCGGTTCAGTGGTTTAGGCGTGAAGAAGAGACAGACAGACAAGAGTTACTTTCCAATTTATAATATTGGTACAGATAAATTCAATATAAATAAAGTATCTTAAAATAAATAAAAAAATACATTAGTTTTTTTTAAACGCCTTATCTAATTTGTTGTTAGCTCTTCATGCAGAACAATAAATATATAAGAGCCCCATCTATTGGTTCATTGTTGTCCACGTCCTTTGTTTCTTACTTGGTAGTTTGCTGTAGCACCGCCCGATTTAAACTTTAAGAATGGCGCTAGGTTATCGGAGAAATTGTGGGCGTGTCTAAAAATACCAAAACATCGCAACGTAATAGCTGTTGTCAGCGTCTTAACGGCAGTTGCGTCAAAATTTTATCTAATTATTTATTCATAGCTTACACTAAATAAAATAATGCACCCAAATCGGTTCAGCCGTTTAAGTGCTACGATAGCACAGACAAGCACACACATAGAGGTGAGAATTGTTACACCCATGTTTATGCGTAAAGAGTTAAAATAAATGTGACCAATTAGGGATGACGACAACATTAATAAAATGGAACATTAATAAAATGGCATTATATTTAGTCCGTCTAATAGATCGGCCAAAAATACGGGACACGTATTTTTTGCTTGATCAAATTATAAAAAAATAATTTTGACGTCACCGTCTTGCAAAAATTGTGTCAGATCGTGACTAGTACTGTGTGGCGTTGATGTAATGTCGATGTTTCACATCTGCCAGGCGCGAGGCGTCCCGTGACAGCTCACTTTTTTTTTGTCGTCTCGCCTATTGTATAAAACAGCTAAAGTAATGCAATTTAAACAATATTAAATAAACTCACTGCTAGTAGGTTCAAGTCTTCCCAAGTGAGTTCAGCATGGCACTTTATAATGTTCTGCAATTAATTTTGTTTTATTAGTAAAGCTTCGGATACGCCACAGCCACGCCACATCCACGTCCGAGTATACACATGGCGAGATAAATAGACGTTACTAAGCACGTACCTTGGCTTAGCTGTGTTCGGCGGGGTTATTACCTATGAAACAGCAATCAGCAATATTTGCGCAGAGATCGCGCGATCACCGCGCGATCGACAAAAAAAATCGTATTGCTACGATGACGACAAAGTAGCAATCGCTGGAACTAATTAAATATCACCTTTAACAAAAAAAACTTAACTTTGCTCTTAAAAACCATACTAAATACGAAACCACCAAACGAAAAATGCACATTTTAGTTAACTGATTGCTCCACAGAGGCAGCACTATCGCTAGATTGCTATTTGATGTGACGTATTTTGAATTGACGTTTGAGCAGCAAATATTGCTAAATTATCGCGATCGCTCGGCTATTGCAAGATACGTAATCCCGGTGCCGTCTCTTTCGTGCAATTGACGTTTGCCAGCTGTGTAACAGTGACAAGATATAGTGCTAAGTCAAAGTCAGTGCTTGATAACGAATGCTCAGCCGACAGTCGTGGGTTCGATTCCCACTCAGACCAAACTTTGTGTAATGCGATTTTGTGTTCTGTTCTTGGTATAATTTATCTATAGTATGTATGTATTTATAAATTATATAGGTATATACCTATATCAGCTATCTGTTAGACATAGTAAAAGATCTCTTTGGTTTGAGATGACCGTGTGCGAGTTGTCTTAAGATTTTTATTTATATGACCAACAATTTTATATGAGCTTTTAACGTATCGATTAATAAATATAAGTTTTTTTTTAGTAAGTAACAATTATAATTATTCACAATATTTACAAACTAAAACTAAATTAAAAACCCTAGTATTAAAATAAAATGGCATCAAAAAACTCCTCCGCATCGCTGTCAACCGGTAAAGTGCCCAAGAGGCTGGCAGCATTGCCACGTTGGATGGCATTAATTAAATACATATAATAGATGTTTATATGTAAAAACAACATTACTTACAATTATAATAAGAACAAAAATAACTCTGAAGGAATCCATTTCATTGTTTAACAAAATCTTAAGCTTGTAACTGTTTTGATTAACGACTGAAAGAGAGAAACAAACTTTATTAACATTAAAATAATTGGCGTGAAATTACTTCATGAGTTTATTGTAGAAGGTTCGTAATATTTTTACCTTTCAATAATAAAAATTGCTTGAAAATTTTTTGGTGAGTATTAAACCTTCGCACAGAATAGAAAGACAATAGCAGCGCGACAGCCGGCTGTCGCACGGTCGTCGACAGGATAAAATTAATGTTGGGTTAAGTTTTCATCTCTCTCTTTTTGTATTGGGAGTTTAAAAGAAACAGAGTTGAAAATAACGTATAAAATTGGCAGGAAAAGGACCGACATACTTTTGTGAGGGATTGCGGAGTTCATTAGACATATTACCTCGTTGACCTCTGTAATATGCCTGAAAATAACTTTGGAAGCAAATCAAATCAATGTTGCTACGTCATGAAATGTTCCTATGTAAATATCTTTATCCTTACGTCGATAAATACATAGAATTTATGTGTATATTTTGATTAATGTTCAATTCGAGAGATTACATCGTGGGGTATTTCTTGACCTAAAGCTAAATTTAGTATTCATTGACAGTTTTATACATAATTAGTGAATACTTGCTGTCTCCCTTGGTTTCACCCACATTACGTTAGGTTTTTGGATAACTGCTCCATTCCCGTGGGTCATAGCGTGATTTTATATGACCTATGTGTTATTCTGATTTATGAGCTATATTTCTGTAAAATTTTATTCAAATCCATTCAGCAGTTTTTGCGTGAAAAGGTAACAAACATAAATACATATTTTTTTTACATTCTCAGGATTACGCAACACCGTAGCTCTTGCATTTTAGCGAATAGATCGCATAACTTAGGTACTCACCATTTCTGCAACCAAAAACCTTTGTTAACCCAAAATCCTACTAGCAAAGTTTGCAAAAAGAACGTCTAAAAAGATATTAAAATCTGCCTCTGTTCTAAGCCTAGCTAATTTTGAGGTAGCAGCGCGGCCTGCTAATGACGTCGACTGGTGTGTCAGTGTGGCGGTGTGGTGCAAGTTGCAAGCGGGAGCGGAATTTTTCTATAGTAGTATTTATATAAGAAAAAATGGAGACCCGTATAGGATCACTTTGTCCGTCTTTCTAGACCCTTTATCTATCGTATCGAGTTAAAATTAAAGCTCTTATTATAACTCAGGTCTACGGTCTCTTGAAGCTGTGAAAAACTAAAACTTTCAACTTAACGAAAAAAAACCTTACTACCTACTTAAGGTAATCTTTTGTTTAGTCTGAACCTAGAACCATGAAATTTGGCACGAAGTAATATTATTATAGTGCATTACTTGTCAAGGTAAACATTTGAAAAGATCCCAATTATGGGCTCCTACGCTTGGGAGATAAATGCTCAGCAGAGGGTGACAGCAGCCGGCTTAAGCATGTAATGTTAATGAAATGTGCCATTAATATCATTTGCGAGAATGTCGTCAAAGTGGTAAAGCTAATATTTATTAAAATTTCACGAAGTAACGCTTATTCGCAAATAAATCTTTCGAGTAAGATAATTTTAAAACAAACATGAAGCGAGGGTGAGCATTAAAATATAAGAAGTTTAACAACAAAACAATCACTGTACGCTCGTAACTTACGACTTTTTCCTGTCGTGAAGGTATAAAACCGCAGCTAAATTCACGATTGTATTTCTGTTTTCATATTTTGATCATATTGTTAGACATAGGCTCAAATTCTTTCTAAATTAGAAATAAATATACTGTTGGTCCTGGTAGTCGGTAGATTTTTTACAATCGTTACGTAATCAAGGGTACCGTGTCGCCCAGTAACTGGATTGTGAACGTCTGATAGGCAGTCGCTTCACATAAAACACTAGTGTTCACCCGATTTCGGTTAGGCTGGAAGCCGATTCCAACAAAGTAAAGAAAAGGCTAGAGACATCATGAACTAATGCTTTGGTGCCTTTCGTGATGCACATACATTCAAGCTCTTGGCCACATAACTTAAGTTAAAACAGGCCATACATTGGGCATACATTTCTATTTCAGTAAATGTGGCATGTGAAACGCGGCACATATATATTAGAGGTTTAGAATCCTGAAAACGCAAACCCGAGGTTTTTAATATCATAATTACAACTAACAAAGGGGTTGATAACTTCAAAACGGCCTAACTAAATTTGTTGAAATACAATTAAGAACGATCGATAGATGACTCTCAAATAAAAAAAACACATTCAAATCCGTTTCCCCGTTTAAAAGCTATGGTGAAACAGACAGACATACTAACAAATAGATGCACTCACATAGCCGTCAAACACCTCTCTTTTTGCTTGAACTACTCCAACACTCTCACTCCCAGATATCTTCAGCAACCTGAAAAGTTTGTTACTGATCTGGGATAGTCTGGGATGGCTGAAATAGGCGACTTGTACGTACAACAGCCCATGCATTAGGTTAAGTGAAAAAAACTAAAACCCCTCTGTTTATCAAATCTAACAGTAACTTTACTTTTGAATTTTATACAATACAATCTACAATATTTACGCATATCAACACCATAATAACTCCACGTCGTAAATACATCGTGTTGTTTTCGACACGACCAAAGCCAGGAAGCCGACGCGGTACGTGTGAGCGTCAGACCAGCGTTGTCGGGTGCCGCGCTCAAATCTATACCTGCAGGAAATAGAAAACTGACTATGGGCTGCATTTGGTTTTAGAGCCAGTATAGAATTTAGACATTTTTCACAGAGCCATTTTGAAACTGGGTTTTGTATACGAGTATTAAGCCCGAAACTGCCTCTTTTTTTCTAACCCCCGATACAATAAGGGGAGTGTTTTAAGTTTCCATGCTATGTGTGTGTCTGTCTGTCGTTCGCTTTTAAACGGGTGAACCGATTTGGATGTGGTTAGTTTTATTAGAAATGAGGTTATCTAGCGAAGGTTTAGGAATGTGTCATCAAAATTGATTCAGTTATTTTGATATTATTAACTAATTTTTTTGATGCAGTCGCTCTTAAAAACTTTTGGATGTGGAGGCATTTTTCCGGGTCGTCAAATATTAATGTTAGTCTAAATGTAATAAATAATAAACATTAGATAATTGATTATTCTAATGTCATCTGTTTTAGTACTATTTAAGTGTTATTTAATCTTCTATTATACAAAACACAACACATTTTTTTTTCTATTAAATCTTTTATTGGCTTTTATAGGAATAAAGTAAAACGTAACTTAACGAAATAAAGATCAAAATTGAAAAATACAGAACTCCACTACGTATTTAATTTTCTACCTTCCAATATTTAATAGTTCCCATGGGAAATTCAATTGAAAGTATATTTTGATTTTTCAATCGAAACTAACCTCGCTGGGTTTGTTAGCTATTTTATAATTTTACCCTCGGGTCGACAACCGAGTTCAACTTTACTATATAAAATTAGTCAAACGACAATATTCTCTTATGCCCTTACTAATAATCACTGTGTAAAGTTATGCAATGAATAAAGCCTGTGCAACCATACATTTTTTGACGTATAAACCTGTCATAACTTTATGCAGCGATCATTAGTAAGGCGCTTAGTGTTTTCCTTACGTAAAACTAAAATAGCTTTATTTTCGTTTCAGGGATAAAACGGTACCCTATTGCTAAGCCTCCACTGTACGTGTTTCTGTCTGTCCGTCTATCACCAGGCTGTATCTCATAGACCATGAGAGTTGAAATTTTAGCTTTTTGATGCCGCTATGACAACAAATACTACATACAACAAATGTGATATTTGACTTGCACGTGGCTGATTTTTGTAATAAATAACGACGTTGATTGTCGAAAAAACGTCAAAGCTACCTGGATTTTAATGAGACTTAAATACAATATAATATTTGTAATTGATCAGCGTTAAATATCCAATTTCCTACGAAAAATAGGTGGCATTTGATATCGGTCGGTTGGGATCCAAACCCCGTATCACTGTCGATTCCGATAGTATTTTCATTGATCTCACTTGAGCAATGAAAGCGTTTTAACCCCTTCTTAGCCCTTCACATAACTCAAAGTCTTTGTTAATTACGGAGGTGTTACCAAAGACTTTGTTAAATATTGTTTTGATTTCGTGGTGGCTGTTACGGTTAATATAACGGGGCCGCTGGTTCAAAGATTAGGACTCTGCCTGCTAAGCCGGAGGACGTGGGGATCTATTCACCCTTCTAGGACAAACTTTCTGTGATAAGCATAACTGTTTGTTCGATGCGTAATTTATCTGTAATCATTGTATGTAACTTAAAAAATATATAAGTCTGTTTATTAGTTGCCTGGTTACAATAATACTTAAGCATTGCTTAGGTTGGGGTTTAGGTGGCCGTGTGTGAGTTGTTGTGAGGATATTTTTATTTATTTTATTTAATTATATAAATCCGGGTACTGAGTGATGTTACGGGGTGTTTTGTTGCGTGTTACATAGCGAGCGTTCGTGTAAAAGGAATGGCCTGTTGCTTGTTGCGAATGCTCCACCTCGCTGTTGGTTGTTTGGCGAATTCTTTAATACATGATACGTGTAACGTGATGTTACATGATACACGGAGCTTAGAACATGGTGTAACATAACATGGTTGCTGCAAGTGGTGGATTACTTTTTTATATTAATAACAATAAATAAATGAAATGTTAGTTTAATTTAATACAAATGATACAAACCGCTTTTTGAAACCCAGAAAGTATTTAATTTGATAAATATTTCCCAGTAACCGGGTTGTAAAAGTCTTATAGGCAGTCGCTTTATGCTAAAGTAATTGAGTTTTGTAGGGGAATGTCCATTTTTCTCTTGTAATAAATAAAATAAAAGTATTTATTGAAACTTTATTTTTATATTTTTGTTAGTAAGGAAGAAATTCTTCATAAAGTTTCGATTAACGGCCAATTGGCTTGTAGTCGTCCTGTAAAACAAAATAATAGTGCATAGATAGTATCTAAGTATTTTATTATGCGAGTTGAAAGAGTGGTAATCAGTGTTCTTATCTTTTCTATATGTGAAAAATCTATTGCTTTGCAGTGGGGCAGTAATAGGATTGGTATTTTTTTTATTACCTGGTTAAAGTACCACCATTTCCTTCCAAAGAAAAGTTCGGGGCCAGTTGGGCCTATGTTTGTAAACTGCGGTCCAAATGGATTGATGTTCATATGGTCGCCATCCATCTGGAAATTATTACAAAAAAGATATTAATTTTTAAATAACTGTAAATATATTTATTAAAAATCCTTCATGTGACCAGACCGGCTATATCTTACAAAGAATATCAACGCCACAGAGCGTAGCAATGCTGCTAACATTACGCGTGGTCTTTACTATCGGTACGGCTTAACTGTGCACCTTGCGCAACGTAGCGCTGACGGAATGCTAACGCTACTAAACGAACGAGGCGAACACGGGGCACCGCGCGGGGAAACGGGAGAGGGGTCGCGTACCAGCGAGGTGCACAGATAAGTCGTACGAGTTGTAATGCTCATTGCGTTCCAGGGCCGCTGTGACATTTTTAAACTACAATAAGAGAAACGACAATTAAATAAATTTAGTCCAACAGTTGGATTAAAAAAAATGGACTCAGAATGGATGATTCAGTGCGTTAAAGTTTTGTGTGACGTCACGATTAGATACAATTTGTACTGAAAAGTGGCGTCAATAGGTCCCACTTCGGAACTTTGGTGTTTTTTATCTTGGTATTTTTTTAATAACGTGATCAAGGCAAAAAATACGTATCCAGTATTTTTGAACGGTCTTACAAACGAACTAAATGGAATTTCATACTATTTGTTCAATGTTGCTGTCATCCCTATTATTGCTATTAACTTACAAAATGATTGTAGGGCCAATTTTGCTTGTATTTATTCTTGTGTATAGTGTAAGGGTTGCCCGGATTTTTTTCAATCGAACCAGAATCAGATTCGTCTTCCGACTCGCCTGAACAAATGACTTGTTGAGACCTTCTCGGATGTAAATGCATATGATCGCCATGCATCTGAAAATTAAAAAAAAAGGTATTACAGATGTGTACATAGGCGACGAATACTACCCGGACAACTTAACTGTGCATCTCGCGCTGTGACGTAACGCTGACGGAATGCTATCGCTACTAACCGACCGAGGCGAACACGGGGCGCCGCGCGGGGAAGCGGGAGAGGGGTCGCATTCAAACGAGGTGCACAGATAAGTATTACGGGTGGAACTTTACAGGTGGCCGTCAGGTCTAATAAAATAATTTAAATAGAATGTGGAAAAAATATTTGTTAGAAGATAGTTAAATTTTGGGTTAAGCTGTCCATTATACAGAACGCATGTTTTTGCCCTTTGTATGTAGGTATGTATATTTTTTGGGAACAAATTAAATGCTTACCAAAATAATATTCTTGCGTACCAAAAAAAGGGAAATGATCACCAAAAAATAGTAAATGATCACCAAATTGTGTTAGGTTAGAACTGTGACCATGCTACGCGCTTAACGCTGGATCTACTAGTGATTCATTTTATTTACCTTTGTCAAAATCAAAATCAGTCTAATTCATATAAAAAGGAACAGGATACTTTATAAAACATAATTTGATGATCTTTTACTGTTTTTGTCTGTCAGTGTCATGTCATTATGTTACTATATTTGGTGGAAAGTTAAACATTGCCATATTTTTTGTGTGCATTAAAGACTAATAAGAATAGTCTAAGGCCTTGTTTCACACCTTCGACGGGCCTGTTGGTCTAGTAGTTAGTAGCCCTGACTGCTAAGCCGGAGGTCGTGGGTTCGATTCCCACCCAGGACAAACTTTGTGTGATGAGCATGAATGTTTGTTCTGTGTCTGGGTGTCTATCTCTAATATGTGTGTATTTAAAAATTATATAAGTATGTTTATCAGTTGTCTGGTTACCATAACACAAGCTCTGCTTAGCTTGGGATCAGATGGCCGTGTGTGAGTTGTCCCAAGATATTTATTTATTTATTTATTTACCTTCGAATTAGTCTTTATCTATAAGATAAATTCAAAAATGGAACCGATTTTGTACGAATTTATCTAGGTACCAGATGTTTTAATCAGAAGAATGTGAAACAGGCGGTTAATTATCATAAACTTACGTGGTGATAATTATGTTTTGTGTAAGGGTTTTTCTCAGACGGTTCATCTTCAATTTCTTCGTAAGATGAAGGTCTAGTATAGTATTGGCTGGGTGACTCCTATAAAAAAATGGGTATGTGTAAGTAATAAAATATGTATAGGTACTATACAAAATAAATAATAATGGAAATGTCAAATCCCTTAGGAATTGGTGATTTTATAAAAAAAAGTTACACTTATAACTTTTTTCTCCCTGAAGAATGTTATTGATTTCAGGTTATCACATATTTTATTATTTCACTTAAACAGCTTTTTATTAAAATGAGAAAAATAAATGAATAGAGAATGATTAAGTGAGAGTAGATCGTATTTTTTATATACATATTCTTTTTGGCAAAATAATGAGACATGAAGTAAGTAGACTTACAATTACAGGTCGATCATCTTTCCGTGGCGATAGAAAACTGTGGACAATATCATTCATTTCCTTTAATTAATTTATGTAAGTAAGTTAGTTACCTTGTTCATAGTTCAGGCTCTACCTAGTTTGGTATCAGATAGCGATATCTTAATGTTATTATTCATAAAAATGAATAATAACATTTTTATGTCACTTACATCAGTATCTTTGGCGAGTGTTGGCTGAAATTAAATTTCATGAAAATTACGACCACAGAAACGATCCACAAAAAGAATTGTATGTACAGTAAAGACAACCGTAAATTGAACACATGTGTATACATAGAGTGCGCCGTTGATAGCCTTCTAATAATAAGCGTAGCAAGCGTAGCATTGCTTCGTAGCATTAGCTACGCCGACGCCGTAGCAAAAGAACAGTCATCATCCATGTCTCGAAGAGTAGTAAGCACGTGACGGAGCCCTCTAGGTCCAATGCCTGACGGGGTTGCGGAATAGTTCTAATAGTTACCGCGGCCCCGGAACATAAAGGGCAACCGAAGGAACAAGGATGGGTTTTAATCAGTAAAAGTCTAACACTCCCTCCCGCCCCTACCAGGGCGGGAGAAGTCATTTGATGGTTTTCCATCCATAAAAAAGTTATCATCCGCCCTATTTATTGAATGGGGCTCAACGTGTTTCTAATTGACCTCAAAATTTCATTTTGTAATATTAATATTTACAGATTGTTCATCTAAAGTAAAAATACTTACATATTATTCAATCGATCCTTGTTGCTATTTTGGATGGTATTAAATATTTTTTTCTGGAATAATACTGATTTTTAATATTACAAGGAAATGATTTCTCTTAATTAACCTAATTTTACATGATGGTGTCTCTCAAAATAAAGGATTACTACATTATACTTCAATTAGAAAAAAAAAAACAGAGGGAAGTGCTTTTTCATGTAAATGTCTATAATATTTGATACTACCAGGCGTTTCTGAGAAACTGATAAAGGTTAGTTAATTTTTTTTCAGGTACTATACAAACACGACTTCGTTCATTGCACTAACCTTTTCAAAGACAAACATATAAAATTGAACCCTGTTAACCTATCGACGACCAAGCAACAGCCGGCTGTCGTGCTGCTATTGTCTTTCTATTGTGTCTTGAATTACGTGTGTTCGAAAGTTTAAAACGTAAATCTGGGAGCTTTAGGCTCTCAGTCTACAATAATAATATAATTATGCTTTTCGCAAAACATACTTGCGGTTAATCGTAATTACAATGCATTTTAATTAATTGTACTTTACTAGTAATAATATAATGCAGCCGAGTGCGGTTTCAGTTGTGGCATTGCTTCATTTTAGTACAGTGTAATTTAAAATTATTATGCCGTTTCTGCGAAAATGATTGAATATTTTTAAGCACGAAAAGAAAATAACTGTAGCTATGTATGATAGTAATGATACAGTCAACTTATATGCTGTAAGGAGTCTGAATATTTTTGCAATATACTGGGACAACTCACACACGGTCATCTGATCCCAAGTTAAGCTCTGGTTAGAGCTTGTGTTATGGTAACCAGACAACTGATAATACTTATATAATTTATAATTACATTACTTCATTCATTGCACTAAACTTTTCAAAAACAAACATATAAAATTGAAACCTGTAACCTTTCGATCAAGCGACAGCAGGCTGTCGCAATATCAAAAGGGAACAAATTAAAATGATCACCTAAATAATCTTTTTGCGTACCAAAATGTATTAGCGTCAATTCACACGTACCACAACCACACCACGTCGCAGCGACAAAATGTGGTCAAGCTGTGGTTACGTGTGAATAGTGTCGCAGCGGCTTTTTGCAGCTGCGTTGTGGTAGCCACAAAATGTCGATGTGGTTGCGTTGTCGCTGTCGTTGCGATGTGGTAACCACGTGGCCATGTGCAGTTATACTCTGGCTTTCGTAGAGGAAACACGGCTTGACTGAACGTAGTCATGGAGGAAAGATTGTTGTTGCTATCCTTGTTATGGCTTATAATACTACGCAAAATGAAAGAAGGCCGGGGGAGCGCAGGCGCCAGCTAGGCGCACGTGGACGTCATGTCGTGGCGATGTGGCCGCGCTGAGGCCGCGCTGCCGCCGCGTTGCCGTCGCGATGTGGTTGCGATGTAGTTGTATTACACAGGTGGTCGATAACAACCACAAAATGTGGTGCGTGTGAATTGTAATATTCATTTTCAATACAAAATATACGCCCGACCACATCGCGGCGTTGTGGTGTGGTTGTCGCTGTGGTGTGGTTGTGGTACGTGTGAATTGAGCCTTAATGATCACAAATTTTTGTTAGGTTAGAACTGTGACCACCGAATGCGAGAGCAAAGCGAGCGTGCCGCGGCAGCGGCCACCGAGCGCCAGATCTACTAATGATTTATTTTATTTACCTAAGTAAAAATCAGAATCAGTCCAATTCATAATATATAAAAAGAAAAATAACTCCATTTTTAGATTACTTTACGAAGCATATTTTTGGTGATCATTTACTATTTTTGTCTGTATATATCTGGTAGTATCAAAACCACGCCAAAACCTTATTTCTACAGATTATTTCTACAGATTTTGTGTATGTGTTCTCGTTTCTCGTTCTGTTTTGTTTCTCGTTCGTTCTTCGCCGTAGAAACCTGCCGTTTGGAACGAGCAACTAAATTCAACTTTTGGATGAGCTCCTCGACTATTCAAAACTTTGATTTGATGACACTTTGTCAGTGAGGTCGTGTGGGGTGGGCATTTGACCAATCACATTATAGAATGCATTACAATATGGTTACCACGCATAATACCTATTATTAATATAAAAGATTTATTACATACCAACAAAACTTCTGTATTTTGATTACGTTCTTCTTCTTTGTCATACCTGTAACTAATAAATTGTTACTACTGTTATTTTTCTTGGTAGGCAAGTGCTAAAATGCTGCGTCTATGCTAGGCAAACCAAACACAAGAGGAACATTAGGCGTAGTTCGATGGACTTACGAACTTCAAACAAAGACGGACTTAAGGTTTTATCATAATCCGTTCAGTTTTTGGGGGAACGAGTAACTCACACACAAACTTTCACATTTATAATTATTATAGTAGGATACTTACTCATTACCATAGTTCTTGTTGGCATTGATATTTCCTTTTTTAAGATATTTCTGTAATAATACGGTATAAGTAAAAGCTTAAATTAAATGAGATACAAATTTTGTAAAAAAAAATATTATAGAAGTTTGTAATTATCATGTTTTTAGTTATAAATAAAAAAGTAATATAATTATCTATTTAAAGTTTAGTACAACATTACCTGCAGGTACCAATCTTTTAATACTTGTTCTCTTGTATTGTAATTTCTGTAAAAGATAATTTGAACAAAAACTTTAATTGGAAAGAAAAATGGGTCATTTACACCATTTATAATTTGTGAACGACAGGACATGTTTTTATGATATTTAATTTGTTGAAATTGTAGAAGACTATTCCACTAAATCAATCAAAATGAAGTCCTCACATTTAGAAAAGCAGAAAAATTTATTAAAATGTCAACAAAGAAAAAAGGCTAAGTGCGAGTCCGTACCATTGCTAGCAAAAATTACGTTTTATGGTACTTGGATATTTGTTTTATTCTGTTTTTAGTGTTTGATGTCATAGCAGCAACAGAAATACAATTATCGGATTATTCCGATCTGTCACCCCGTTTTGTCTCCACGGGTGACAGGAAAAAAAAGTTCGATTTGTCCCCGAGTTAGCAATGTGTGGAACACATTTTCTTTTAACGTTCTCACGCTACTGCGCGCCTAGTACTTTTGATTGATTTAAATACTAAGTATCTCAGTATTTTACCAACCCATGGGGACAAAACGGGGTGACAGAAAATAATAACCCCAATTATCTAGCTATCACATAGAGCCTGGTGAAACATAGACAGACAGATAAATTTAACCTTTTGGTATAAAACCCTAAAAATGTAGAAATATCATTTTTTAATACAACGCCATCTGTGAATTGTGACAGACACAAAAAACCGTTCTATTCTGTTTGACAGTATATCTTTCATCAAAGTATAGTTTGCACATAAATAAAAGATTCTTATATACAATTCTTTTTATATTTACCTGGTATTTTTAAGAATCTCAAACTGATCTTCAGGGCGGATATTGGGGGTTGCAAATAATGAAGTGGATACTTGTTTAGGTGTTAAAGGCATTACTTCTATTCGGTGAATAGCATTCTTTAATCTTGATAAATTGTCGATTCTTGGTTTATTCTGTAAAACGTCATTATTATGAAAATTATAAGAAACAATATTCTATGGTTATTTAAAGGTGCGTGGGAACGTGCTAGCTTGGGAAATGTCGATGCCATTTGAAAAACTATTATTATGTTGATGCCATCATATCTCTGCACTACCGATGGTTGACTGGTAGAGAATGCCTAAGGCATTAAGTCCGCCTCTGTACATTTCTTTTGTGCATAAAGACGTATAAATAAATAAATAAATATTTCTATGTTAAGGCAGTCAAATTTATGGGGCCCAGTTTAGGCTATACAACCTGAGGCTATGACCAAGAGGAGCGGAGCCAAAAAAAAAAGGTGAGAGAAGCCACGACACCAGCTTTGTCTAGTTAATGCTTTTAATTAAGCAAAATGTTTCAAGTTTCTCGTATATTATTCAAATAAGTTGCGACTTCAAAGACAACATTATGAAACACAAAGTTCACTACCAAAAAGTTTCGACATGCTGAAGTCAGCGGAATACATTTTAAAATGGCGAGCACGATAAAGTACACACAGGATATTTTAAATACAATAGGGATGTTGACTACATCAAAAGAATGACATTCTATTTAGTCCGTCTGTTAGACAGTCCAAAAATACTGGACACATATTTTTTGCTTGATCAAATTAATAACAAAATACAAAGATAAAGAGCATCAAAGTTCCGGAGAGGGGGCTTGTGACGTCACTCCTCAGTAAAAATTATACAAAGGTGTGACGTTTCACGAAACTTCAACGCACTGTATTGTCGTCATTTTCTGTTTACGAAAAAAAAGAAAAAATACGTGTCCCAAATTTTTTGATTATCTAACTGACGGACTAATTACTTTTTTTTTGTCATCTCGCCTATTTAGGAGGAACAATAAATTCATCTAGATGTATTTAATAAAATTATAACTAAGTCAAATCTGAACAAATAAAAGCGATTCCGAAGCCAGATATAGTTTTTAGAATGTTTGTCTGTTTGTTCAGGATAAACTTAAAAAGTACTGCACAGAATTCATTTTTTTTAATAATATTACTCAATGTCAAGGGTCAATAATCCATAGGCTTAAGCCTAAGAGTTGACCTCCATTATCACGTCATCAACTTTGAAAGGTGAACAAAACAGAGGTGCAGGATTATTTTTGAGGACAACAACGTCGCCGGCAGCAGCTAGTTATTAAAATAACGAATTAAAATTTATGTGAATCGAAATATTTTGGGTTTAAATATGACAAGCATTGCTTATAATCGCCTATTCACCTGTTCTATATAGACTCTTATTCAATCTGCTAGTTTTAGAATAAAAGGCAGTGCAAACAAAGCTACGGGCACAAGCTTACTTACAAAATCCTCGTAGAGAATTGAGGATAAAAAAGCTTGAACTTAATTTACCGCGAAACATTTTGACACAATAGGCCGATCATTCAACCGCAAAAAAATAGTAGCTTAGGCAAAAACATTTCCCAAGTATTTTTGAAGAAAAAAAAATAGAACTTAACTTTGTTTTTATCGCTCATTAGCGTCAAAAAGAAATTTATGAAGAGTATAATTTTATTTCCATAAATAAACGATGGTTTGTTTTTAATAGGACCGTTAGCGCTGAATTCGAGTTATAATAACGCATAAATTTATTTTATTATTCAAAAAATTAAACAAACTGGTGGTGAAATAGTTTAATTTTACTAAAATTTCATCTCGTTACGGGCTAAATAATGATTCTTAATACTTTTGTCTAACGGTTACATAATAATTAGGTCTACTAATATTACGTGACATAATATGTCTACAATTGCCTAATTTAATGTTGTCGAAATTTTTAACAAGTTAATGGGTTGGTTAGAGAATAAGGCGTTACTTTACAAAAATCCGAAACATAGTCGTGCAAAATCTTTCATCTAACGCTTGATTTGGATTCTAGTAGCATTAAAACTGTATGATGTTAAAACCACGACTAGCCTAATGTACTTTTATTATAAACTAGCTTTTGTCCGCGGCTTCGCTCGCGTTAAAAAGAGACAAAAAGTAGCCTATGTTACTCTCCATCCCTTCAACTATCTCCACTTAAAAAATCACGTCAATCCGTCGCTCCGTTTTGCCGTGAAAGAAAGACAAACAAACAGACAGACACACTTTCTCATTTATAATATTAGTATGGATTTAAATCTTTACGTACCTATAACCAGAAGTACATCAAATGTAATCAATTGAACTCTAATCAACCTCCATTCATCATCACTTTAACCTAGAAAAAACGAACTGTGCATCTAATCGTTGCCCACAGTGTACAAGTAATTTGTTGTGCAGATAAAAGGATCTAACGCTTCTACACGGAATCTCACTCTGAAGCTTTCAAATGCAGTCTAAGTGTTCGTATGAAAATTTTGAGATATACAGAATAGAAGTAGGTCAGAAGCCAGAATATCAGACAATCAGTTTTACCAAGGTGTGTCTTGTCCTGCCGGGGTTGCGGATAGTTCCAATAGTTACCGTGGCCCCGGAATATTGAGGGCAAGCGAAGGAACAAGGGTGGGTTTTAGTCAGTAAAAGTCTGATACTCCTTCCCGCCGCGTAAAGGGGCGGGAGAAGTCATTTGATGATTTCCCGGCCTCAGAAAAAAGGTGTGTCTTGTTACACAGTAGCTGGGATGTGAAGGTTTGGTGGTGGAGCCCCACTACCTAACTAGGTAATTGGGCTATGTATAATTCAGCAAATGAGGTTTTTGAGTACGGGACGATTTTTAAACCCCAACACAAAAAGAGACATGTAATAAGTTTGACCACTATGTGTGTGTGTCAGTTTCTTTGTCTTTCTGTCTGTAACGCGGTAGTCCTTAAACGGATGATCCACTTTAGATGCGGTTTTTATTTCAAAATAGGTTATCTAACAATGGTTCTTAGATATGTTTCATAAAAATCGGTTAAGCCTTTTCGAAGTTATTCGCTATCTTGATAACTTTGGTGGCTGCGGTTTTTTTTAATAAATACTTTTCTTTTCTTGAAAATTGTTTTTTTTTTAATTCGGAACCCTAAAATGAACCTCAGCTGTTAGAGAAATAAATATTAAAAATAGTAAGATACTTCACTTCCATATCTTTATATGCTATCAAGCAATCTTTTTAGACGTCAGTCCACCTATGGATCAATTTACACAGAAATTACATAGTAACAAATTGCTAGACTATTTTCAACTTTACGTGCTTAAACATATGGTCGAAAGAAGTTTGTCTTAGTTTAACTGCCGCCTTATTTTCTCCTTTGGCTTTTATAGGGTGTTTCCAGTGTATATTTTCTTAGATTTAGTAGTAGCTTTAAAGGTAATTTTCATGCTCATAAAGAGTTAAAGAGGGAAACATTTTATAAGATTTATATTGAGAATAAAATTATGGCCGTAAGTTGTATTGCTGGTCGAAACGACCTCTTATATAAAAAGACTACTGGATTTTTGGCAATCCTCCACAAAATATACATTTAAAATAACTAACTTTTGGCCGCGGCTTTGCCTGCGTAAAGGGTAAGTAAAGGTCAAGAAATATCCTATGAAAATACGAAGGACGTACGATATATTAAAGCATTGGCCTATCTCTGTACCAAATTTCAATTAATTCGGTACTATAATTTAGGTATGACTAGACAGAAATAGTTACTTTTGTATCTTAATAGTTATAGTAGTATGGATAAACATTGGTGCCGATTCTCTTGTGCACAAACTAATGTAAATTTTAAGTTAAGTGCATCTTTCTCTTTCCATTTCTTAAAGAAAAGGACAGAAGATACATTTTAGTTTAATCCTGTCAAATTAGACAGCGCCTGATGACAATTGACGTATATTTAGACGTCATGTTTTTAAATTGCGTCTAAATTATCTATGGAGTGTCTAAATTTGACAGGACTTAACTAATATTTGATCTTCTGTCCTTTTCTTAATTAAACGGAAAGAGAAAGATGCATTAACTTAAATTTACGTTAGTTGGTGCACAAGAGAATCGGCACCATTGTTCCACTATAAAACAAAGGCCTCTTCTCATACCTACAGAGAAAGTTATAACAATGATCAGCACGTTTGTTCCAGGCATATTGGCAATTTGGGACTTATGTATATTCACTACATGTCAACGTTTTCCTTTAGGGATGTCTGTGATATACAACGCAAACTAACAAAGTATATATGAATTGAAAAAGACGCATTAGTACTTTAATCTTCACTTTCTGTAGGTTTTTTTCATTTCTATTGTTTTCATAGTCATAGATGTACCTTTATAAAATAAATTTAAAAGTATCTTTTGTCTTTATACGGAACCCTAGCTACCTCTTTGTATTTCACGACTCTAGATCTAAAGATTTTTTTTTTTGGTGAGTGGGAAATCATCAAATGACTGCTCCCGTCCTGGGTGCGGCGGGAGGGCGTGTCAGACTTCCTGACTAAAACCCACTCATGTTCCTTCGATTGCCCTTTATGTTCCAGGGTCAAGGTAACTAAGCTCTAAATAATCTCTCTCTAGTTATCTCTTAACATTCAAAGGGCGAAAGTTATTTCAAGTTTTATGTAAAATCAAAAGTGGTAATCTGATTAATTGTTGATATATCAACGCACAGCCCAAACCGCTGGTCCTAGAGATACGAATTTTGGAGGTTGTGTTTCTTGTGAAGAGTAGATATCCACTAAGAAAATATTTTCAGAAATTTCAGCCCTAAAGGAGGAAATAGGGGGTAAATTTTGACACAGACGTAGGTGAAGCCGCGAGCGAAACAAGTTATTAAAAAAGCATACAGACGAATTGAGAACCTCCTCTTTTTTTGAAGTTAAAAACAATTCTAAAAAGAAGCAAAAAAGTTGCTAAGCAGCTCAAATCAAAAAGCTGACCAACAAAGAACGATCTGAATTCCCACAGAAAATGTCTAATTAAAATTACTTGAAGAGCAAAGATATGCAAGTTAAATTAATAAGAAGCACGAATTCCAAGACAGATTATATTCTCAAAGACATCCCTTGAATAACTTGGTCGTGCATTCTGCCTTCAAAGTTATTTCTATGTTTATTTATAGTTACTTGGTAGAAATACATTTAAGTTAGCTGTCGTGAAGTCTGAGTATGGAGTAGTGAGAACATGGAGTACTCAAAACTGAACAAGGCATTTTAGTTTCATGTTTTAAAAAGATTAGTTTGTCACACCTTCTTAACATGTATGCAAAGTTGACACACATTTATAACAAGTATGCAAAGGTCTTTGCTTGTGTTTGATTTGATAGTGATTATCAAATGACACTAACCTTGATCTTTCTTATATCTATACAATACAATGCAAAGAACATCATAAGTATTCTAGTTCTATTTTGGTTTAAGAGAAATTACACTTGATTATATTTTGTTGACAGGATAAAGGCACTTATACCTAAGCATGTGGTTAGTCTTCAGCCAAGGAGTAAAGTCTCTTAATTAGACAAACTACTGACTGGACAAACTAAGATAAATATTTATTTGTCAAAAACACGTGTAGTTCAATCGTATGGAATGCTTACACGGGACTTCAGATAAGTGTTTTTATTCTATCTGTAAGATGTCAAAATTTATCCGTACTAGTCCGTAATAATATTATAAATGCGAAAGTAACTCTGTCTGTCTGTCTGTCTCTTCTTCACGCGTAAACCACTAAACCGATTTGAATGAAATTTGGTACAGATATAGTCTGGGATCCGAGAAAGGACATAGGATAGTTTTCATCCCGGAAATCCCCCGGGAACGGGAATTATTACTCCACCGAAGTCGCGGGCAAAAGCTAGTAATTTATAAATCGAAATACAACAAGAATTTGTTGTACGACGCGATGTAGGTAAAGTCCTCTCAGCCCTATTATAATTATGACCGTCATATTATATTTACTTTATATTCGGTCATAGACTTTGTATTCCATTTGTTAATACTCTGTGACAACCTGTATGCTGAATTTATAACACGTCAATATTGACTTCGGTATTCCTGTTGGCTAAATATGATATCGGAAAATACAAAATGCAAGCAGATGTTCGCATGGAATGAAAATGTGAAACTTTTAGTCGATAAACGTTCTCAGCTTATAAAAGTTTGAGTATTGTTGGTAAATCTAGTTTGTGTTATATTATACAATTAATATTGCTCCTATTTATTTTCTCTTTTCAGAGAGCAGTGTTTAAAGGGTGTTTTTGACCATTTAAACACTGCTCCCTGTACTAGCTAAGCAGATTTTTACACAAGTTTTAATTACACCTCCGTCCCCGAAGTTATTCAGGTCACGACTGCAGTTAACAAAAGATTTAATAACTTCATAACAGCTGAACCGGTTTTGATAAAACATGTCTAAGAACCAGTGCTAGATGACCTTCTCAAATAAAAAAACACATTTAAATCAATCCTCAAAAAACGGGCATAACGGATGTGGGCAAAAAAGCTGCCAGGCTCAAATGGAATTGGGCATTTGTTCCCAACGAGTAACACCCTCAAATGTCACACTGTTACTCGATGGGATTTTTTTCTGAAAAAATTCCCAACCGGTCACACTACCAGTCCCACTGTTACTCGATGGGAATTTCTTCAGAAAAAAATCCCAACCAGTCACACTGTTACTCGATGGGAACACACTGTTACAGAAGTCACGTTAGCCGCATGAATTGTGACCGTTGGGCTAAAGTCGCTACACAGTGGGTGCCGGTGGACGTCGTCACCGAGGCCGGCGCAGGAACGGTGGCGTGACGAGCTTGACGCACACCACGAGAGCTGGTTCGAGGAAGCGAAGGAAAAGGGAGTCTGGATGGAGTTAGGGGAGGCCTTTGCCCAGCAGTGGGACAGTAAAAAAAGTAAAAAAAAACAATCCACGCGTTTAAACCTTCAAACACACATGATTCGAGACACAATAGAAAGACAATAGCAGCGCGACGGCGTGCGGTCGCTTGGTCGTTGAAAGGTTAGAGCTACGAAATTCGTATATTATTAGGACTGTATCACAACCCGTTACGTCACAAACTTCCTTCAAAACATTTCCATTTTAAATTTTTAACAAGCCCAATGTAAGAGGGCAGCGCAAGTTGCAAATTAAATTTAACGTGTATGTACGTACAACATGGTGCAAGCTGTGCGGCTGTGTGTACATAATTTCTCATCTACATAGGGAGAGCTTGTAACAAGTTCATTGGAGGTAAACGCACCGAATCTCGGCTTGGATTTGAATATTTTTATAAAAGTTATATTATGAAATAAGAATCTAACCTAACCTATCTAAGTCGGATTGCTCTGACATTTTTCCTTCGGCATTTTACATAACTGCGTGCTTTTACGCCGTATATAAAATGCCGAGAAATAAACGGCAGATTATACAAAATGCCTGCGGCATATGCACGATATTAAAAATGGTGAAATGATACAACTTTTGAGTGATTTTTAGTTGGTTATATTATCTCAATAGCAAATTAAGATTAACTATGCGGCATTTCTCTATTGGATCCCAACAATTTTTCATTCAAACTGGTGTTGTAAATAAAAATAAACAAAATAATAATAAAATATTTCGTATGCCATTCATACCATTTTTTCAACGCGAAAATAAATAAACCTGTTGTAAATAATGTAAGACTACATATCTCTTGTTTATTTCTCTGTCGAAAGCTAACACTAAAGAAGAATAAAATAAAATGATAATTATTTTGTAAATAGGTAAAAATTGCATGCCAACACTACCTTGCATGTGAAACCTGAGGCTATTTAAGGCTAGACTACACAGAAGCGTTAAGACGACGTGATTATCGAATATAAATTTTGGAAAAGTTCCACTACTAATAAATTAAAAGAGGACCTATTTAATTTCTTAGACGACCTTCCAGCAAGAATCTAGCTGAAGCCGGCTGGGCTGAAAACCGACCCCAAGATAGTTGGGAAAAGGCTAGGGATGATGAATTTATTAGACCTTCGTTTCATTACTATAATATAAAAAATGGGAATTAAATGTGTGTGTATAGTTTTGTAGGGATTACTAGAAATAGTTGGAAAAGCTGTCGCATGATTTGTAACAAACAGACAAACTAAAATAAGAACGATTTTTCAAGGGCTGTGCTTTGCATAGTAAGTCAAATAAAGTTAAATTTTGATTTTGACTTTTAATGCAATACGAATGCAATTTGGGTTTTAAGATCTAAAATATAATAGTTTTAAAGATCATAAGATATTCAGATTATTTCAAGATAAAACGTCTTGGAATACAATATATATCATAATATAATTTAGTTTATTACGTGTTACAATGTTTGTCCGCGATGTTCTAAACTACTTGATCGATTTTAATCAATTTTACACATCGTGTGCAGTTTGATCTAACTTGAAAGATATACTATATTTTATTATGATAACAACTAAAGCAAAGCTGGGCCGTCAGCTAGTTGTTCTATTACTATGTGCCATCCTCATATTTGTACCTACATTGCTAGCAAATACAAAATTCTGATTTTGGTTCATTTAGCCCGAAGTTTCGAAACGAACCATGTTAATCCTTAACACGCGTAAATAAATGGTACACCACACAATATTAATAAAGGTACTCGGAATGTTAGAAATGTGACGTCACATTAATTAAATAAATCGTCTGGCCGGAAAGGGAGGAGGTCTTTCTACAAGATTGATGCGAAATCTCGAGATGCGGGTATGTAAAAAGAAATACAGTTCTTGTATGTAACTGGAAAAGCTAGATATTTTTTTAGCTACAAATAGGATGTTATACAGTTAAACTGAAATATTAATGGCACAGTTTTGTCGAATATTCTCCTTTGAATACCTATTTTTGATTATCAACATTCACTGATAGACAACAATACAACTTCAAATATATAGTAGGTGCTCAATGTATTTGAACCAACAGTGCCCTAAAAATAGGTGCTAAACTGAACTACTTTTTATTATTATGTGTCTAGTCTATTCTATTCTACATACCATCGATTCTACAATACCACTTATCTAGAGACGCAGGTTGGTTATGATTAAATCAAATAATCACAACAACCAATTTGTAAACTTTTATGTTGATTTTCGTTCCAGTAATGAAACGAGTCTTATACAATTTTGAACGTCGAACTTTTTTATTTATCAGAAAACGAAAATCACGGATGTATACGGATCATCCACAAAATCCGGGATTAGCTTTTGACGTTCAAATCCAAGATCCGACCATATTTTCAATAACATTTGCATACATCAAGTTGAAAAGGCTGAGTTTTATTTAAGGATACTTTTAATATTTTAGATGTAGAGATCGTGTTTTTCTGTATTTTCTTCGGCTAATATTTTTTAATTTGAGTGATGGCCGGTAATGTAGCGTTGTGTTTGTATTTTGAGCACATCAACCGTCTTAGGTTTTAAATTTGGGCCTGTCAATAGACTGAGTAATATAACTTACTTTATTATTATCTAAAATACCAATATGACTTTTTCAATTCATATTTTCTAAAATGTATCTCAGAAGTCACAGACATCGGTGAAGGAAATCATCGTGAGGAAATCTGGACTTGTAGTTAATATGAGTCCGAAATCGCCGATCCGCCTTGAACAAGCGTGGTGATCAATGCTTGTGCCTTTTCTGTATGGGACGAGGCCTTTGCCCTGCTGTGGGACAGTAATAGGTTGGTATTGTTATTTCTTAATTTTGTAGCTTTTATAGAGTTTTACTGGTTTAGCACGAAGAATGTGTGAATCGACTTAGGTGTCAAGATGGGATGTTAAGAATGGAATCTTGAGTTTCGAAGAAATCCCCTCTATCTAACACCTCTACAACCTTACAATCTCAATGAAAATCAATAAATAAACTATATATAAATAAACCGTTAAGCCTATGTCTTATGTAAGCTTCATTTATTTCAAGATTTAATTTATTATTAGCGACCTCTGACCTTCGTACCCAATTACCGAGAGGTGTCGATATCGTTAAGATAACCGTGATGGGTTGCATCTCATAATCTATCCCATGTCTCTCAACAATTAATTATAGTTTGGAATATTAGGTAATATATGTACGTTGATGATTCCATATTAAACTTTCGACGACCAAGCGACAGCCGGCTGCCGCGCTGCTTTTGTCTTTCTATTGTCTCGAATAACGCGTGTTCGAAGGTGTAAATAAATGTTTAATATTATAAATGCGAAATAAACTCTATCTGTTTGTCTCGCTTTCACGTCAAATAACTGACATATACAAATGATATTTAGAACGGACATAGTCCATAGGCTGAGAAACAGAAACATAGCATAATTTTTGTAACTAAAACCCCACGGGAACGTGAACCACGCGGAAAAAACCGCGGCGAACAGCTAATACTTAAATATCGCACACGGCCATCTGAACCCAAGCCTGCAGTGTCTGTGTTAATGGTAACCAGACTACTGGTTTATATACTAACTTATATAAATAATTTATAAATAAATACTTACATAATTATAGATAAATTATACCTTGACAGAACAAACAATCATGCTTATTGGCCTAGGTGGGAATCGAACCGAAGCGGTGAAGCCGCGAAAGCTAGTATGTCTATAAATATGCGGTTAAATATGGACAATATAGACCATGTTAACAAATACATGGTATTTTGTAAAACTATATATTTTTTTAAGGATGCGAAATCATCAAATGACTTCTCTCGCTCTGGGCTGGGAGTGTCAGACTTTTACTGACTAAAACCGCCCCATTTTGGTTTTCTTTATGTTCCGGGATCCGGGGCCGCGGTAACTATTAGAACTATTTCGAAACCCTGGATTTCTAATACCATTTACCTCACATCACTATAATGGTCTTGCATTTTTCTTCTAAGCCTTTTAAACGAAAAATATTTCAGGTAACTTTTACATCATTGGCGGGCCCAAGAAAGGATTTCTAGAAATTCAACCCCTAAGGAATTTTGTTAAACTTTCACTTACTTTGGTCATCCCTTGGGAACAATTTGTTTTGGGATAAAAGGTTAAGGCATTGTTTATTCTAGACTTCTAATATTAATGGCAATAGGTTCGGTTGTTAAGGTGTTAAAAGCGGAATAAAATTATAATCATATTTATATAAGGTGTTAAAAAATTAACTGCAAAAAAAATAAGTACTTATTTAGAATTATAATTAAAAAATATTTGCGGAAAAAGATTTCAAAATAACCAACCCGTTTCGGAGCTAAGCAATATTTTAACTTCGCACATAATTATTAAATATGCGCACTGTACGGTGCACGCGCACCGGCGTCGGCGTCACACGCGTGGGTCGTTCAGCGATACAACATGCGACGGTGAGCAAAAAAGTAAATAACTAAATGGTTTTATTTATGTCAGAATATAAAAGTGCTCTAAAAAAATTATTTTTTAGTGTGTTTGTTTTTCGATGTCGGGTAAGTGGACGAAGTTTTTGCAGTTAATTTTTTAACACGTTATATTTTTTATAATATCTACTTAAATGCCTTATACCTTTAACATTTCGACAACCAAGCGACAGCTGGCTATCGGGCCGCTATTGTCTTTATATTGTGTCTCGAATTACGTGTGTTTAAAGGTTTAAAAAAGCAATTCTTGTTTATATTTCGCAAGCATTTTGATGAAAAGAAAAAGATGCAATTCGGATTGCTTTGTCATTTTGCCAATTTACGCCGTAAATAATTGTCATGAGTAAGCAAGGCTTTTCGAAGGCCATAAAAAGCCGGCTCTCGAGAAAACGTCACAAAAAATACCGACCAAAACTCGATCATCCTGGTATCTATTTAGTTATTATAAAAGTAAATAAGTAATATGTTATGAAAGCAACAATTAGTGTGTTTATTGTATTGTTGTAATTATAAGGTTGTATTGTTTTAGTTGTAAGTAATTTTGTGTTAAGTTAAGTAAGTTAAGTTATTGTGCTGTTTTTATAATTTGTTAGGCTTAGCTATTGCATTAGGTTTCTAAACCTGTACTGGTAGTTTAAGTTTTTAAAGATAAATAAATAAAGATAGTTTAGAAAAAAGAACTTTAGAATAACCAACTGTGTATCATGATCTTAAAAGATTAACTTCAAAAAGCCAATTACAGTAAAATCAGACCAATCCTAACCCGTAACGTAAACGTCACAAACCATGAACTAAATCAACTCGACACTCGCAGAGAAACTTGTCGAACCAAACATGAAAATAGTGTAATCCGTCGAAATTCATGTATTTTCCTAATCCGTTCGTGAGAAATGGGAAATTCTCAGGGACGGGAAAGTTTTATCACGTACGGAGTTAGGTCGCTCCATCATTTATAACTACCCTATGGCCGATAATAGGAAACTTGAGATATATGAGAAGAATACGTGGACCCAACGTATTGGTGAAGTGTGTTTTCGACAGATTGGGATGAAAAATTAGATTTGAGTATTTTTTTTTGCGAAAAATGATAAAACTTTTTCTGTTGCTGACTTTTTCATTTTATATACTACTAGCTTTTGCCCGCGGCTTCGCTCGCGTTAGAATGAGACAAAAAGTAGCCTATGGTACTCTCCATCCCGTCAACCATCTCCAATTAAAAAATCTCGTCAATTCGTCGCTCCGTTTTGCCGTGAAATAAAGACAAACATACAGACAGGCAGACAGACAGACACACTTTCCCATTTATAATATTAGTATGGATGTTGTTTTCTTATCGACATCTGTAAAGAAATATATCAAAGAAAATTTGGACTTTTAATTAATACGAGTCAAAAAATCCGCCTTGTTCAAGCGCAGTGGTCGATTCTCGTTCTTCCTGGCTGGTATTATTTATTTATTATTTCACGTGCATATTAATAATTTGAATACTTTCATACGCATAAAATAAATAATAAAAAGTGGAAGAGGAAATTGAAAATATAAAGAGGTGAAGTTTTTTTTGTTTGTCGATAGAAGGTAATTTCAGGAACAAATCGTCCAATTAAAAATACTTTTTCTAATAGAACTTACAAAAAACTGACCCTTAAGTGCTACAATAAGCTTTAAAATTATGCTCAAAAGTTAGTAAATGAAATGGTATTAAATTGTGGTTATTATATTATTTTAGATATTGTTAGGGGTTTCGGCATGTAAATTGTATAGTCAACATAATAGATGCAGGGCCGTCACTAATTGTATAATTAAAAAAAAACTATAGACAATTTACTGACATCTAAATTAAGCAAAGTTAATATTTACTTCTATAATTAATATATGATCATTTTAAACACATCCATCGTTTTATAAGAAAATCTAAATTATATCTGCCATCGGATCATTTATCTGCTTTGTTGACCGCACATCCTTCATAAAGTCAGACCTCAAAACCTCCAAATAAAAGGGATAACCCTTCTCTATACGTTATCTCAACAAACAGTCACTCCCTAATAGGAATTACATCGCTATAACAACTACAATCTGAAAACACCTCACATCCCTAACCTATTAATAGAAACGTCGCCGTCAAACGAACTACCACGAGATTAGTTTTAGATTTCGGATATATCCGCACGTTTTCGGATACGAGCATCACTAGCTAATTAGTTCGCTCTGACAGCTTTCCATTAGACGTCTGATTTATCAAAATTAATTCTGCTGTTTTACTCTGATTCGTGTTATGAAATGTTATTTACATAAAAGCCTGTTCAGACGAAGTGTTACGGCGCGGCTTCGCAAAGATTTCCTTGCACTGTAACCTCACGGCAGATGTGACGTTACACAAGCGTTGAAACGTTGCTCCTGAAATATAGCTATGACGTGTGAAAAGCCTACGCTACAGAAAATGCCATCAAAGCGAAACATTTTAACAGCAAAATTTTTTATTGGTATAGGAGCTGATTCTCTTCTCTACAAACTAATTAAGTTAAGTGCATCTTTCTCTTTCAATTTCATTTAGAAAAGGATAAAAGATACATCTTGGTTTAGCTTTAGTTTGTCAAATTAGCCAGCGCCTGAAGTAAATCGACTAAAAGTTCGTTTATAAAAATCGAAATCGTGGTAAATGGCCTTTATGATAGGTTATATAAATACCTATTTGTAGTGGTTTAATATTGTATTACAACACTAGTGTGCTAAGTATATTATTACGCGCGAAACATTAAAAACTGAATACATTGAAGTTACCTAATAAAAATCTTACCTTTAAAATTGTCAAAACTGTGTTATAATTGATGTTGTAGGCAGCATTCACAAGGGTAATGATATTCTGAAAGGAAGCGAGGACATATATGTTACTTAAAGCAGAAGAGTGGCTTTCCAAAGGCACCAAACACTAGCTAAAGTTAGGTTTTTGGTTACTGCTAGGCAGATCAAAGTTTCTATCCATATAGTTAATGTTTTATCAAAATCCGGTCACTAGTTCTTGAGTGTAAGAATAATGTAAAATATAATTAGAAACAAAATGTTAAAATTTTCGATGACAAAAAATAAATAAATAAATAAATATCTTGGGACAATTCCCACACGGCCATCTGATCCCAAGTTAAGCAGAGCTTGTGTTATGGTAACCATATAACTGATATACATACTTATATAATTTATAAATACATACATATTATAGATAAATAACACCCAGATACAGAACAAACAATCATGCTCATCACACAAAGTTTTCCCTGGGTGGGAATCGAACCCACAACCTCTGGCTTAGCAGTCAGGGTCACTGACCACTAGACCAAGAGGTCAGTCAATTAACTTAATGGCACATCGTATAGTAAGCTTTTAAGGCTTTTCTTCAATAGCCCTGGGCTTTATTATTAATTCCAGGGTTGATACAATAAAGTGACCATTGTCCAGTGTCTTGATCATTTTAGATTGTAAAGTGGTCACTGAGAGACATTTTGAGTAAATCACCCAAAATTACGTAACTTAGAATCACTATTCGTCAAGTTCGGTCTCTAGATGAGCTCTTATAACACTTTTATGTAGTCGATTTAAGGATTACATTTATTACTTTTATTTAGGATTAAATTCAGACTGACTCTGACCAGTCTAACTAAGAGGTATCGTGTCGCCCAGTTACTGGGTTGTTGAGGGCTGATAGGCAGTGTCTCCACGTAAAACACTGGTATCCAGCTGAATCCGGTTAGCCTGGAAGCCGACCCCTACAGAGTTGGGAAAAGGCTATGGAGATGATGATGATTTAGGATTAAATTCCTAGAGTCGCCTTACACTCTAGGAATTTTATGTGTATCATAGGCGCTGAAAAAGTGCGTTTAGGTCACTGTCTTATACAGGAATCGAATCCAATCACTGTGAAATATTGATAAAATAAATTGTTTAAGCTTGCTCCAGAAACCAGCAGAAAATCTGTCACTCGGTCTTACGAGGAAAATAAACAAATTATTGTAATTTATAAAACACTGGCTTTTGCCCGCGGCTTCGCTCGCGTTAAAAAGAGACAAAAAGTAGCCTATGTTACTCTCCACCCCTTCAACTATCTCCACTTAAAAATCATGTCAATTCGTCACTCCGTTTTGCCGTGAAAGAAAGACAAACATACAGACAGACAGACAGACACACTTTTCCATTTATAATATTATATAGTATGGATTACATTAAAACCTACCACACAGACAACAGCAATGAAAATATTCATTTTGATTCACTTTAACTTAAATCACAATACAAACATGGTCACGACTCAAAAACAGTACATTCTTGCAATAAAAGTTTTCTTATCATAACCGCTAGCATATTGAATGCATAGCGTGAAATAGCACTTGCTTTGGCCAATATAATGCTTAACCAAGAGTATTTCTCTGTTTGTCTTTCTTTTTCCTACTAACAAATAGTTAATTAAATATCCTGGAACAACTCACACACGGCTATCTGATTCCAAACGAAGAGTTTGTACTATGCGAAACCAGACAACTGATATAAACATACTTATATAATTTATAAGACATAAATATTATAGGTACATTAGACCCAGGCACAAAACGAACAAACATACTCATCACACAAAGTTTGTCCTGGGTGGGAATCGAACCCACGACTTTCAGTTAAGTAGTCAGTGTATTTAACCACTAGGCCAATAGGACCGTCAAAAGTAATGTATTGTAAGATTAAAAGGTGACATTAGTGGTTTCTGATTAAACTTCCGTTTTGATTCCTGCATAAGGGACTACACACACGTACACTACACGTCGACTGTAGCTATCAATAGAGTTGATAACTTTAAAACGGCTTTACCGATTTTAATGAAACATTTCTAAGAACCAAGACTAGATACTTTCGAAAAAACTGCATCGAAATTAGCACACCCGTTGAAGATCTTCGGTGCCACATACACACTTAGCGGTCAAACTTATAACACCACTCTTTTTGCAACGGTGTAAAAAAACGCAATGAATTTAGTTAAGCAAACAAAAGAAAAGCGATTCTATCTGCGAGCGTATGACATAATTAGCAGCTACCGACAGACATCTGAAACTCAGCATTACCGATGCAAACTGAGGCAGCGTTGAATTGTCTCATGTGTCTGTAATACAGCGCTTAGTTCTAGAAATAGGCATAATTGGATAAAACTGACACTACACAGACTAACAGGAGTGGAGAGGAGGCCATCTGATCCTACATTAAGTCATAAGTCATAAGGCAAAGCCTGTACGACGGTAACTAGACAACTAATATACGTTATGTATGTATCAAAATTTGAGCATGATTGTTTGTTTGTAGTTTTTGTATTTAAGTATTCTGTATACTTACACCAACCTGTTAGTATATGAAACACTAGCTTTCGCCCTTCTCCTATTGTACCCCTTTAGGCCCGAGTCACACCGGAATGGCAGCGGCAGGCAGTGGCGCGGCGAGCACCTTCAGTGTGAAATAATTTTGAACTTTAACTACATTCTTAAAAGACTATCGCTTGAAAAGGTCGCGAGGCTGCCAGCGGCCGCCCGCGGCGCCGCGAGCGGCCGCGCGCCTTTTGTTTCTAGCGACGCTGGCGGCCGCTGGCGGTCTCGCGGCGCCGCGGGCGGCCGCTGCCGGCCTCGCGGCGCCGCGAGCGACCGCGCGCCATGCGCGCACCTCTTGTTTCTAGCGACGCTGGCGGCCGCTGGCGGCCTCGAGGCGCCGCGGGCGGACGCTGCCGGCCGCTGCCAATCCGGTGTGAGTTGACACTTAGGGAAGCCGCCAGCGGCCGCCAGTCGTCGCTAGAAACGAAAGGCGCGCGGCCGCTCGCGGCGCCGCGGGCGGCCGCTGGCAGCCGCTGGCGGCCGCGGGCGGCCTCGTGACCTTTTTAAGTATTTCAAGCGATACTGGTCTTTGAAGTATGTAGTTAAAGTTTAAAATTATTTGACACTGAAAGTGCTCGCTGCGCCGCTGCCAGCCGCTGCCATTCCGGTGTGACTCGGGCCTTAGGGACAACGCAAACCGGAATGGCAGCGGCCGGCAGCGGCCGCCCGCGGCGCCGCGAGGCCGCCAGCGTCGCTAGAAACAAGAGGCGCGCGCATGCAGTCTCGCGACCTTTTCAAGCTTTTCAAGCGATACTAGACTTTGAAGTATGTAGTTAAAGTTTAAAATTATTTCACACTAAAAGTGCTCGCCGCGCCGCTGCCGGCCGCTGCCATTCCGGTGTGCGTTGTCCCTTAGGGTTTAAATTCCCCAAAATCCTTACTTAGTGATTACCTACTCTTCACAAAGGATACGGTCTAAAAGTTTCATATCAGTAGACAATTTAACGTCGTTCAAAAGTTTAGTAAACGTTATCTTAAAACCATTAATCGTAATACCTAAGTTGTACTAACGTTATAATAACGTTTACTAAACGCGAAAATGGCCCCAGTTATACGACCAACATTATCGTTTAATGGACATACAAAAGTCGCAAGATGACTTCGTTACGTCATTCAAAAGTCGTATGAACGTGATGAAATTACCAGTTTCGTCGCGCAGAAGTCGCATCATAACTTTACAACGGCTCGTTTGTTGTATTGTCGTCATACAGGTGTTTTTGAATGACTAAAACGTTTTATTTGAGTCAAGGAACAACTGTAAGACTTCTCTATTTTTCTCGTTAGTGGCACGGTGTTTGGATTTGATTCAAGATTAGAGTGCAAAATAAATAATTACAAGAAAATAAAAGGTTTGTGGGGTACCTCCCACGACTTATTTTTGGAGTTTTGGGTAAATACAAACGACCGATGGAGATTCAATATGGAACTGTTTTATTGTCAAAATCTTAGCTATTATATTTACAAAATGGGTTGTCGGAGAAGTGGTGGTTGTGGATCAAACACAAAATTGACCAGCCAATCAGGTATGAGGTTCCTGGTCTTCTGGAGTTTAGAGTGCGCCGACTATAAATACGGTCAGCGCCCCCGTGCGGTCCGCAGTCTCCGATGAGCATCGATGCGAACGAGTCGTGTGGCGCGCGCGCCGGTGGTCCGGCCGCATTCCATTGCTTGAGGTACCGCAGTACCTTACTCAGTGTGGGCCGCACGCTCGGCGCGCGCGGTCGTATGAAGCTTGCTGGGTGGCGGTATTTTCACAGGTCCCACATCACTCCCCCCTAAGCGAAGCGAACAACGGGCCTTGTAGTTCTTCCAGACCTTGTGATGTAAGGTTGGCTTGCTCGATCAGGGGTGCGATGATCCACTTCTTCAGACTCGTTAAATATGTAGGCTGGCTTGAGCCTATCCATTGACACTACCGACGTGCGTAGCGGCAATTTAATTTTGTAACACTTCTCGTAGCGCTTGATTACTTCATAGGGACCTTCGTACGGCGGTGTTAACGGGGAACGAACAGTGTCGTTGCGCACAAAAACATGTGTGCAGTTGGCGAGGTCGTGATGTATGAATGGCTCTGTTCGACTGTTGTTTGATCGAGGCGCGCTTTTTAACGATGCCATGGTTTCTGTAAGGCGGCGTATGTAGTCGTTTTCCTCAATGTTTGACTTTGTTGGCACGATGAAATCCGACGGTAAGCGAAGCGTAGTGCCATACGTCATCATTGCTGGGCTTAAACCGTTGTTGGTTCGCAACGCCGTGCGCAATCCTAGCAGTACAGTAGGAAGCTCTTCTGTCCATTGTGTAGTAACTCGCGCCATAAGTGCTGCCTTCAGCGTTCTGTGCCACCGCTCGATCATACCATTCGATTGGGGATGATACGCGGTGGTCCGTATTCGTGATATCCCAAACTTTTTCATTAGTGACCGGAACAATGATGATTCAAATTGCCGTCCTTGATCGGTTGATATTCTTAGTGGGCAACCAAATCTAGCGATCCAGTTTTCGTAGAGGGCCTTTGCGACTTCTTCAGCGGTGATATCTGATACCGGAACAGCTTCTGGCCAACGTGTGCAGCGGTCGATAATAGTCACGCAGTATCGTCGGTCATTAGATAATCGCAGTGGTCCCACTATGTCCACGTGAATGTGTTCAAAACGCGCTGAAGGTGGGAACTCGCTCAGTGGGGTTACGATATGACGGTGAATCTTCGCTCGCTGACAGCTGATACATGCTCTGGCCCAGGTGCTGATTTCTTTATTCATGCTGGGCCAGAAAAACTTTGAGCACATCTGTTTCCTGGTGGATTTCACGCCGGGATGACACAAATCGTGTTGAGCTTTGAATGCTTCAAAACGATAAGCAGTCGGTAAGTACGGTCGGGGCGTGCCGGTAGATGTCTCGCACGTGATTGGCTGGTTCATCCCAGGCATTGTGATGTCGGTGAACTTTAGATTTGGTTGATTTTTGAGCTGTTTCAATACAGGATCTTTATCTTGTTCGCTGGCTAAAGTCGCGTAGTCGATTATAGAAGGACATTGTATGTCCTCTATGCGTGATAATGCGTCTGCCACTGAGTTGTCTTCGCCTTGCACGTACTTGATGCTGGTACAAAATTGGCTGATAAAGTGTAATTGACGTTCTCGACGCGGAGTGTCGCTGCTACTCGGTGGACGTGTCAGTGCATTCACTAGTGGTTTATGGTCTGTATACACTGTGACATCACCTCCTTCTATAAGATTCCTGAAGTGCTTGACAGCCGTATAGATTGCTAACAACTCGCGGTCGTAAACGCTGTAGCGTTGCTGAGTCATACTCATCGATTTTGAGTAATAAGCGAGAGGTT
The DNA here is from genome assembly GCA_033675125.1 of Athetis lepigone. NCBI lineage: Eukaryota > Metazoa > Arthropoda > Insecta > Lepidoptera > Noctuidae > Athetis > Athetis lepigone. Next base: position 17,685,693 of record CM066227.1, read on the forward strand.
TCCATTCGTTTTTTATTCTCTGCTGTAAAACAGCGCCAACGCTGTAATCTGAAGCGTCTGTCATCAAGGCAAGGGGGCTTCCTGGTAATGGGTGGATCAGCTGTGTGGCTTTCAAAATGCTTTGGCGGCACTTTTCAAAAGCCAGCTCTGCCTGAGGTGTCCACTCGATTGGCGTTTTATCGTTCCGTTTCTGATTGTGTAGATATTTATTTAGCTCGTTCTGTTGTTCGGCTTGACGGGGTAGACAGCTACGATAAAAAATTATCATGCCCAAAAAACGTCGTAGTTCAGCTATTGTCTTGGGTTTGGGATAACTTGATATAGCTTTTGTTCTCTCATCAGTGGGCCTGATCCCGTTCTCTGACACTTCATAGCCGAGGAAATCAATCTTGTCCTTGCCGAATTCACACTTTTCAATTTTTAACATTACGCCGTACTTCTTTAGGCGTTCTAGTACTTGCTGAAGGAGTTGTCTGTGACTATCTTCGTTGTTTGAATATAGCAGTATGTCGTCGACGTAACAGAAGCAGCCGTCTATGCCACGCAGTACTTCATGCATGAATCTCTGAAACGTCTGGCTAGCGTTGCGCAAGCCGAACGTCATGCAATTGAATTCGAATAGCCCAAATGGTGTGATAATTGCCGTTTTCTGGGCGTCTTCCTCTGCAATTGGGATCCAGTAATAGGCCATTTTGAGGTCAAGCTTCGAGAATATCTTCTTATGGTGCAATTGGTACGTGAAGTCTTGTATTCGTGGTATAGGATAGCGGTCTGGCCGTGTAGCTGAATTTAATCGTCGGTAGTCACCGCATACTCTTAGGCCTCCATCCTTCTTCTTTAAAGAAAAACTGGATAGATGTTTGCAGCAGAGTATATTATATTAATAAAGTAATTACAAACACACAGTTTAGCTATCAAGCAGTTGGGGAACAACCAGATACAGAATTAATGATAGATGTCATAGATTATTTTCGAACACGTTTGAATAACAAATACAACCTCCATCACCCCCTCTTAATCTATTACATCACATTAGTTTTATGCGTTATATGTGAACAAAGAAAATGTTTGGTTACAAAACATTAAAATTTGTAATTTACTTACAACCATCATTTTAAACAATGCAACCTGTCCCCTTTAATCAAGCATTTTCTTTTTTCTTTAAACATAGTTCAGGTAAAACTTCTTTCATTTTAGGACCATGCAGACATTTGGTCAGCAAATCTGCCAGCATTTTACCTGTTGACAAATATCTAATCTCTATACGATTTGATAATACAGCCTCACGAATAAAATGATACTTTATATCTATATGTTTCGTTCTATTGTGATTCATCTTATTACCGGCTATTTTATGAGCAGACTGATTGTCATTAAAAATAACCACTGGCTTAACACAACGAGTACGCAACAAATCACTTAATATACTGCTCAAGTAGATCGCTTCTTTTGAAGCTTGAGACAAACCTACATATTCTGCCTCGGTTGAAGACAGAGATACACATTGTTGTTTTTTACTCTCCCACGTAATCATATTTACGCCCAGTTTAAATATGAACCCAGTAAACGATTTCCTGTCATATGACCCTCCCCAATCCGCATCAGCAAACCCACGTAACTCTAATTTACTTGACTTTCTAAATTGTAAGCATAAATCGGACGTCCCCTTCAAATAGCGAAGTACCCGTTTTGCACATCTAAAATGTAACTCATCATAGCACGAATTGAACTGTGATAAAACGCTAACAACATGTGCAATATCTGGCCTAGTATTTAACGCCAAATAATTCAGACATCCAATCAAACTTTGGTATGGCAAGTTACAATTTGCGTTTGTTGCTTTGTCTAACCTTAGACCAACCTCCATCGGGGTGACTACCGGTTTGCAGTCCGTCATATTGAACTCGTTTAAGACATTCTGGATGTACTGTTCCTGGTCAAGGAAAATAATACCATTCTCCCGCCTTAATCTCATTCCTAAAACATGCCTGGCCGGACCTAAGTCTTTTAATTGAAATTTAGTCAGCAGACCTGCTTTTAATATCTGTTTCTCGCGCTCACTATTACCAAAAACAAAAATATCGTCCACATAAATGACAACAATAATGGTTTCATTACAATTTAACCTTTTTTGGTACAAACATGGCTCAATTTTCGATTGTATAAAACCTAAGTTCAACATTTCCTTATCAAGTTCATGAAACCACGCGTTAGATGCTTGCTTTAGACCGTACAATGATTTGTGCAACTTACAAACCTTGGTTTCATGACCTTTTACTACCGCACCTCTTGGCTGTAACATATAAATATCTTCTTTTAGTTTACCGTATAGGAAGGCGGTGGTAACGTCCCACTGATCGATAAACCATTCATATTCGGCAGCTAAAGAAAACAACAGCCTTAAGGTAGAGCATCTTACTACAGGAGAATAAGTTTCATTGAAATCTATACCACGTACCTGCGTAAAACCCTTCGCTACTAGTCTAGCCTTATATTTGGTTACCTTACCATCACTGTCCTTTTTAATTCTAAAAACCCATTTGCATTTGATTGGTTTCTTGTCACGAGGTAAATCCACCAATGTCCACGTTCCATTTTCTTTTAAAGACTTTAACTCGTCATCTATGGCTTTCTGCCATAACTCATGATCGGGTCTATTTAACGCTTCCTCCATAGTCAATGGATCGCCGCAAATATCTGTAATAGCATTACAATGATAGTAATTTATCGGTTTACGCTCTCGAAAATTGTACCTTCTCTCGGACTCGTTTTCATTGTTTGATTCAGCATCAGTCCAATTTTCATGGTCCTCGTTGTCAATACACTCAGAAGGTTGTTCAATGTTCACTTCATCAGGTTCGGTGATATCGTTCGAAACCTCCGAAGTGTCATGCGAAGTACTTACTGGCACAGTAACAAATTCCTGCTCAAGACTAATTGGAACTATTACATTTCTCATTACTTCAGTAACCTTATCTCCAGGGAATACGTTTTCTATAAATTTGACATCTCTGTAGACACTAATCGCACCAGTTTTTGTATCCATAAGTCGGTAACCTTTTGTGTTGTTAGGGTAACCAATAAAGATCATCGCATCAGTAGTCACCATGTCAAGTTTACACCTTTTCTGTTTTGGTTTCAGCCCATACGCTAAACATCCAAATATTCTCAGATGGCTTAAGTCAACTTTTCTTCCCGTCCATAATTCCTCAGGAACTGCATTCGTAACTGCCTTCGTAGGACTACGATTCTTTAAATATACAACAGTACCAGCAGCCTCTGCCCAAAACTTTTTACTCAAGTTTGATTCACACAAAAGTGTTCTCACCTTCTCTATTATCGTTCTGTTCGCCCTTTCCGCCACGCCGTTTTGTTCTGGCGTGTATGGCACCGTCCTCTCGTGCTGTACACCGTCAAGTCTAAAAAGATTATCAAAATTACGATTACAATACTCAGTACCATTGTCAGATCGTAGGCGCTTGATACACTTCTTTGTTTCTTTCTCTACTTCCGCCTTATACTCACGGAACTTATTGAAAACTTGACTTTTCTGACGCAAAAAATACACATGCGTTTTTCGTGTACAGTCATCGATAAACGTTAACATGTAACGCGAACCACTAAATGAAGCCTCTTCCATAGGGCCGCACAGATCAGTGTGCACTAGGCCTAAAACTTCCTTTGCTCTAGTACCTTTATTTTTGAACGGACTTTTACAAGTTTTTCCTTTAATACACGGTACACACGGCTCAATCTTGTCATTCTTTGTAAATTTAACTCCCGTAACAAGATTTTTAAGATTTTCCATATATTTTAAACTCAAATGTGCCAATCGCTTATGCCAAAGGTTTGACAAAATTTCATTTGACAATGTCAAGTTGACTACCGGATATTTTTCTTTTAATTCATATATTCCGCCAACTTTCTGACATGTCGCAACTTTTTGGTCATTCTTGCTTACAGTGCAATCTCCTTTGTTAAAATTAATTGCATAATTTTTCTCGACAAGTTTACTCACTGAGATCAAATTCATGGATAACTCAGGGACATGCAAAACGTTTTCTAATGTTAGTTTAGCATTCTCACCGACTTTTGGTTCGGCTTTCCCTGTACCTTGGACTTTCAGCATTTCTCCATTCGCAACCTTGATACTCAACTCGCTCTTTTGGTTTTTATATTCAGATAGCTTCGTTTTATCGTAGGTCATATGGTTGGAACACCCGCTGTCCATGTACCAAGACGTATTATTCTTTTTACCATCTTCTGTGTTCATGCAAATTACTACAGAATTACCAGATTCATTCTGCTTCTTCTCTTTGCACTCTGAAGCTTTATGTCCAGTTTTGTGACACTTGAAACATTTGTAAACAAACTTCTGCTTTCTATTTGTCTTAGAATCCGCAGAGTTCTTACTGTACAACGCTTGTACATCGCTTGACGTCGACTCCTTCTGTCTATTTGCCTCTTGCATCAACTTAGTTTTGATTTGCTCTAAACTAATCTCATTACCGCAGTTATCCACAGCCATTATTAGCGGGTTGTAGTCCGCTGTCAAGCCGCTCAACAACACAGAAATGATCCAATCATCCGATATTTTGGCGTCAATATCGTTTAATTGCTGCGACAAAAAGATCACTCGAGAAATATACTTCTCCATCGACTCAAAATTCTCAAGCCTACATCCCCAAAGTTGTCTTTGTAGTGAGATTCGCCGCCCCCATCCTTTATCTTCGTATGCTTTGCAAAGATTGTTCCACACGTCCTTTGCGGTTTTTGCATTATAGACATGCGAAAAGCATGATGGGTCTAGCAGCAAACATATCGTGGTTCTGGCTTTACGATCGAGATCGTTATCAATTTTATCTCCATCTGCTTCTATTACTTTCCACCAATCTTTGTTTTCAAGATAGTTACGTACTAAAAATTTCCAATCTGAAAAATCTGTTGTACCTTTCAGTTTGTTAATTCCATGGCAACCATTTGAATCCATGGTGAAAATTTTTATTACCACAATATTTTTATTATTTCACTACTGCACTGCTTGAAATATTAGAGGTCCATAACCTAAAGAAAAACTGGATAGATGTTTGCAGCAGAGTATATTATATTAATAAAGTAATTACAAACACACAGTTTAGCTATCAAGCAGTTGGGGAACAACCAGATACAGAATTAATGATAGATGTCATAGATTATTTTCGAACACGTTTGAATAACAAATACAACCTCCATCATTCTTGACGATATGCAGCGGGCTTGCCCACGGGCTGTTAGACGGTTTGCAAATTCCCATTTCTATCATTCGGTCAAATTCCTCTTTGGCTGCCTTATTTCAACTGTACGGGAACTTCAGCGGTCGACACCTCGAGTGGCATGCTGCAAGGAAGGCCTCATGGTGGAGTGGCGCTGTTGTGGAGACGGAGTGTCTACCCCGATGTTACCGTGATTCCGTGTGATAACCCGCGTATAAGTGCAATAAAAATAGTGTTGCAAGATAAGTCAATATTAGTGTTTAGCATCTGTATGCCTACGGATATGGTAATTAATTTGGCGTACTTTACAGACGTCCTCAGTGCGGTGAGTGCAATAATTGATAGTTATAGTACAGAATGTGTTTATATATTGGGGGATTTCAATGCCCACCCGTCGGAGCGTTTCTATAATGAGCTGTTGGAGTTCTGTAGTGAACAAGACTGGCTGTGTATTGACACTGAACAATTGGGTGTGTCGTCTAATACCTATACGTTCATAAGTCAGGCGCATGGGTGTACAAGGTGGCTCGATCACTGTGTGATTACTAAGGCGGCTGCACAATCAGTCAATAGAGTGTATGTTCAATATGATGTTACTTGGTCCGACCACTTTCCATTAATAATAGAATGTGATCTAGATTTAGTTGTGCCCAAGAGATGTGTCTCTAGTTTGTTTGTAAACAACAAGGTTCCGTGGGGTGATAGAGACTTGGCACAAATTGAGTCGTACCATAGGGAATGCCATAAACGGCTTCGTCTGATAGATTTTCCAATGGAGTTTCGTGATTGTTGTGATTACATGTGTACTGACTTTAATCATAGACAATATATTGATAAATTATATAATCAAATAATTGGGGCCTTATGTGAGTCGTCAGCAGTAGGCAGAGATTATAGTAAGCGCCTTAAGAAGAAAGTTGTCACAGGGTGGAACAAACACGTTAGCGAAGCACACAGGATTGCCCGGAATAAATTTAAAATATGGTCGGGGTACGGTAGACCTTCCTCTGGTTATTATTATGATGACATGTGTGAATCGAAGAGAATTTTTAAAACTCGATTGAAATGGTGCCAAGACCACGAAGACCAGATAAAAATGGATATCTTGGCATCTAATCATTCCAGGAAGGACTTTCGTGCATTTTGGAAAAATACCAATAAATTTGACCATAAAGCGAGCCTGCCTGTGTGTGTCGATGGTGTTTGTGATGCCCAAAAAATAGCAGATCTTTTTCGGGATAGATTTGAAGCAAAGTCTTCGTTAGGTCCGTCGCAGACGACGATCAATGTTGAGTCCAGAGTGGCTTTGGGAGTTAGAATGACAGCTAAAGACATAGGACGTATAATACAGTCGATGTCAAGAGGTAAATCTCCAGGACACGATGGACTCAGCATTGAGCATCTTCGGTATGCTGGCCCCCACTTACCGCGAGTCTTGGCATTATTTTACAATCTTTGTATGAGTCATGCGTATTTGCCCTGTGATATGTTAAAAACAGTAGTGGTACCTGTGGTTAAAAATAAAACTGGTGATTTAACGGACAGGAATAACTATAGGCCTATATCTTTGGCTACTGTGGTCTCTAAGGTATTGGACAGTGTGCTTAATGCCCAATTGAATAAACATATAGTATTGCACGATAATCAGTTTGGGTTTCGGCCAGGTTTATCCACAGAGAGTGCGATATTGGGTCTTAAGCATGCTGTGCAGTACTACACGGACCGCAGTACGCCTGTTTACGCCTGTTTTCTCGACCTTTCGAGTGCTTTTGACCTGGTTTCCTACGATATTCTCTGGGAAAAACTGAAGGAGACTCAACTACCACCGGAAGTCATTAATATTTTTAAATATTGGTACGGGAACCAGGTTAACAGCGTTCGTTGGGATGGAGCATATTCATGCCCTTATGGATTGGAGTGTGGGGTGAGACAGGGAGGTTTGAGTTCTCCCACACTCTTTAATTTGTATAATATAAACCAATTGATTGTGGAGCTGAGCAGCACTAGAGTCGGATGCTATGTCGATGGCATTATGTGTTAACAATATAAGCTATGCGGATGACATGGTGCTGCTCAGTGCCTCAGTTTGTGGTTTGAGAAGCCTGTTACGTATATGTGAGGGATACGCCAGAGCTCACGGTCTGGTGTATAATGTGAGGAAAAGTGTCGTTATGGTGTTTGGGGCTGGTAGTAAATACCCAGAAATTGTGCCTCCAATTAGTATGAATGGTGTAGCTTTGGCAAGGGTACACCAATTCAAGTACCTTGGGCACGTTTTGACTACTGGCCTCAAAGATGATGACGACATTGAGCGTGAGCGGAGGGCGCTGTCGGTGAGGGCGAATATGATTGCCCGCAGGTTCTCACGTGCTTCTAAATACGTTAAAGTAACGCTGTTTAGAGCTTACTGTACTTCATTTTATACCAGTAGCCTGTGGGTACATTATACGCTTAAATCGTACAACGCCCTGCGCGTTCAGTATAACAATGCCTTCAGGGTGCTGATGGGGCTGCCTCGCTTCTGTAGTGCATCAGGGATGTTTGCTGATATGCAAGTTGACTGTTTCTACGCTGTTATGCGAAAAAGGTGTGCATCCCTGGTGCGCAGGGTGCGGGCCAGCTCTAACAGCATCCTGGGCATGGTTGCTGATAGATTGGACTGCTGCATAGTGAGTCGATGCTCCAGAATTGCGGCTGGAATTATGCAGCAGTGATTTTTGGTTTTTTGTTTGTATTGTGTTACGTTCTTGTTGTGTGTGTACTAACATAGTTTTAAGTAAATATTGTTACTAACATAGTTTTAAGTAAATATTTGTAACTATGAGTCCTATGTTACTCGCAATAAATGCTTATTATTATTATTATTATACTTGTCCGGAGGCAGCGGGCGGGAGCGAGCGTAGAGTGGGGGGCCAGTGGTTTCAATGTGGTGGACAACGTCATGTTTCGGTGGCTGTTTTAATGACATTGGACGTAGCACATCTGTGTATTGTTTCAATATATCGTAATATAGTTGATTGTTGCTAATGATGTGAACTGATTCCGTGTTTGTAGAAACTTCTAATGCGTCGATCGATAGTTCGGTTACTTTGTCAACTAACTTTTTCTTGTCCAGGTCCACCAGCAGCTTGAAATGACGAAGAAAATCAGCTCCCAGTATCGAAGTTTTTACGTCTGCCACGATGAATGACCACACAAATTCTCTTCGTAAACCAAGGTTTAGCCTTATAGTTTTCTGTCCGTAAGTTTTGATTAGCGTGTTGTTTGCTGCATATAAAGTGTAGGCGCTTGTAGTTTTTTTATTCTTGTTAGTGGCGGCCAAAACTGAGATGTCTGCGCCTGTGTCCACGAGGAAACGTTCGTGAGTGTTGCGATCGTGTACACAAAGGCGGTTACTGGTGAGCGGGACACCGACGTCCGCCACGGTCGGTGTCGTCTTTAGTTTTCCGCTGGCTTCTTCTCCTGCAGCATGGCGATTCACAGCGTTTTGCTTTATCTCCAAAGCGGTAGTGATACCGACATTCCCAATTAGCATCTCCTGGTTTCGGTGCCGATCCACGTTGCGTTGAATGCGATCGTGAACGGGAACGTGAACGAGGATTGAACGTGTGACGACGGTACCTGCCGGGTGGCCGTCCTCGCCGTAGCTCAGCGATCTCCAGCGTAAGCTTCTCAACCTGTTTTGCCAGCGTTTCTAACTGTGTCATTGGTACCGTAGACGATGAAGATGATGCTGGTGCCGTGACTGCTGCGATGCTGGGAACTTCTGTGTACTCCACCATCTTGTCCGCCATTGCAGCCAATGTATCCAACGATGACTCCTTGTTTACGGATAGGACGACTCGGATTTGTGCGGGTAGGTGGTTTAACCATTCTATTTTTAAACCTTCTTCGGTAATCATACCGCTTGCCAGTTCTCGCATTTTCCTTAATAGATGGGAAGGCTTCTGGTCTCCTAGCTCTAAGCCGCTGATGAGTTTTTGAAAATTCTTGACGTCCGATTTGTCGTAGGCTTCGAGCAGGCGCTGCTTAACTTTTTCATATTTCCCCGTCGCAGGCGGATTATACAATATGTCGGTGAGGTGTTGCAAGTCGGCTGTTTGCAGCTGTTGTAGCAGGTACCGGAACTTTTGGTCATCCGAGGTCTTTAAAGGATCGATCACGGCTTCGAATTGGATGAACCAAGCACGCGGTATCTCTCTCCAAAAGGGTAACAGTCTTGACTGCACGGATACTGCATGCACGTCGTAAGTCGACTCAGCCTGGATCTTCCCTTGTTGCTCCTCCGACATTGTCACTTGCACGGTCAACTTCTTTAATACTCGGGGTCACCAATTGTGGGGTACCTCCCACGACTTATTTTCGGAGTTTTGGGTAAATACAAACGACCGATGGAGATTCAATATGGAACTGTTTTATTGTCAAAATCTTAGCTATTATATTTACAAAATGGGTTGTCGGAGAAGTGGTGGTTGTGGATCAAACACAAAATTGACCAGCCAATCAGGTATGAGGTTCCTGGTCTTCTGGAGTTTAGAGTGCGCCGACTATAAATACGGTCAGCGCCCCCGTGCGGTCCGCAGTCTCCGATGAGCATCGATGCGAACGAGTCGTGTGGCGCGCGCGCCGGTGGTCCGGCCGCATTCCATTGCTTGAGGTACCGCAGTACCTTACTCAGTGTGGGCCGCGCGGTCGTATGAAGCTTGCTGGGTGGCGGTATTTTCACAGGTCCCACAGGTTTATTTAAGTTATATTATATTTCTCGCTAATAACTGTATCTGTCTCTTATGCCGTTTAGTTCGAGTGGGTATTAAAGTTTTATGATAATATACCTATGTGTATTTATTTGAAATTTTCATGCCCCCTCTCAATTTTGTGTTTAAATGATTTTATTTTTATTAATAAAAATATATTTATTCCTAAAAATGTAGGACATGTTGCTTTTGTCACACACTTATCTCTTTACGACGTTGTAAAGACATAAAGTCGTATAAAGGTTATTTCAAGACCATGCAATACGCCATGACAGCAGCTAGCTATTAAGGTTCCTCATAAATTTAAAACCCTTTTCATATTGTTCACAGTAAAAGTACAGTGCAAATTTCAAATATTTAAACATTTTTTTTTTACTTTCCTTTTGAAAGTTCCACTACGTGTAAGTCTTCTCCACGAATTTTTACCTTTAATTTTTCGTAGCAAATTTAATCAAACGTTCCGTAAATATGGCGGCCTAGACGTTTTAAAGTCAAAACCTGACTTAAATGCGACTACAAGTTTGATTAAAGTCAGGGCATGACAATAAACAGACATCATCAAATATATTGGTTATATTTAAGTATCAAATAAACTATCAAGTCATTTAAGAGTCTCCAATTGACCGCTGTAAAACAGGATAGTGATCGTTATATAAACGTCACTGTGAAAACGTCTATACAACGCTACATTACATAGATGTCATATAAAGGGTTTTCAAAGACCTAATTTGGTTAGTTCAATACGCTTAATGGACTATAACGTTAGTACGACTAAAGCGTTGTCGTGCAAACGTTTTAGCTAAGACTGTAATACAACGTTGTTTAGTTTAGTCTTACCAACGTTGCTAAGACCAGCTTATTATGACATATTTGTCGCACGACTAAAAAGTTAAATGAAAGACGTCTAAAGGACCTCGTAGTCATCTCACTATCATTATAAGACTGCTATCCAACTTTATGTCGTATAAGTCAAGACTTATATGACGTTTTTGTTTGTTGGGGGATTAGTGGTTTGGGCTGTGCGTTGATATATCAAAATCAACAGTTAGTCAATTTACATAGCTTTACTAGCTATCCTCCGCGGTTTCGCCCGATATTTACTGTTCCCGGGAATTTTTGGGATAAAATCTATCCTTTGTCCTTCCACAGGCTATGGACTATTTCTGAACCAAATTTAGTTTAAATCGGTTCAGTGCTTTAGGCGTGAAATACGGACAAACAGACAGGTGTCCCTCAGCTGCTGTTACGCTTTGAAAAGGACGGTTTTTTATAAATAATTTCATATTTTATTTTATAATCTTAAAAGGTCCTTTCTAAATAGTCATAGACAGCCTGAAAAGAACATACGTTTTCAACACCCCAGTGGCGTAAGCTGTACGTTGATATGTCAGACACTTATCCCTTTATATACAAGAAAGATTATTGAGGTAAGTGTGTCTAAAGAAAATACACGTAAAAAGGTCTCTTGACACTTTCTTTCTATCTTTCTATAATGGTTGACATGCCATTTCATATAAAAATACAAAGACCCCGACTAAAAATAAACTTTAGATTTTTTTTCCAAAAAATACAATAGAAAATATGAAAAATCATGAACATTTTCCCAAAAAGATACCTACAGTAGCTGTAAACCTATTTGACCAAACAAAAAGGTTCCACTGAAATTTATGAGTCTACTAAGTGACTGCTCTCGGCTCTGAAACACGCTTTTCAAAACTAATGATATGAAATTCCAACGAGACATCGAGCACCTTACTCGTGTACTGTCGAACTGAAAACCATTTCAGAATCAACTTTAGGCTCTAGAATTTAAAGTTCGAAGTCGAGGCGGTGGTAATTTAACAAATTTTAGTACTAAAGTGTTCTCGCAGATACCCTTGCAACGATTCGTGCTTTATCTACATCTATTTTGTGGGCAAGTTCTCGAAGCGTTCTGTTGAAGGCCGATATGAAGTACCTTTATGTTTTAACCTTTTCACGGCCAGAAATATAAGTCTGCAATTTAGCATTTAGTATCGAAATTAACGTCTATTTTAGGGTTAACAATAAAAGTGTTTCGTTTCACCAACGGGTTTGTGACCCCTGTAGGTGTATATCAACAATACATTGTCCCTCTAATACTAGTTTTTGGAAATCTATGAATAAGTAAAGTCTCATTAAGTTCTATTTCAAATCTCTAAAAGATTTAATATCTTATTCAAAGGTATTTTAGTTTTGAGCTTTGATGCTATAATAATAGTACTTGACATTTAAGGTATAGTAATTAAACATAAATAAAATATGTTTAGTTGTAGAATAATTAAAAGTGTGTATAATTTACAAATTGTTCACGTTATTGTACGAGTTCTTGGAATAAAAAAATAGACAAAATGTCAAGCGTAGTATAATTTTTTTATGTAGATATACATTTTTCAGTTTATTTGAAACACATGAGGTCCTTATCAGCGGAGACCACAAAACTACAGATGGGTCGTCAGCGTTTTTGCCATCAAATTATATAAAACTAGCTTTTGCCCGCGGCTTTGCTCGCGTTAAAAAGAGACAAAAAGTAGCCTATGTTACTCTCCATCCCTTCAACTATCTCCACTTAAAAAATCACGTCAATTCCTCGCTCCGTTTTACCGTGAAAGAAAGACAAACATACAGACCGACAGACAGACAGACACACTTTCCCATTTATAATATTAGTATGGATAAAACTGAAATCACGTTGACTTTTAATACAAATCCAATTTGAGTAAAAAAATACAACAACTGTATCAAGAACTATAATTAAATAAGTGCCTTACAAAATAATAAATAGCAATATACCGTGCATAATAATAAATGGAAAAAGACATAACAAAAATACACTAAAAAAGCCTAAAATCTATGGAATGTTTCTTTGGCTGTGAAAATTAATTAAGGAGTTCAAAACTTAATTAATAGGAGGTTTTACTTTGCTTGCGAAACTTCCGATCACGTTTCCTGGAGGGTAATAATAGGCAACGACGTAAACATGACCTTCTTTGGACTTAGCAACACCAACTCCAAGTTCTTTAGTATCTTCCCAGACAATTTGAGAGAAATGTCCAGACCTCAAGTCTGCGGGCTCCATACCGAATCTGTGATTAGCTACCTCACTATACCATTTATCTACAGGATCTCTCCCCGTCACAGTAAAGTTAGGATCGGTAGACCACGCCGAGAATATGTTCTCCCCATATTCGTTCTGATCTCTGTGGTCAGTTTTCCCCTTCTTTGCTAAGGTCTTCGCCCAATCTTCCGCTAATTTACAAAGCTTTTTACTGAGCTCCAGTGACTTTACTCCATGATTCTTTCTATATTCGTTGTGGGCCTTCAGAAACTCTTCATCAAATCTGTCATCAGATATTGATGAAGATCGGAATCTGCTAACTAAGTCTGAAGCAAGGTCACTTAAGTTTTTGCTGTTTCTTTGGTTCGGTGATGGTGGAGTCAGATTGTTGTTGGAACCTTTTGGAGAATTATTGTTGTAGCGCTTGAACTGATTGGCGCCTGGTGGGGTTACGTTTTTAGCAAAATGCCCACTGTAATTGCCAGGAGGATAGTAATTTGCTACGACGTATAGCTTCCCAGATTTGCTCTTAGCACTGCCCACACCTAGTTCTTTAGTTCCTTTCCAAACCACCTGTGTAAAATGTCCGCAGGTTAAAACCTCAGGTTCTTTTCCGAATGAGAAATTGTTGATTTCGCTGTACCATTTTTCTACGCAGTCTCTGGCCTTTATTTTCGTGTTAGGGTCCGCTGACCAGCCGCAGTAGACATTTTCACCGTAGTTCTGGTTGAGGCTGTATGCCATGGCATCTCTTTTGGCCAGTTCTTCGGCCCATTTTTGACTGTGTTTGCTGATTTCTTTGCTGAGAACTAGTGGTGGTACTCCATGTTCACTCCTGAATTCATTGTGGACTTCCAACGCTTGGAGCTCGAACTCACTGGACTTGGAAGTGAAGAGTTTACTCTGGAAAAAGATGAATGAATGGATTAGTTATCATGACAAGGTATTAAAGATAGGGAGCATGACGTCAGAGATAATTACAACTGCAAAATCGTTATCTGGTTTAGATTAAATACTTAAATATTTTTGTTACAAATCAATGTTGCGAGGGTGGTGCCAGGTTTTATCAGTTGTATCTAGAAATATTTTATTTTTTATGGGCTCTTTTAATTTTAGTTTCTGCCGTTTTTGCGGTGTTGGTTTGTAGTGCCTTACGACTATCAGTATCTATACTGATAGTCTATTGTCTTTTTTATTTGACTACGGCAATTAAAAAAGACGATGACGAATTGGATTGGCATGCATGTAAGTATGTTCGATTATCTGCTCTATCGTAACTTTTAAACTACTAATCAATAATTAACAAATGAGATATTGCTAAAAAGGTTATAATCAGTCTTTTTTTTTCAAGCGCATGTGGCTCTGCGCCGCGTCATCCAACGGTTCCCTTCACAACCTTCCAACCCAACAACCAACCAATTTTCACAAGGTCATCTGTTCATCTGGTGGGAGGTCATCCAAAGGTGCGCTTGCTAATATAACTTTAAACTAACTATGTGTGTATGACCTCGAACTACAGAGGCTCTGGATGTCTATAAATTATTATTTCCATTTTTTTTTTCAATTATAAAATAAGTGAGTATTTTAGACTGAATTAGCAAGTGCACAATGACATCATTATCTCCCTAGCCTTTTTCTAACTTTCAGTCTTACAGGATTTATTGGAAATATGAGCCATGAAGCGCCTGCTTATCATACTACATTTAATTTCCTATTCACAACTCAGTTAGTTGACAGACTACGTCACGACACTGTTAAGCTTCGAGAATCAAGTACATTAGAAGAATTTATTTATTTATTTTCTACTTGGCAAGTGGTATTGTAGAATAGATGGTATAAAAGAATACAAGATTATAAAATTTTCAAAAATTTAATTTTATAATCTTGTATTCTTTTATGTAAAATGTTATAATCTTGTATTCTTTTCTTTTTGATTTTGTATTAATTTGATTTTATAAAAGAACACGAGATGTCAAATTATTTATTTATTTATTTAAAACTTTATGCACATGTAAAAAACAATGCACAACGGCGGACTTAATGCCTTGGGCATTATCTACCAGTCTACCTTAGGGTGATGAATTATTCAGCTAAGCTTATGTCAATCCTATACATTTAACAATCTATTCTACATCTATTTGACTGCGCCTTTAGAGCAGGCAGGCTTATGGCAAACTACATCACACTATCGAGCTATAAGTATTTCAACGTAATATTTTACCTAGGGGCACTCAATACCATTCACACTTTTCCGTGCTTACTCATAACGCATACAATTTCAAGGTTTATTTCACAGTTACCGTTATTACCTTCAATTTGAGTCATACTACAGTCACTCTTTAATACCTTAATCTTACTAGTTCCTCTAAATTTTCATTTGCTGAAAGCTAATTCTTTACCATCAGATAAAATGTCGCTTCCTTTACAGTCATTCTAATATTTGAACACATTGATAAAACAATTATTAGTCATTTCAATAAATCTATAACAAAACATGAATACTGTATTTAAGTTGAAATCTGATAACATTGGTAATTGGAAACCCTTTGTAGAAATGATTCAGTTAAGGAATTCATTGGAAGTTTATAATCCTGTGATAATTTTGTCCTGTTCCTATAATAAAATATGAAAATTTAATTGTTTTAGTTTTAAAGCTGTAAGATTGTTAGTAAGTTTTGTGTTAATAAATCAATCAAGTTGCTTGTTCATTATTTAAGCGTTTTTTTTTTCTCTTCTTTATTGTTGTTTTTTTTAACATGCGGTTTTCTGCTCTGTGTGTGTCTATACTTGTGCCAAATAAATGTTTTTCTTTCTTTCTTTTCTTTTTCAGAGGTTGTATTTGTCTATATATTTTTTTTTGTATCTCTGTCAATAATGAGTGATAAAAAATATACAAATTTTCTCTTTTTTTAAGTTTTACTATTTAAAAATTAAAAGTACCTGATTTTGTTAACATCTAAGATTTAGTGATAGAAATGAAACTCTTTGATAAGGCCAGGTTCCAAAATCCCTTTCCGATTCTTATTGATTCGTAATTAAATGTAGAAATTGTCTTTTTTTTACTTTACTCATCCCTCCTACCTTTTTTTTTTTGGTGAGTGGGAAATCATCCAATGACTGCTCCCGTCCTGGGTGCGGCGGGAGGGCGTGTCAGACTCTTACTGACTAAAACCCACTCATGTTCCTTCGATTGCCCTTTATGTTCCAGTGTCACGGTAACTATTATATACATTCCGCAACCCCGGCAGGCGTGGCCCTGTTGGGCCCCTTCCTGTGCTGACTCCTTCTCTTTGAGACGCGCGTGGAACACTAACGCGCCGTCGACGCGGTCCTGGTCCTAGCCGGGCGGCGAGCTACCCATCGCTCGCCATCCGCAGAACCGCGCCTAGCTACGGTGGCCGGTAGTCGTCTTGCGACTCTCGACGTCTTCGCCTGGGTCTTAGTCCGGGGCGAGAGGCTCGTCGTTGCCTCTCGCGCGCCGCCATCCCTCCTCACTACCCAAGAGAGATAGCCCAACCTTGTTTGCCCCCTGGGCCACCTTACTTATGATCTCATAGTGACAATGTTATAAAAGATAATGCATTGTCAACTCCTTGACCATGAAACTCTGTTGACTTACGATAAACTCGTTTATTATTCTGTTTACTCCATGATAAGCTGTGTTTAGGAAGTGAAATATCTGATTTTAGCGTGTGGAAAATTTGGGATCCCTTCTTTTCGCATAACGTTCTTTGTCCTAATATACTTCGGCATAACGATTTTGGCACAATTTGTTTTGGCATAATTAACTTTTAGGCATACATTTTATGTTGGCATAATCATGTTGAAGACTAATTTGTTTTGGCATTAATTTGATTCGCATATCGTTAGTAGGCCTATGACTATTAGCATAACGTTAGTAGGCCTAAAGACTATTAGCATAACGTTAGTAGGCCTAATGACTACTAGCATAATAATATTTAGGCATATAATTAATATAAATCACAAAAACAATTTTCATGCAAATGATTTATTATAAATATACACGACAGTAACTGTATGTAAAGCAAACCAATTTGCTATTGTTTCTGTAACAATCAAATAATATTGTTGGTTAAAAAATTAATATGCTGTGCAACAAAAGTTAGTGACAGAACCGAATTGCTGCAAAACCGACTCCACGTAGTCTTGTTTGTCCTACCCCTAGAGTGTTATTTAAAATCGCGTAGGCGCATAGGGGTGAGGCGGCCCGCGGGCTGAGGAGCAGGCGGCTGCGAGCGAGCCGCCGTGGCTGAGGCTGGCCGGCGAAGCCGGCCAACAAGCCGAAGCTGCGGTGGTGAGCGAAAGCCGTCTGCGACGATTAGCACGCGTGGGGCCGCCGGAGGCCTGCAGCGCCGGAGCCGTCACAGAAACCCTGCCTGCTGCATGTTGCATGCTTGCTTGAATGCTGCATGCTTGCATGCATGCTGCATGCTTGTATACATGCTGCATGCATGCTGCATGCTTGCTTGCATGCGTGTATAGTATCTAATAGGTACTCTAGGTTTTAATAATTTTTTCATTGATATACCTATAATAATATGGTTTAATATTTTTATGCGTAATTTATGCTTAAAATTTATGCTTTAGGATATTATGCTTAAAAAAAGTTATGCTTTATAACTTGATGCTTAAAAAAGTTAAGCTTTGGAAGTTTATGCTTAAATAAGCTTATGCTTTAGAATATTATGCCTAATCATTATTATGGTTAGAGACATTATGCTTAAAAAAATTATGCATGAGCTGTTATGCGTAATTATGTTATGCGAAAATATAATTATTATGCCAAACAAAATAATGCTAAGTTATATTAGGTCTTAAAATTTTATGCAAATGGATAGGGAACCGGAAAATTTATACTTAATTTATATAAATACAAATAGTCAAATCCATTCTAATATTGTAAATGAAAGGGTAACGGTAGGTTTTCAGGCGACGAATACTTTTAGGGACTGTCAGTTGCCCTGCAAGTTGGTTGGGGTGCTTCTTTAATCGCAGTTTGTAGTTCTCGTCATATGTGATTATCTCCTCCTTGACCATTGGCATGTTCGATACTTCATGGACCTCCGTTGTTTTCACAAACCATGGTGCATTTGTTATTTGTTTTAAGATGTGATTTTACACTCTTTGTATAATCATTATGTTGGAGTTGCAAGCTGAGCCCCACAGCTGCATTCCGTACGTCCAAATTGGCTTTAATATGGTTTTGTAAATAAGGAGCGTATTATCGATGGCCAGTTTAGAATTTCTTCCAAGTAGCCAGTAGAGATTTCTGTAGTTGAAATTGATCTCATCTCTCTTCCTTTGGATGTGTGAAACGCCTACTAAGGCTATATAAAATGTCCATCACATAACACTTATCATCATCATAATATTATAAGTGATTTTTAAACAATACTGACTAAGAATATATAGGGTGGTACAATCTTTATTGCCCAAAAAGTAATTTTCTGAACATTTTATCACAAACAAACAGTCATATCAACAGATATAAGCGTTACCAACTAAAATATTTATGTAAAAATATTATTCATATTATCTTCTGATTAGATTCTGATGCGGTCTTCTTTAATAGATAGAGTGATTCAAGGGAAAGATTTATCTGTCTAATACGTGCATATTATAGTAAAGAAAATCCGAGATTTCCAAAGATATCTTTGGAAATGGAAAACACCAAAGCTAGGGCGGGTTACTACTAAAATATGTAATAAAATGCAGGGTCTAGTCGTGTGCAAATTTTGTAATGGCCTTATGGTTAGAGCGCCCCGTTAATTCTTATAATATGTAATTGTGGATTCAAATTCCTGCATGGACTTAAGTGGTTTTGATTTCACACGAAAATCCCACATGATGATTTTTTTCTTCATTAAAACTAAGAACGTTTGCGGATTTCAATGAATATTTTAATAAATAAACTTTAAACCATTGGTTCAGCCATTCTCGTGGTTGGCGCTTAAAAACACATTTAGAGATAACATTTTTATATCCATAAATATACATAATATATAGACGATTTTAATCCGTTCATTTTAGAATATGTTAATCCATAAGAATGTTTGTTTCAAGAATCGGTAGATATTAAATTACTACGTTAGATAAGAGTTTTATCAATTGATGCGTATTTTCAATCACTAAGGAAAAATATTATGGACATAAATAAAAGAGAAGAAAGGAAATTTCAATATTTGTAAACAGGATTTTTTATTTCAGAAATGTTCCCACAATATTTCTTTTGATATTCAACTATTTACTTGTGCTACTTTACGCAAAATTTTGTTACTATTTTAGATGGATGACAAGTTCTTGTACCCTTATGACTATTGATTCCCTTGAGAGTGTAGAAATATAAATAGAAATCCGTACTTAATATTATAAATGCGACAGTAACTCTGTCTGTCTGTCTTTCTGTCTGTCTGTCTCTTTTTCACGTCTAAACCACTGAACCAATTTGAATGAAATTTGGTACAGATATAGTCTGGGACCTTTTCATCCCGGAAATTCCCTGGGAACGGGAACTATTAATCCACGCGGACGAAGTTGAGGGCAAAAGCTAGTATAATATAAATAGAAGCGCCGTTTTGTGAAATATACGGCCGTATCTCTATTCGTTAACTTAGAAGTTAATTTTTTTAACAACACTAAGGGACCGCAAACCTGAGAGAACATATGGTTTTAATTTTAATACGATATCTTCAAGCGATCACGAGATAAGTGTCTTGACTGACCGATAAACGGACAGCAAAGTGATCCTAAAAAGGTTCCGTTTTTTCTTTTTGCGATAGAGAACCCTCATAATAAACAGGAAAATACAAACGACGAAGAACGACAAAAAACCAAACTTGGACAATCAGAAATCACTGAATTAATACGCCTATTTACCATGTTTACAACGCCCTTGAACTACAGTAAGTCAATTACAGTCCGATATTGTTGTTCTACTGAATAACTGCTTTGCATACTGTGGTCGGTCATCCGTGTTATTACTGTCAATTGAGGATATGAACTGTACCGGTGTTGGTTTGTAATCGACCTTAGTTGGTCATAGGCTGTTAGCTCTTTGACCCTTTACAATGTAATTTCTTGAGAAAACTCAATGTGTCAGACTGCGAGTTGATAGTGATAGAAAAATTATACTTGTTGTTAAAGTTAGTTCAGATAAACCAAGATTATTAATCCAAAAATAAGTCTGTTTACATTTGTTACGCTTTCACGACTAAACAACTCAACCAATTGTGATGAAACTTGGTGCTAAGCCCCAGAACACTTCAGATATTTTTTCTGTTTATATATTTTTCTCCAAATCTTTTAGTAGCAATTCAGGCCTAGATTTGTGTCATAACTTATGTGGACTTAGTGGTTGGTGGCCACCACTTAAACCTGAGGTTGCGAGTTCTATTTTGGAAAGTCACATTGGTAACTGTATCAAGCCCACGGCGCTTTAACCACTTGCCATACCTATTAAACCATCATAATATTACTTCATTCCTTTTCACAATAAATATTAATATAATATTCCCATATCTACGTCAAATTGGCATTAATATCATGGAGGCTTCTACAAAAAATTTGAAGGTTTCCGACATTTTCATTTACACGTGTACCTGTAACGTGAGTAGGTGCAGTCAGCGTCAAAAATATCGAGACAAACAGACTGTTCAAAATATCGAAACAACTATGAGAATTATTAAACTTAACGTTCGAAGCAGCCCGCGAAATTAAATTTTTCTTACATGTTTTTGCAATTTGCAGCTTAGTGTCTGGGTGTGTGTTGATGTGTGTTAATAGGTATTTAGTTACAGAATCATGATCATTTAAATCATCAAAACAGCTCTCAAAGTGCATATAACTCGAATGATTGTCTATGTCATGAAAAAGTCATTCAATCGAGTTGTATGCATAGTGAAAGTGGTATTGATGAATATTAATGCTTATAATTCTGTAACTAAATAAGTACCTATTACAACCGAAAATCCATTTTATTTAACCTATTGAATGCTTTAATTACAGATACAATTAGAATAGCATTGTGTCTCGCGTGGTTCCACGTCCTAGACACACGAAAGGTTAATGTATAGCCTGACAATGACCGGCGAATTGCAAAAAAAACGTACGAATTTATGAATTACGTGGGCTATCCTGAAGCTTCCCCCTTAACTCCATTACACAAGGAATGTTTTAGAATGAGGACAGTACACAATAACTGCCTTTTGACAAGAACTTCGATACGTTGACATAAAGTTGTTTTTGTTAGTTGTTTTGATATTTTGAACAGTCTGTTCGTCCCGATATTTTTAACGCTGACTGTACGTTGTAAAGGGTGTTTCCGGACTGAACATTATATAGGTGCTCTCATATGTATTATTAATAAAAACATTATACGTAAAGAAACCGCATGAATATAGAGTGAGAATTTATTCCTCGTAATTATTTCACAGCGTTTTGTATTACTGCTACTAGGTAAATAATCTGTATGTTTTTTCAATGGATTCTTTTGAAACAGTAACTAGACCTGATAAATGATTTTTATTTTCATCGTCAACGCAAAAAGAAGAATTGTATAAGTTTGACCACTATGTGTTTGTTTGACTCTGGTATCGTAGCTTTTAAGCCGATAAACCTATCTGGCAGTTTTTTTCTTTTTGAAAGCCTACCCGAATGTCCTTACTTTGGTATTGTTCGTCAAGACTTTGAGCTCGTTACGTTTATTTTTCTTCTTGCACTGTTTGGACAGGTCCACTCAAATCTGTGTGCTTCTCTCATCAAGAGATCCCTTCAGTTTACCTTCATGGTCCTTGCATAATTTGACCAATACAATATTGTATGGACTTTAAAAGAGACTTTGACTTCTGAGTTTGTTTCGGATGTTTCTTCTCAAAGTAGTCCAGCTAGGTAACACCGGCTCCATCGTTCGATTAAAATAAGAAAAAAAAAATGACGTGTAAAAGTGTAATTTATTACCTATTTACAAAATAAAGATCATTTAATTCGTTTACAGCAATTTATATAGCAGCTATGGTTCTTACGCGGTGTCCTGCGTGAGCGACGAACGCGACGCTGCAAACGCGACGAACGCGATCAACTCAACGGCATATTCTACATGCGGCCTATATGATAGCCTGCGGCGAGACGCGACGTAACGCGCACTTGTTTTGAGTGCGACCAGATGCGACACCACGAACTTTCAAGCAAAATTGTACTGTACTTCTCCATGATTCGAGTAGTAATGACCAAAATCACGTAGGACTTAGGACTTGTCGCATAAAGCATCGCGTCGCATTACGTCGCGTCGTGTTGCGTCGCGTCGCGTTCGTCGCTCACGCAGGACACCGCGTTAGACATGTTTCGTCCAATTTTTTTAGTTAGCTACAGTCGCGATCTTAATAACTTCGGTATTGGGGGATTTTTTTTAATTTACACTTGTATAAAGTACTGCCCTCGTAATTGAAATCACAGTAACTTCAGTTACTGTGTTTAGACTTGTTTTAGTTCTTTAAAACCACGAGACCGAGGAAAATTTTCGGTTTGTATGTAGCTAGTATAGTTATCGAGATACGGTAGATAAAAACACAGTATTTTGCTAAAAATCAGAACATTTTTAATAAAAAACACGGTAAGTGAGAATGTTTAGGTTTGAACACAGCAATTTACTGTTTACTGTGGTAAAATATGTGTTTATGTATTTTTTGAAATATGTTTTGCTTGGCTATAACACGGCATCTTCAAATACTGTGGTTTTGAGTAAAACTTTCATAAAAGTTAATTCATGTTATACATAAATTAATCACAGTATCTCAATTACTGGGTTTAAGGTGCCTGCAGTTTCAATATTTATTTCGAAAATACTAAGCTTGACCACAGTAACTGTTGATTTACTGGGTTTTAAGCTAACCTTTTGCTCGGAAGGGGGGTAAGCACCATACCAATTTGTCTTTTCATGCTGCTTTGAGATCAGCTTGTGGTAACGATATCATCCGCATAGGCAGCGAGTTGACTTGTGTTGTAAATAGTTGTAATCAACAAGCCCTTATAATCCTACGTTTTGGATAGCTGCTTCCAGCGTGAGATTGAAGACCGCTGTAGGTAGGACTTCTTCTTGCCTTACTCCTGAGCGTATTTCGAACGGATCTGATATTTCAATCTGTACAGCAACTACCTACGTGGAGTTCGACATGGTGGCCTCAACCAAGCGCACTAGCTTACTTAGTATTCCAAGTAACTTTATGGTATCCAGAATTTTCTGTCTGTTCACGCTATCCAAGGTCTGCTTGAAATCTATGAACATAATGATGTAGATCTATGTCATACTCATCTGGTTTTTTAAGAGCCTGGCGCATCAGGTGGATTTGTTCACCCATTTGTCTAAAACCACCCTGATACTCTCCCAGTATTTCTTCGGCATACCGTCTTAGTTACCAGCCCTGCGAACATCTTGTAAGCCGCAGACAGCACTGTGATTCCACGATAGTTACTACAGACTGTCTTGTCCCCCTTCTTTTGTATCGGAATTACTAAACCTAAACACCAGTCTTGCGCGAGGGTTTCTTATTCCCAGATTTGCGTAATCAGGTTGTGTATTCGCCTTAGCAGTTCATCTTTATCTTTTATAATCTCAGCAGCAACTGTGTCTAGGCCCGTCGCTTTGTTGTTTTTGGAGGTGCTTAATACACATCATAGTTCTTGATGCGGTTTCAAACTTCACTTCCCACATTTAGCAGATTATCGAAATATGGCGAAGCACTCCCTTATTAATTTTTGTCATTTTTCAAGGGAAACAGAGCATTTTTTTTTGCTAAAAAGTTTTATAACCCATCTATGTTACTTCTAAGTCGATTTGAAACCTTTTATTGCTTGACTTCGCATCAAAAATGCTAAATGGGATTTAAATCTGGGTTGTTTAGTTGCCATTCTAAGACAGAAACTGATTGATACGTAAGGAATTGTTTAACAGTGCGTGCAGTGTGCTCTGGACTGTTGTTGTATTAGAATATCCAAATAATCGGAAGGACGTCTTAGGCATGTAGTAAGAATGTTTTTAGGTGTTTTTTATTTTTTATTTTAGATGTTGTGTATTTTTAGTTTGGAAAAAAATATTATTGATTTATTACTGATCTACAGAGCGATACTTATATGAATAAAATAAGTTTCTAATTATTTTTGATCTCCTTCGTCTTGTCATTTTTATCCAGATCAATAAAGAATTGTTATGTAGAACTAAAAAAGAAATTGATCTTAATTTTAGCAATTAAAACTTATAAGTATTAAATATGTGATTTTACTGTAAGAAGATTTAACTGTAAGTTACAAATGATAAAAAATAAAATAAGTATAAACACATTCCATTGTTTAATTTTATCTTATGTGATCAAAATGGGGTGATTATTTTTTAAGTAATTATACGAAGGCTAACCTAAAACAAAGTATATTTAGATACTATAATTGCACCTTAGAGTAAACCTTGTTACAAATTAGTCTTAAACACAGCATTTTCACTTACTAGGTATTGATCTAGGTAGCCGCTCTTACTATTATTAACTTTCAACCCAGTATGTGTAAAGTTACTGTGTTGTGATGTCACTAGTGTTAGTATCTTTACATGGCTAATACACAGTAATAAGTAAAACTAACCTAGACCACAGTAACCAGTCAGTTACTGGTTTTTAGCTTAAAAAAATATAATTTAATAAATTATATTCCTATTTTATAACACATTATCTAATTTTATTAATTATACAACAGTAATATTATATATACAGAATTAAAGCTTTAACTATTTTCTATCATTAAGAAATGATTTTTTCAACCTAACTTATATAGTTTGTTCATAACAAAACGATTTAACAATTAAACTTTAACCGCGTTTTTTACAAAACGTGATTTTCGAAGTTACTGTGTTTTCAATTACGAGGGCAGAGTAATATTTAACTAATTTACAAAATAAATAAAAATTGTTTTAGTCATACTAGAACCGGTAACAGCCACTTGCCCTAAACACATTGTCCGTATTATTATTCACTGAGCGTTTAATTATAACCAGTGCCCCTATTAATATGCACTGAGCGTTTGATTATTACAAACTCATCGTCCTGTTACAAATAAGCCGCATTTTTACTTTCACTGCATAACCGATCGTAAAGATTCATATTATGCTCACTTACCATAGACGATATCATGTTTATTACATTTGTAACTAATAGTTGCAATGTCGTGACGACTCAATGCAGTGGGTCATTAATTGGTTGGTATTAGTTGGATGTGTGAGAAAAGATTTATGATCGTGGGCTCCTCAAAAATTCTCATGCTTCATGCCTTCCTTCTTAGGAGGCCAAGGGGCTATAGAATCGGAAATGAGGAAATCCGCAGAAGCCCCAAAGCAACGACCATAGCTTTTTGAATTGCCAAACTTAGTACTTAGTAGGCGGGGCACACAGCTCATGGAACTGAGTGCCGATGGGGCTTAAAGTTCTCGAGTGGGGACCGCGTACCGAAAAACGCAGCCTGGGCAGGTCTTCCACAAGATGGACCAATGATCTCGTCATGATCCTCAGGTCCGGTTAAATGCGGGTGGCGCAGAATCGATTTAATTGTAAAAATCTTTAGGAGAGGTCTTTGTCCAGTGGTAATTTTTTGGCTAATCTTTATTATCGACTAATACCTCTTAGTTCCTCTGCTCAACATGCGTCGGTACTAAGGTCTGTTAACGTATGATCTGCATTCCCCAATCTTACTTGATCACCGACAGAGGGCCCTTTTGTTATGTGCCGCCTATTCCTCTAGATAGCATAGAATAACATGCTACGATCAGAAGCCTGCATCTAGTTGAGAGAAGAATAGTCTCTTTCGGCCTCCGTAGTCCCCTCTTTGCTGTGGCCGGATCAAAATCGTTTAGCAAATGTCTGCCGTAAAACAATGATAGGTCAGTTTTGTTATTTATTAATTTAACTAGACCATTGTAATGTAAGTTATAGAGGGAAAGAAAGGCACGCATTAAATCTTCGAACACTCGTGATTCGAGACTCAATAGGAATACAATAGCAGTGCGACAGGAGGCTGTCGCTTGGTCGTCGAAAGGTTAAAAAGTAGGTAGCCTATTTATTACCTTCTTCAAGGTACAAAGTATGGCTATTTAGCATTTAGTGGTAATGGCGTGAAAACGTATCAAGCACAATTTTGCATTTACAATATTAGCATGGATTGTTATTATGTCAAATTTTCCTTTATTAAACAAAGTTATAATAAACATTTATTAAATTATCACTCTTATAATTACTATCAAACATACAGAATAAATCTACGAAAACGAGGAAATCCACTTCCTCTATAAACTTGTTATCATAACAAACATATAAAGCAGTAAAACGTACAATACATGATTTAATCACTATATTTTTACTGTAATCACCGTGATCACTCACTTTTAACAAATTACGATTCTAAATTCAAAGGAATAGAAAACAAAATAGTGTGTAATATTTACCATTTTTGCTCCTCACTTATAAAACAAAAGAATAAAAAAAAAACAATTGAATACGTCTCCCTCACTCACGCTCACAAGGTATCCTGACCAGCTGTAAGCAGTCTATCCTTACGAATGAATTTCTTATCGCGATAAGCACTTTCGACTAATGCGCGTATAATATCGAGTTTCCACGTTCGATCGAGATAAAAAATCGAATAGTTTTTTGTGAGTAATCGATATAATGTTAGGTTAAATTCAGTTTTTATGAAAAAAAAAATTATAAGGACGAATGAGATTGGCAGAGATAATTTTTGTTTCGTATCCATACTATATACTATGTCTGTCAGTCTGTCTGTCTGTCTGCCTGTTACGCTTTCCCGCTTAAACTACTGAACTGATTTGAATGAAATTTGCTACAGATATAGTCTGGGACCCCAGAAAGAATATAGGATAGTTTTCATCCCGGAAATCTCGCGGGAACGAGACCTATTCCACGTCCAAGTCGCGGGCAGCAGCTAGTATTATATACAAAGAGTTGAAAAATAAATATTGCTATAATATTTATTTTGACTTTGACAGAATAGTGACAACTGGGCCTGTATGCCGTTGATAAAATACATTAGAAGAGAATAATAGAACCTATTCGTATAAATTAATGTGAACACCGTATTGCTTTCAAAACGAATTTTATTTATTTATTTATTTACTTAATGCCAAAGGCATTCTTTACCAGTAAACCAAAATAATCGACTATTATTATAATAATATTTTGTAATCGACTATTCTGCACAAAAATCGATTAAAACTATATTATTGAATTCTCGATTTATCAACGTAATATCGGTTCTGATAAGAAATTACGTTGATAAACAGACTGTGAGCGTGACCAAGGCAACTTACTTTGTACGACTCTTATAAATGAACGAACAATTAGACAATTATCAGTCAATAATTGCGAATTTAATGAGGAAGAAATTAAGGTCAGTTTACCATAAAAAAGAAATATTGGTACGAGTCGGACTTCCCTGAGACAAGTTTTCTTGTAATTATTACGTTAAGAAATACCAATCTAAGGTATTTTTTGCGAAACTAAGACACAGTAGTATTGAAGATATGAAAGAAAGCACATAAAAATAAACAAACATAAAAGTGATAAGAGTTTTTCATTCGTATATGCGGAATCTAAAATCGCTCAAACAAATTATAAAATATCTAGGTCCGTAAGGTGGCGTACAATATAATGTTGAAAATTGCCTGATATATTTATATTTTTTATACTAATTACCACTAACCGGTTAATTTGCTTTGTTCCAGTAAACATTTGAAATGGAATTTGAAATATTTAACATTAAATATGTGAATAGTTACTATTACTATAGTTTAACACAAATCATAATTATTATTGTTTCTCTAAAAAATACGATCAACACATAACAGTTTTGATCTTATTTTTCTGTTGGTCTACACTATTTAAAAAGAATTATTGTATATCTTTTAGTAGAATCCGGGACCGCAGTCCCAGTACCGAAAGCTCCATGACCCAAAGAATGCAATAAATTAGTCGCGTGTGCATGTACTTTTTGTAACCATTCACAAATGCCTATATGAAGACGGCGAGGACAAAGGATGAGAGACGCATCTAGTCTAATTGACATAAATTACTTGACTTCGCGTGTTTTGTATATACATATAGCTATCCATCTCGGTTTTACCATAGCCATACACTGTCAAAACGGCGCGTTTTATTCCACGCGCGCCTCAAAGAGCAGTCAGCATGTGAAGGGGCCCTCTAGGTCCAAGGCTTGCTGGGGTTGCGGAATAGTTATAATAGTTACCGTGGCCCCGGAACATAAAGGGCAACCGAAGGAACATGAGTGGGTTTTAGCCAGTAAAAGTCTGACAAGCCCTCCCACCCCGCCCAGGACGGGGAAGTCGTTTGATGATTTCCCACTCCCAGAAAAAAAATTATACACTGCCAATTAATCGTTATGATATTCATAATCGCATGGGTTTTAGTTGCAATTTTCGTTATCAGTGCCGATTTTCTTGTTCACAAACCAAACAAAGTTTAAGTTAGGTTCATCTTTGTCCTACCAATTCATTAAGAAAAAGACAGAGCATACATATCAGTTTAGTCCTGTCAAATTAGCTAGCGCTTGAAGTAAATCGATGTATTTATTGTGGCCATGTATTTAATCGCGTCTAAATTATTTATGTAGTGTCTTAATTTAACAGGACTACTTTATCTCTACTACATTTTCTCTTTAAAATGGAAGGAAAAAGATTCACTGAACTTAAATTTATTTTAGTTTGTGTACAAGGGAATCAGCACTATTGTCTCCGATAAAGTTAATCGTTGACGATTTTGACATACACTATCGATTCGTCGTTACGACCAGGTGAAAACGACGACGGTTTTTACAAACAAAACGTACCGTGTATGGGAGACCTTTTATGAGTTGCCAATAAACATTTCTTCCATAGGTTTTGCTTGGTAAATTCAACTTAAGATATCACTTGTTTTCTAACTCCATTAACTAACTACCTATTAAATCTTCCAACACCCGTGATTGGAGACACAATAGCAGCGGGAAAGCCGGCTGGCGCTTGGTCGTTGAAAGGTGAATTGATATTAAAGCAAACAAATTTGAATTTTGAAAATGTTCAGTTTCCTGGCCAAAAAAAGTGCTTGTTTAGAGACACCGTGTTTAGTGAAATAACTCATTGTCCATACTGCCTACCTTCACACTTAAAAAATCAGTTTCAATCTTAAATCAATGCTATTTTATTGTCAGAAATAAGTCTACAATCTAGCAAGCACTAAATAAATAAAATTATCATACAATCTTTCTGTTAATTTAATGAAAAAAATCCTTCTTATTTAGGATACCAATGAGCAATATCACGTTTTTTTATATAGTACTAGCTTTTCAAAGTCAAAAGTCAAAGTCAAAGTCAAATCATTTATTTTCATTAGACCAAAAAAGGCACTTTGAAACGTCATACTTATAAAACAAAAGTGAATCTACCGCCCATTCGGAAATGTTGTTACGTATGGAGAAGAATGGGCCGGAAACTCCATACTTACTCTTTTTAAAAAATAATCGTAATACAAAGTTTTTTTTACATGGTTAGGCGTGATTTAAAATGAATATAATCCAAAAACCATTTCCGTCAAAAATTACATGTATGTAATAAAAAAAAAACTACTTTTTATATAAATTAGGAAATGGAAGCTTTATGATGTTCGCGAGCAAAGTGTTCACATGTTCACAATTAAACTACATTCCTCAAACAATGAAAATAATGAAAATAATGTGTGAGCCAGCGCAATGTATAACTAAAATATATTTATATATGTATGTATAATTTCTAATGTAAAGAGCAGTTAATCATTGTCTGTTTGAATTAGCAACCGCCCGCGGCTTCGATCATTCGACATTAAAAAGAGACAAAAAGTAGCATATTACACTCTCCATCCCTTCAACTATCTCCACTTAAAAAATCACGTCAATCCATCGCTCCGTTTTGTCGTGAAAGACAGACAAACAGACAGCTACACACACGCTTTCCCATTCATAATATAAGTTTATTATATGGATACAAACTGAAACTACAAAATTCTCCATTCACAAAACACACTTTACCGTTACACAAAAACAAAAATAAAAGTTGACCTACTTTGAACATTGTTTTAAAACAATACCACTTTGCACATCCGTAAATTTAATTTGCACCATTCACAAACGCCACTTTATGTCTTTATTCGACGGAACGTCAAAACCAACTGACGGATAGCAGAGGCTGTCAAATTAATGACGAATCACGGAGAGCGGAAAAGGGTAATTGTTGTAAAAAAAATAAACAAGAAGTCACGCAAATTAGATAGCGCACGTTTAGCGTAAAACCTTTGTGGTGAGCTCTAACAGGTTGTATAGCTTTGTTTTTTATCCTCATATAAGGTCATTAACACACTGGTCGACTGGCTGTTGGTCTAATATAAGTGACTGCTAAGTGAGTACTAAGCTGGAGGACGTGCGTTCGATTCCCACCATCGTCGAAGTTTGTTTGGTTGAACGCGCTAACCCGCTGGCTTATTACCTATGAAACAGCAATCAGCAATAATTGTGCACAGATCGCGCGATCATCGCGCGATTGATCGCTTAACGTCAAAAAATCGTATTATGTATGAATCAATTGCTAATCGCACGCCGATTGTTCTAATGCACTCATTGCTACGACGACGATAAAATAGCAATCGCTAGAACTTATTTAATATCACCTTAAAAAAACTTTACTTTGCTCTTAAAAACCATACGTAATACGAAACCACCAAACGAAAAATGCATGTTTTAGATAACTGAATGCTCCACAGAGGCAGCACTATCGCTAGATTGCTATCGCATTGCTATTGCTGATACGTAATACGAATTGACGTTTGAGAAGAAATTATTGCGCGATTATTGCGCAATTATCGCGATCGCTCGGCTTCTGCAAGATCGTAATCCCGTCGCGGGTCCGGTCGGAATTAAAAAAATCTTGGTTAGCCAATTTATCAAGGAAGGTTATAAGCTATGCAACATCACGCTATGGCCAACAGAAGAGGAGTAGTAACCACACAAGTGGATGAAATTCAAACCGCAACGGACAGCTACTTTATATTTATAAATATCATACATATATCTCTCTAGACACAGTCAGGGCAATAAAAAAACAGTATTCTGCATAGTAAATCCTAACTCTGCCTTTTGGGCGCACTAGTAGTAATCAAAGACGCGACTGAAGCCGCGGGGCACCGCTAGTTTCCCATTGTTAGTAAATATGGCACCAAAACCCGATGCGGCAGTGACTAGAATATGGCCCGTTTTTTGCACTCGAAAATGTTGTGAACACTTTTAATTTGGTATTTAATACTACCATAAAAACAATAGGTATTTCTCAGTCCACATGTAACAAGGAAAAAGTAGATGAATCATCATTCTTTGTATAATAACTGTTCTCAGTGACTGGCTATTGGGGCAATTTTTTGCGTCAAATACCAACACTGTTTCCTGGTTTTTTTGACGGAGAAATTGGAACGCTCGGGTACGCATAATTAGGTGTAATTTTCTATGGTAATCATTTTTAGAGGTCCGTATGAAATGTGTAAAACGGGACCCTATTACTAAAACTCCGTTGTCTGTCTGTCATCAGTGTATTTTTCTTGCTCCTATAACAACAAACACTAAACACAAAATATAGTATAAACGTTTAAGTAAGGCTCCGGTACAACTAACATGATCGTTTTGCTATTTTTTTTAAATTCAATACTCAATACTATATTGCGTTTATATTTGATCTTGCCTTTATTTTATACCACCTTTGTGGTGGTATATAATAATGGCAAGATCAATATGGACCCTGTCGGGCACAGCAAAGTTAGAAGAGAGGATAAAGGGTAAGTTACCATTCGTGGAATCCATTGTAAAACAAATCCATTCTAATATTATAAATGCTACAGTAACTCTGTCAGTCTGTTTCTTCTTCAAACTTCAACCACCGAACCGATTTTAATGAAATTTGGTACAGATATAGTCTAGAACCCGAGAAAAGATAAGATAATTTCCATGCCGGAAATCCCCCGGGAATGGGAACTATTCCACACGTACAAAGTCGCGGGCAAAAGCTAGTTTATTATATATTTTTTGCCGATAATGGTATGGAACCCTTCGTGCGAAAGTCTAACTCAAACTTAGCAGGTTTTTTTGTAAGCCGCTACATTTAATGTTGGGATGGCCCAGCCTGCTAGCTGCCAGGTGTCAGAGGCCTGGTCTCATAGATGAGGTAACGGGCTCTAATCAATACCAATGTATTTTTGACTTCGATTTCAAGAATATTTATTTCTCTAAAAGAATTTACAATATTCACTTACTTGTAAGTGAATATTATAGTCTAAAGACTTCATTTTGAATTTACTTTTCTGTATGTATTTCTTTCATAAAAACTGTGTTTGTGTTGACGAGTACTCATAACTACATAATTATCTATACTAATCTATGTTCAAAATTCTATGGCTGAAGCTGATCTGAATTGATAAATTCATTTTTGTGTTGGATAGCCCATTTATTGAGGAAGGTTATGGGCTACTTAACATCAAGCCACGATCTATGGAAGCGAAGCACTAAGCAAAAATGTGGGTGAAATCTCGAAGGAATAAATAGATATCATTAGTATAAACTGACCGCTTATTATAAGGACATTCCATACAATGAGGGGTCACCATATACTGGGGGAATGTACAGCTTAATATTATGTAGCCGTGAGTAGCATTAAACCAAGAATGATTAGTATTAATTACTCACATTAGTCACAACAATTAAAACTTCTTAATTATTAATACTTAAAATACCTGAAATGATGAGACCAATAAACTTATGCACCTAAATATTTAACCAAAAGAGTGGAAGGAAGAAAGGTCAACGCACGGAACGATTGTAAGACGTAAACATCTATTCGTATTTAAAGGGAATTGCTCACACTATTAGGGGCCTTTAGCTTAGCGTGAACCGACGCTTTTTATTAATAAACTAGCTTTCGCACGCAACTTTGTCTGCGTAGATGTTGAAACTCCCATTCCCTATTTTATCCCTTTTTTTTGGGGAGTGGAAAATCATCAAAATTAAATGACTTCTCCCGTCCTGGGTGCGGCGAGAGGGCGTGTCAGACTTTTACTGACTAAAACCCACTCATGTTCCTTCGGCTGCCCTTTATTTTATCCCTTCAGGGTTGGAATTTATCAAAATCCTTTCTTAGCGGATGCCTTCGTCATAACATCTACCTGCATGCCAATTTCAGCCCGACCCATCCAGTGGTTTGGGCTGCGCGTTGATCGATCACTATGTCAGACCTTTGAGTTCTATATATGTATAGTAAGATTAGATTTAAGCAAATTCAAATAAATTAAATAATTTATTCAAAAGCAGTCAAAATCGAATGCTTCAAGCTGCGACTGCATAGTGTAGTTCTACGTACGTACACGAACCGCTCAAGCAGTTACAACTGCTTCGGGCGGTTGGCAGTACGGTGAAATTTCATCATATATATATAATATAAATTTCGTCAAGCAGTCGCCAGGTATACCCTAGGGTTGCGGACAGGACACATCTTTGTGTAACGGGCATGATTGTAAGTGAAAAAAGTTTTTGACGGGCTTGTAGACTGACTGCTAAGCCAGAGGTCGTGGGTTCGATTCCCACCCAGGACAAACTTTGTGTGGTAAGCATAATTGTTTGTTCTGTGTCTGAGTGTTATTTATCTATAATATGTATGTGTTTACAAATTATATATAAGTAAGTATGTATATCAGTTGTCAGATTACCGATTTTTTTTTGGGGAGTCATATGACTGCTCCCGTCCTGGGTGCGGCGGGTGTCAGACTTTTATTAACTTTTTTTTATATATTTTTTATGTATAACCTAAACCGTTTCACGATTTCGATATAATGAGGTGTCATTTAATTCGTCTTAGTTATGGAAGTGACATTGGGTATATGAATTTGAAAAAATAAGGAGTAATGAATAAGGAAGTTATGAAATAATCAAAAACCCAACTGCTATTTTAGAAGCTGGTGGCAATTACATAAAAACAGAATCAAGCCAATCAAAGCTTTCGAAATTGCAATTGGGTGATTGATTTTTTTTTGTGCGTATAATTTGTTTATAATATTTATATATTCTTTATGTAAGTATGTATATCAGCTGCCCAATTATTATAGTCCAGGCTCTGCCCAGATGGGCACAGATGGCCGTGTTTAAGTTGTCTCAAAATGTATTTCTATATATATTTCTATAGATATCCTAGTTTTGTTCATTCTCCGAGGAGGAACTGACTCCTGAGATACAAGTATTTATTTTACTTAATTTAGGAGTCAAATGTTCATTTTAACCGACTTCACAAAAAGGAGGAGGTTTCTCAATTCGACCGTATATATGCTTTTTTTATGTTCGTTCGCGGATAACTTCGTCTTTTATGAACCGATTTTGATGATTCGCCTAACTAACTTGTTTGGTGCTTCTCGAAATATTCATTAAGAACTAAAAAAATCGACGAAATATATATACATTGACGATATGTGCGTTAATTCAAGTTCCTATTTTCGTTTTATAAGATTGTAAGTAGTTTTATTTTGAAAATAAATTACTTTGAATACACAGTCAACATTGGGACTCGACACTAAAAAGTAAAAAAATAAAACCTATTCCAAAAGAATAATAACCGCCTTCAAAAACTAAAAACACAAATATAACAAAAATTTCGGAATTCGGTGGCTTCTTTTCTGCCAATT
Source organism: Athetis lepigone (assembly GCA_033675125.1). Taxonomy (NCBI): domain Eukaryota; kingdom Metazoa; phylum Arthropoda; class Insecta; order Lepidoptera; family Noctuidae; genus Athetis; species Athetis lepigone. Next base: position 17,720,572 of record CM066227.1, read on the forward strand.
AATTTGTGTTGCCAGGTTGCCACAGACTTCCGAAATTTTAGTTATTTTTGTGTTTTTAGTTTTTGAAGGCGGTTATTTTTTTTTTTAGAAAAAGTTTTCTATATTTCTTATTGATCAATGTTTGTACAACTAACTTTATCTCAAGTATACTGCTACTATGTATAGAATTACCTAACGATTTATAGTAAAAAAAATAGTAGTTTAATATACGAAGAGGTGTTGTTGGATAACAACAACGGAAGTTCTTGAAATTAAAGGAAATTGCGAAGATCTCTCGCAAAGAAGTTTTCTAAGTAAATAAAAAATATGTTCAAAGATAAAACAGATGACTTCAGGCTTTCACACGTTGGTGTTTTATTAGATTAGATTTATTTTTGTTGATATTTTTTGTCAAATGATACGTGTTTCTTACACCAACAATTATGTGTGATATTATTTTAAATATTTTTTCTATAATAAGCGTTATTTTGCAAAGAAACCTTTTTTGTTTCGACCATTTAATTATACACATAAAAAGACGTTTTTATTTTATCTCTAATATCAAAATAATTTTGTAAAGACGGCGGCATTCGTTCTGTTTTGCATGGCTATTGGCATCCGAATTTAAAGATAATTTTCCCTTTTAAGTTTTTGAAAGTCAGTCGGTGATCAATGCACAGTTCAAAATATTGTGCTAATTTAATATTACTAGCTTTAGTAGTTACTAAACTATGAAATTAAAATCAGCATAATATTTTATTTATGACTCAAAGGCGCACTAGCAAGCAATTTTCGAGTTCGCGAGCCTAACCACAGGAAGCAGGTAGTAACTAATAACCATTACTTATCGAATTTAATGCATATTATTATTATAGACTTCAAACTATTATACGTATTATAAAAAACAATAACTGCCCATTACTAAAAACTTTATAACGCAATAAAAACTTTTTACAAAAAAGAAAAACGGTATTTAAAATCAGAACACTGCCACACAAAATGGCTTCTAAATTCAAAACCACGCATGCAACCGGCCTAACCCACTGGGTCGTGAAGTTAATTGAAACGTCATATTTTGGTCGTTAACCTTAATAATTGTGAGAATGGCTGCCGCGGAAATAGGGCTATGTACTTATATCGTTTAGAATTAGTAGAACTGCGGTTTTATTGGACTTAGAGGTCTAGTTTTTAGTATTAGTCGTCTGGAGTAAATATAGAATTTAGTCATTTGATCCAGCGATGTTAAGAAGGAAGAATGTTCAAGAATACTTATTTCGACTGTATGATTTTTTGTTAGTTTGTTACGCGATTTCTTTAACAATTGTGCAATGTCTTATTTAGAGTACACTTCAAAATTAGCTTCTTAAAATTCTTGTTACGATTTGACATAGAACTTCAGAAAAGAGGCAATGAAAAAAAAAGTGCATATACAAGTGGAAAATATAAAACTTTTGATGCACGGTCGAAATCGAGCAAGTACCAATATGGGTTTCACAATACGTATATATTTTTACTCGTATATTGTTTTTCACATTTTAATCAAACGAAGCCTGTCATCGGGGGCGTCGGCCACAGGTGCGTCGACCACTGGGGGCGTAAGCCACGGACCCTTGCTGGACTACTCTAAGAAGAAATGTGGAAATGTAGGTTAATAACTAAGGTGATCTCTCTTGATAAGAGAAGCTACAAAGATTTGACTGGACCTGCCCCAAACAGTGCGAGCGTTTGTCAAAAATCGTATAGTTCAATTAAAAAAACGTAAAGTATAAAACAAATGGCGTAACCACTAGATGATTACCACATTGCATCGTTTAGTAATATTTAATTATAATGCCCTAACACTTGTTATCATCCGATAAGGTAAATACGACTGATCACTGGCGGAATGTCTAGTGCAGTGGCTTATCAGATAACGAACGGTTATTATGTAGTAACAAATTAACAAGCAGGCCAACATATTGAGCAACAAGGAGGTAGATAAGCTAGTTAAAGAAAGGAATCATTTTACAGGCTACTTTTACTATCTATGACAGTTAGGTAATACTCATTCTTAAATCACCCTTCCAAAGTTATTTGGTTAGAACAAATAACTTTCTGCTCATTAAGGTCATAGCTCATTAGAGCCACCCGGCACCCACTCCGACTCGCCTCCTGCGGCTAGTATTCTTTATATGGACTTGTATGTGCATGCGCTCACTATATCAACTCCGTAGCGTCACCAGTTCGCCTCGGTTATAAGGCGAGTTGGTGCGGAGTGGGTGCCGGGTGGCTCTAATGAGCTATGACCTTTAAAAGCAAAATAAAACATTTAGATTCTTGAATATAATATTATCAACACGTGCAGTAACGGCTCTGCAAACTGCAGGTGTGTAATCAAAACATGTGGTCTTCTTATCTATACTTATTTACAACTAATTGTTACCCGCAACGTCGTCCGCATATATTTTAATCAGGTAGGTATCAGGACACATGCGCGAAAGACATTTGCGCGAAAGACACTTGCGCGCGACCATTTGGGCGAATGGACACATGCGCGAATGGACGTTTGCGCCCATAGACATTTCCGCGAATGGACACTTGCGCGACTAGACGTTTCCGCGCCAAACCACTTGCGCGAAGCCCTTTGCGCGACGGACACTTGCGCGCCAGACAGTTCCGCGACAGACGTTTGCGCCCAAACACTTCCGCGACTAGACACTTGCGCGAACTTTTTATTCAAAGGACATTGGGCAAATTAAAAATATTATGTAAGGGGTACCGCCCTGTGGATGCGGATGCCATCGAGGCGGAGCTATATGAGGGGTACAGAGCTGCGAAGAAAGCCCTCCGACTGGAGGTAGTGCGGGCCAAATCTTCGGCCCGCCAGGAGATGCTGGGGACTCTGGACAGAGATCCGTGGGGGCGCCCCTACTTGGCGGTGCGGGGCAAGCTCCGCACCGCGGGCCCCCCCCTGACACAGAGTCTCCGGCCTCAGATCGTGGAGGGCGTGGTGAGCGCTCTGTTCCCTTCGCGGGGGGAGTTCACTCCCCCGCTCATGGCTCCGCCACCGGCGGTGTCCGATGCGGACCGCGACGGCGACGACGACGACGTTCCAGAAGTGACCGAGGTAGAGCTGGGAGCGGCGGTGCTAAGGCTTAGGGCCAAGAACACCGCCCCAGGACCCGACGGCCTACCAGGAAAGGCCTGGGTCTTGGCCTTAGGGGCTCTCGGGCCTCGACTAAGGGGGCTCTTTAGCGCATGCATGGAGGAGGGCCAGTTCCCACTTCGTTGGAAGACCGGGAAGCTGGTCCTTATTCCGAAGCCGGGGCGTCCTGCGGACTCTCCGTCCGCGTACCGGCCCATCGTTTTTGCTCGACGAGGCGGGCAAGCTCTTGGAGAGAGTAATTGCGAGCCGTCTCGTCGAGCGGCTGATGCGGGTGGGGCCGGATCTAGCGGACGGCCAGTTCGGCTTTCGCAGAGGACGCTCCACGGTGGACGCCATCATGCGCGTGCGGGCCCTCACGACAGGGGATGCGGTGGCACGGGGCAGGGTCGTCTTGGCGGTGTCTCTTGACATCGCCAACGCCTTCAATACCCTGCCTTGGGGGTGCATAGCGGCCGCATTACGGTATCACCGAATGCCGGCCTACCTCTGTCGTGTGGTCGAGGCCTACCTGACGGACAGAGCCGTCATCTACCCCGGTCACGAGGGAGTGTGGAGTCGACGAGGGATGTCGTGCGGTGTTCCACAGGGATCGGTCTTGGGGCCGCTCCTGTGGGACATCGGGTACGACTGGGTGCTGCGCGCCGACCTTCCCGAAGGCGTCAGCGTAGTGTGCTACGCTGACGACACGCTAGTCCTAGCGCAGGGAAGGTCGTTCCAGGCGGCGGCCCGACTTAATGTCGAGTGGTGTTGCGACAGTCGTGGACAGGATCCGGCAACTGGGACTTGAGGTGGCCCTGCACAAGTCCGAGGCCATGTGTTTTCATGGCCCTCGGCACCGGCCACCTCCGGGGTCTCAGATAACGGTAGGAGGGGTTCACATCGGTGTCGAGTCGACGATAAAGTACCTGGGACTTGTCCTCGACAACCGATGGAACTTCACGGAGCATTTCCGACGTTTGGGCCCCAAACTGGCGAGGGCTGGAGCTGCCCTCAAACGGGCTCCTGCCCAATCTCGGTGGCCCAAACGCCTCCTGCCGGAGGCTCTACGCGGGGATCGTGCGGTCCATGGCCCTCTACGGGGCTCCGGTGTGGGCGCCCAACCTAGCCAAGGCTCCGGCCCGGCTTCTGAGGGCGTCCCAGAGGGTCATGGCGATTCGCATGGTGCGGGGATACCGCACGATCTCCTGCGAGGCGGCATGCCTCCTTGCCGGCACTCCGCCGTGGGATCTGGAGGCAACAGTCCTTGCACGCACGTACGAGTGGCGCGTGGAAGTGCAACGCCGGGGCGAAGTCCCGCTGCCGCGGGTTATCGCGGCACGGCTCACGGAGCTCCGGCGAGATCTCAGGGCGGAGTGGAGACAGCGACTGTCGCAACCTAGTGCTGGGCACGCCGTGATAGCGGCGGTAAGACCCCTCTTTGAGGAGTGGCTGGAGAGGCGCCACGGCGCTCTCACGTTTCGCCTGACACAGGTCCTCACCGGACATGGTCAGTTCGGGAGGTTCCTGTGTCGGATTCAGGCGGAAGCGACGCCTGGGTGTCACCACTGCAGCAACGGTCGCCTGGAGGACACGGTCGAGCACACGGTGGAGGTGTGCCGCGCATGGGCGGACCATAGACGTGTCCTCGTAGAGGCGATCGGCGGCGGTGACCTCTCGCGCCCAGCGCTGGTTCAGGCCATGCTGCGGGGCGAGACGGAATGGGATGCCGTCGCCTCCTTCTGCGAAGCAGTTATGCTAGTGAAGGAAGCGGCGGCGCGCGAGAGGCAACGACGAGCCTCTCGCCCCGGACAAAGACCCAGGCGAAGACGTCGAGAGTCGCAAGACGACTACCGGCCACCGTAGGCGCGGTTCTGCGGATGGCGAGCGATGGGTAGCTCGCCGCCCGGCTGGGACCAGGACCGCGTAGACGGCGCGTTTTGTTCCACGCGCGCCTCAAAGAGAAGGAGTCAGCACAGGGAGGGGCCCAACAGGGCCAACGCCTGCCGGGGTTGCGGAATGTTATGTTTATAACTGTTACCGTGACCCTGGAACATAAAAGGCAATTGAAGGAACATGAGTGGGTTTTAGTCAGTAAGAGTCTGACACGCCCTCCCGCCGCACCCAGGACGGGAGCAGTCATTGGATGATTTCCCACTCACCAAAAAAAAAAAAAAAAAAAAAAAAGGGGTACCAATATTTTTTTATTTACTTTTGGTTTACATGGCGTCCACATATCTACCGAGGGTGGTAAGTCGTTTTCAAAAGCAAGATGGCGGCCATAATATTTTTCACAAAATACGTCATGGGTGTCGTTTTCATGGTTTTTTGGGGTGCTAAGGTAAAAAATGAGGTCGATTTAAAAATCCAAGATGGCGGCAGTGACCATTATCATAATATGCGTCATGGGTGTCGTTTTCATGGTTTTTTGGGGTGCTAAGGTAAAAAATGAGGTCAATTTGAGAATCCAAGATAGCGGTCGTGACCTTTCTCATAATATGCGTCATGGGTGTCGATTACATGGTCTTTTGGGGTGCTAAGGTCAAAAATGGGGTCGATTTGATAATCCAAGATGGCGGCGGTGACCTTTCTCACAATATGCGTGATGGGTGTCGTTTTCATGGTTTTTGGGGTGCTAAGGTCAATAATAATTTTCTTAATCATCTCTCTTGAAATATATATGTATGTATTTATTTATATATTATTTATATATATTAGGTGTATATTTACTTACATAATATATATTTGATTATTTATATATTACGTATATGTATTTTTATTGATTTGTAATATTTGTAATAATTAACCTTTTTTTTTTACTTTATATTTGCACCTGCCATCATATCTCTGCACTACCGATGGTTGACTGGTAGAGAATGCCTAAGGCATTAAGTCCGCCTCTGTACATACATTTTGTGCATAAAGTGTAAATAAATAAATTAATAAATGAGCTCAATTTGAGAATCCGAGATTGCGGCTGTGACCTTTCTCACAATATGAATTATGGGTGTCGTTTTCGTGGTTTTTTGGGGTGCTACGGTAAATAATGAGGTCGATTTGAGAATCCAAGATGGCGGCCGTGACTTTTATTATCATATGCGTCATAGGTGTCGTTTTCTTGGTTTTTTGGGGTGTTAAGGTCAATAATGGGGTCAATTTGATAATCCAAGATGGCGGCCGTGACCTTTCTCATAATATGCGTCATGGGTGTCGTTTTCATGGTTTTTTGGGGTGCTAAGGTCAAAAATGGGGTCGATTTGACAATCCAAGATGGCGGCGGTGACCTTTCTCACAATATGCGTCATGGGTGTCGTTTTCAGGGTTTTTTGGGGTGCTAAGGTTAAAAATGGGGTCGATTTGACAATCCAAGATGGCGGTGGTGACCTTTCTCACAATATGCGTTATGGGTGTTGTTTTCATGGTTTTTTGGGGTGCTATGGTCAATGATGAGGTCAATTTGAGAATCCGAGATGGCGGCTGTGACTTTTCTCATAATATGCGTCATGGGTGTCGTTTTCATGGTTTTTTGGGGTGCTAAGGTAAAAAATGAGGTCGATTTAAAAATCCAAGATGGCGGCAGTGACCATTATCATAATATGCGTCATGGGCGTCGTTTTCATGGTTTTTTGGGGTGCTAAGGTAAAAAATGAGGTCAATTTGAGAATCCAAGATGGCGGTCGTGACCTTTCTCATAATATGCGTCATGGGTGTCGATTACATGGTCTTTTGGGGTGCTAAGGTAAAAAATGAGGTGAATTTGAGAATCCAAAATGGCGGTCGTGACCTTTCTCATAATATGCGTCATGGGTGTCGATTTCATGGTTTTTTGGAGTGCTAAGGTCAATAATGAGGTCGATTTGAGAATCCAAGATGGTGGCCGTGCCCTTTCTCATAATATGCGTCATGGGTGTCGTTTTCTTGGTTTTTTGGGGTGCTAAGTTCAAAAACGGGGTCGATTTGACAATTTAAAATGGCGGTCGTAACCTTTCTCACAATATTCGTCATGGGTGTCGTTTTCATGGTTTTTTGGGGTGCTAAGGTCAATAATGAGGTCGATTTGAGAACCCAAGATGGCGGCCGTGACCTTTATTATCATATGCGTCATGGGTGTCGTTTTCATGGGTTTTTGGGGTGTTAAGGTCAATAATGGGGTCAATTTGATAATCCAAGATGGCGGCAAAATCTTGGATGTTTAACCGACCTCATTATTGACTTTAGCACCCCAAAAAACCATGAAAACGACACCATGACGTATATTATGATGAAGGTCAAGGCCGCCATCTTGGATTCATAAAATGACCTAATTATTGACCTTATCGCACCAAAAAACCATGGTAACGACACCCATGTCACATATTATGAGAAAGGTCACGACCGCCACCTTGGATTCTCAAACTGACCTCATTTTTTACCTTAGCACCCCAAAAAACCATGAAAACGACACCCATGACGCATATTATGAGAAAGGTCACAGCCGCCATCTCGGATTCTCAAATTGAGCTCATTATTGACAAAGCACCCCAAAAAACCATAAAAACGACACCCATGACGCATATTGTGAGAAAGAACACGATCGCCATCTTGGATTGTCAAATCGACCCCATTTTTAACCCTAGCACCCCAAAAAACCATGAAAACGACACCCATGACGCATATTATAAGAAAGGTCACGGCCACCATCTTGAATTCTCAAATTGACCTCATTTTTGACCTTAGCACCCCAAAAAACCATGAAAACGACACCCATGACGCATATTGTGAGAAAGGTCACGTTCGCCATCTTGGATTGTCAAATTGACCCCTATTTTGACCTTAGCACCCCAAAAAACCATGAAAACGACACCCATGACGCATGTTATGATAAAGGTCACGGCCGCCATCTTGGATTCTCAAAGCGACCTCATTATTGACCTTGGCACCCCAAAAAACCATGAAATCGACACCCATGACGTATTTTGTGAAAAATATTATGGCCGCCATCTTGCTTTTAAAAACGACTTACAACCCTCAGTAGATATGTGGACGCCATGTAAACCAAAAGTAAATAAAAAAAAGACGGGTTGCACTCCGGGAGTGCCGGCAGAAGTGAAAACTTGATTATAGCTGTCTACTATCCATCCGTCCTAAGCTTTTTCGATCAGGTCACGTGTCCTGACGCGAGTTTAAGATTTTATACCCATTACAGAAAAAGTGCTCAACGCCGCTAAAGAAGTTTTTACTTCAAAAACACATTCGCTCATTTATTTACGAGTGTGCATTTGGCTCGCCTGCCCCAAGCCATTAGCAGGACCACTATATCTCTCTCTCTCTATCTACAGCAAGCTTATATTAAGCTGTTTCGCCAAGATTTTCCAACACTATTACTCCACGGGTTAAAATATAAACAAAGGACATTGCCATGCGTCCATACATTGTTTGCCTAAGAACCGATAGGGATGTGTTTTTTCATTTTTGGTTCTAAATAATATATGTTTTCGATTGAAACTAAATTAAAACTACGGACACTTGAGACTCCTAAAAGCCATCAAAATACTTAAATAACAACATCATGTCACATCAAAAGTATCATCTATATTTTCGACCAATATATTTGCAGCGGCAGAAGTCTTTCCAAGACACTTATTGATGTTCCCTTTCTCTTTTACATGGAGCCAGAAGCTGATCCGCAATTTACACAAAATATAGGATAATTTTGGGAATCCATGTTAAATCTGCAATGTCCGTTTAATCTCTTGACACCCACCGCCATGCCAGATCGTCGTTCTTAGTAGGTCCGTACATCAGTCAATCACAGCCGGAGGTCGCTATTTCAAGAGGAAATCACAGTCCGTAGTTTAAGCGAAGTGGGTAGATAAAATCGGAAAGGAATAATAATAAAATGCAAACAACCAGATTACACAGAACCTGGTCAAATGTTGGCATCTGTCAATTCAATTGACGAAAAACAATAGACTAATATGTTGATCTTTTTTTCTAAACAAATGGCTTGTTCATTTGACACAGCGCTTTCAATCGCTTTAATGCCCATTTCACACGAGGGCAGAACAGTGGGCAGAACAGTACTGCTACTGTGTGAACGCACAAAACAGTACTGTTCTGTGCCAGCTTCTTAAAACGATGACTCGTAAATATTATATGTTTCCCACAACCAAACTATATGACGAATGTAAAGTTTTAACCGTGAGGCAACTCTTTATCCTCCTACCTTTCTACAGAAAACCTTCTCATATATGGCTATTAAGCTGTACACATGCAATGGATTATTGTTACTTACCAATTTTTACATATATAACACATAATATACACACACTGACAATCACAAACATGCACACAACACACATACACACACATGCACGCACTCATGACTCGAGAGTTTATATGAATATAATAATTCAAATCGACACTGTTCTCACTTGTTAAATCTTATTATATAATCAATTTAGTTTAAACCAATGGCTGAACCCTGTCTCTTAAGATACAGGCTAGACCTAGTTTAAGGGATAGAGTCCAATAATGTAGTTCTACATAATTATACAATATAATTCTAAACTGTTTAGTGTAAGCCTTTATGTATAGGTGCACTGTTCCATGTTTTTATGAAATAAATACTTATTATTATTATAACTGTTCTGCCTCACTGTTCTGCCCTCGTGTGAAATGGGCATTATATATTCGTATTAAAACCTTATTCATAGATCAAGCGCTGAGAATATTGAGTTTTTCAATTTCGGTATACATACTTATTTTAATACTTGGCTGCATGAGCTACGATACCTTAGTCTACTACTAACTTCAAATTAAATCAAAATATCTGACACCGGAGATTGAAACGAAATTGAGTTACTTTTTATAATGTTTCTGAAATCAACACCTGTCCATTGTATTGTAATAGTCGTAAAGTACTTTATAAAAAAAAAACTACTATGACTATGACTACGACTACGACTACGACTACGACTACGACTACGACTACGACTACGACTACGACTACGACTACGACTACGACTACGACTACGACCACGACCACGACCACGACCACGACCACGACCACGACCACGACCACGACCACGACTACGACTACGACTACGACTACGACTACGACTACGACCACGACCACGACCACGACCACGACTACGACTACGACTACGACTACGACTACGACTACGACTACGACTACGACTACGACTACGACTACGACCACGACCACGACTACGACTACGACTACGACTACACGACTACGACTACGACTACGACTACGACTACGACTACGACTACGACTACGACCACGACCACGACCACGACCACGACTACGACTACGACTACGTAGACACGATAAAAATCTCACACACACTGATACAAGGTACAATTTTCCCGAAAATAAATTGTACCTTGTATCAGTGTGTGTGAGATTTTTATCGCGCGTTCAATTGTTATCCGTCCTACGCTTTTTCGATCAGGGTCACGTGTCCTGACGCGAGTTTAAGATTTTATACCCATTACAGAAAAAGTGCTCAACGCCGCTAAAGAAGTTTTCACTTCAAAAATATTGGTACCCCTTACATAATATTTTTAAATTTGCCCAATGTCCTTTGAATAAAAATTTCGCGCAAGTGTCTAGTCGCGGAAGTGTTTGGGCGCAAACGTCTGTCGCGGAACTGTCTGGCGCGCAAGTGTCCGTCGCGCAAAGGGCTTCGCGCAAGTGGTTTGGCGCGCAAACGTCTAGTCGCGCAAGTGTCCATTCGCGGAAATGTCTATGGGCGCAAACGTCCATTCGCGCATGTGTCCATTCGCCCAAACGGCCGCGCGCAAGTGTCTTTCGCGCAAATGTCTTTCGCGCAAGTGTACCAGATCCTTTTAATCATATACTCACTCACATAAATGATATAGATAGATATTCTATTACGGTTAGGTAAATTGATATAAGGGTTTATTGTTCATTCCGGCCCCATCGTTCGATTAAAAAAAAAAGAAAAAAAAAATGACGTGTAAAAGTGTAATTTATTACCTATTTACAAAAATAAATCATTTATTCATTTATTTATTCCACAAAACAATTTATGCAATACTAGCTTTTGCCCGCGGCTTCGCTCGCGTTAGAAAGAGACAAAAAGTAGCCTATTTTACTCTCCATCCCTTCAAGTATCTCCACTTAAAAAATCACGTCAATTCGTCGCTCCGTTTAGCCGTGAAAGAAAGACAAACATACAGACAGACAGACAGACACACTTTCCCATTTATAATATTAGTATGGATTTCATACATCATACACAAAAACAGACAAGAAATTTCAAGCATTAATTATAATAGTTACCGTGACCCCGGAACATAGATTTTAGTCAGTAAAAGTCTGACACGCCCCCTCCCGCCGCACCCAGGACGGGAGCAATCATTTGAAGATTTCCGACTCCCAAAAAAAAAATGGTCGATCCTAATGTTTTCCACCGGCAGTCATTCCCTCGACCAATGGAGTTATATCCCAGGGACAAAACTTATAATGTCTCAAGTGCCTATAATTCCCACACTGATACCCTTGAACCAGGATATTATACCAAAGCTGCTTTATAACAGAAATAAGAGTAGTGAAGGTGTTTCTGCAAAGGAGGTAAATTACAAGGATTTATTCTAAAGCTGTGCATACACCATAGATGTGGGTACGTGGTACCTGCGGGGGTTGCGGTTAGGGTAAGTACCAGAAAGGTGAAACAAAAAAAAAATGTTTTGCGATGCCTCTCCTACACGTAAAGTGGGGACGATTTTTTCACCCATAGTGCGGGGGTATCATTAGATACTTTATCATTCGAGACACAATAGAAAGACATTAGCAAACCGACAGCCGGCTGTCGATGGTCGTCGAATCAAAACGTTAAGACTTTCATTTCGTAATCATATTATTCTATGCGTGGCCTAAACACGCACTTGGCCTTTTTTATTTAGATTTTTTTTATTATAATATTTGTAAAAAAAAGTTCAGAAAAAAATGTACCTAGGAGTGACGTCATGACGTACGCACTGTATTGCGTCATTTTTAGTTTACAGAGAAATAATCTTAAGACTAGATTTTTTTGTGTCATCTCGACTATTGAAAAAAAATCATGAATTGTTAAAAGTGGGGTGTCATTGGCGTTTTGGCCTTAGTACTCGTATATCTCTGTTGGAATCACAGCTTCATATTTAATCCTTCGTCCAACATTTCTGTCTACTACTACCTTGTGATAAAAATAAACCATTTCTTACTATCTATTCTCTAAGAGCAGAATATTTTAATTAGTAGTAGTTTTTTTTCCGAAGCTAGTTTTTCCTCGTGAAGTGGGAGTCGACTCTTAAATAAATAGTAATCTTAGCTTAGTGCTAATTAATTTAATAAATGCACGAATAAATTTATTCTTTCTTCATTTTATTAGTTACTGGTGAACCTCAGGGATTTGACTCTTGTTTTTGTAGACCGAAGAATGGTTTTTATTCTATCCCTTTTCTCTTGAATCTTGTTATCTTTTGCACTATTGTATCCAAAAATAATGTTTCCGGACTGATAGTTCCAGAGAAGATAAAAAAAAACAAAAAAGAAATATCTGAAATAGGATCGTGAAACTATGGTGCAGTGTTTAAGTGTGACGATATAGTATAAACCTAAAGCTTTTCTCAATTGAAACTAAAAATAATATTTAACTCGAATTATTTGGGCCATAATTATCTCAAACACAAGATTGCACAATTTGATCGCCCACTAACAAATGGGGGGGGGGGGGGGTGTTTTACTTGGTGGCGTCACCGTTTTGCAAAACTTGGTGTCTTGGAATTTATTTCCTGAGATAAGGTTAAACATAAAAAATAAGATTAGCTGAACCTAAGATTTTAAAAATAGTCTAGTTTACTAACAACATTCTATACCTATCGTTAATATTGTTAACCTTAGAGATGGGTTTAATAACATCTGCGTTCTTGATAAAGACCAGATATTGTTATTGTATAAAAATAACTTCGCACTTTCTAGTATATTTTTACCTATAATAATATTTCCTTGATCAAATTCAGGTGAAAACGGCCAGTTTCAATAGAAACGAGTGGTTTGTATGTATATCAAAGCCGTACTCAGATTGTTTATTTTAGGTATACCGCCGTTTACCCGAATTTTATTTGCCCTAATTTCATTTGCCATAATAGTCAACAGCCATAATATCATATGACATAATACTCATTTGCCCTACTCTCATTTGCCATATTAGTCACGTGCCAGAATCATTGTTTCCCATAAAGTCACTTACCATAACATCATTTGCCATAATCATTGTAAGCCATAATTATCACATGTCCTAATTATCACATGCCATAATTATGATATGCCATAACATAATTTGCCATCGACATCGGGTGTATAACGGTTGTTTATATCAAGAGAAATTGGATGCAATTGGGACTTTTGGGCACCCCGACTCGGACTGGTTTGGTTAGATGGGGTTGGGGGGGTCGTGTGAGCGAGCGAAGCGAGCGAATAGACCCCGCCATCCCCTTCGTGGTTATTTTTTTATAAACCACACAGAAGTAGGAGCCCCGCGAAGCGGGGCTCCGTCGACCTAGCCCACCATCAACCATGCACAGAAAAAAAAACCATTACGGGGCTTAAATATTTGTCTAATACTTGTTATGCCATTTAAATATTATGACATTTAAATATTATGTCTAATAATTATTATGGCACATAAAAATAGGGCAAACAATACTTATGGCATTCGTATATTATGGTATCTAAAATTCGGGCAATTAAAAGTATGTCATATGTCTTTTAGGGCAAATGAAACATTCGGGCAAATGAAATTCGGGTAAATGAAATTCGGGAAAATGATGATTATGGCATATAATCTTCGGGCAAACAATAGACAACCTTTATTTTATTACACTATTACAAAAACACCTTGGAACATCATTTACTAGTACAAAGAAATGAATATAGTTGCCCGTTTCGAAAGATTGTTTTTTTATGGAGAATAATGGATAAGAATATCCATCATATTTATTTTATTTAATAAATTTATTTATTTCTTACTTACAGCTATCATTACAGGTTATTAACCTAATGCAATAGCCTAGCTCTACCTTAACCTATGTCTACTTAATGTACTTATCCTAACTTAAGTTAATCTTATAACAGATGGTATACAACGTAATCCTTGTGAATTCATTCAGAGAGCAATAAAATATGTCCGTCTCCAAGAGGTTGATTGAGAGTGCGCAGCGCGCGCAACAGCGGCATATCTCTGCACTACCGATGGTTAACTGGTAGAGAATGCTTAAGGCGTTAAGTCCGCCTCTGTACATTCATTTTGTGCATAAAGTTTAAATAAATATCCAGAAAAAGAAACTTTCAAAATAAATGTGTAACAATGTTTTGTCAGTTTAAACTAACATAATAAAGCTGAAAAGTTGGTTTGTTTGGTTGGTGTAACGCGCTAATCTCGGGAAGTACTCGATCGATTTTTATTGGGTTGGATAGCGCATTTATCGAGGAAGGCGATGGGCTATATAACATCTCAATACCACCCACGGGAGCGGAGAAGGAACTCGCAAATCGAAATGCAAGTGAAACCACGGTGATAACTAGTGTGATTATTTACATGGATTGTGACTACGACGCCAAAAAACTCTTTTGCCCTTACTAATAATCACTGTGTAAAGTTATGCAATGAATAAAGCCTGTGTAACCGGACATTTTTTGACGTATAAACCTGTCATAACTTTATGCAGCGATGCGCTTTAAGTGTAAAATAAATTAAGAATTATTTAGTAATTATCCTTAATTTATTTAGGGACCAACTGTAATGTAAAGCCTCAAAGTCGAAGCCAATATCGAAAGCTACGCTTTTATTTTACTAACAATGCCAAGGAATCGGTCAGAAAGTTGATTTTAGTTTGTTCCAAAACACAACCAAGTAGAAGATAAGCAATTAAAGAGGAAAAGAAAGAGATTCCATTAAAAATAAGGCTTATTTGAAATAATTTTATAGAATTTTTAATCTTATTTTTTGCTCTCGTTATAAAATGTAACCACAATCCGACTTAGTCTATTTATTTATTTAATTACTTTAGATAATCGCCATTTAATTAAACTCTAGATTATCACCTGCCAATGATTGATATTTAACATGTATAATGACTCATTTATAACAATAATTAAGATGACGATAATGATCATGTATCTAATACGGTCATTAAAGTTCTACCTTGATTCAGTCATTGACCTCTATAACAATCGTAATTCTATTGTTTGTTCTACTTACAACACACAATCATTAGATGATTCACGTCTAATGATGCTCGAATTTTCCAGAACGTACGACTTAACTGTGCACCTCGCGCTGTGTCGTAAAGTTGACGGAATGCTATCGCTACTAAACGAACGAGGCGAACACGGGGCACCGCGCGGGGAAACGGGAGAGGGGTCGCATTCCAGCGAGGTGCACAGATAAGTCGTAAGGGTTGACTTACAATGACACTGACTACGTATAAAATGGCATACATAGGGAAAAAAATGTAGCTTAAAAGATTTTTATCGTTTAGATAAATCGGTAAGTCGCTGAGACGATTCCTCAATAGCTATATGACCTTTTAAATATTTTGCTGGCGGCTTCACCCGCGTGAATTTTGAGAAATATTTCTAACTATTCATTTTTTAACTTCATTCCTAACAACTCCTATCCTACTCCTGTCTCTGGCTATGGACCATCTCTGTACTAATCATATTTATCAGTATCGTGAAAACGTAACAGACAGACAAAGTTTTATATTAGTGTGCTCACAAGTTCATACATGTACTATGATTTAAATGTAAAGCCGGACTTTTTAGATTTTTTAAAGACCATTTCACTGCACGTGGTATAGTTACAAGAATACGTTATTCAAACTTGATATATTGTAAAAACAATGTCTTCAATACATCTATATGTATACTCGAGTCAAATACAATAGCAAATAACTGTCAAATTAAGCAGCAGTGTAAAAAATGCTGTTTATTTTTTCTACACTTCTGCGACATAAAATGTATTATTTTATTTTTTTATTTTACAAGACAATTCTTAGAGTAAATCAATGAACATGCTAACTAATTTAAACGTATGAAATTCTAGCTATAGCTAGCATTTTATTTTTTTGGGGAGTGTGAAATCATCAAATGACTGCTCCCGTCCTGGGTGCGGCGGGAGGGCGTGTCAGAATTTTACTGACTAAAACCCACTCATGTTCCTTCGGTTGCCCTTTGTGTTCCGGGGTCACGGTAACTATTATAAACATTCCCCAACCCCGGTAGCTAGCATTGACTTACAACCCACATCCCAACCCGATGGTCCTAGTGACATAAAACTGGCAGGTTGTGTTCTTTGTAAGGAGTACGTAACCACTAAGGAAGGATTTAGGAATACCAACCCCAAAAGGTGTAAAATAGAGCTGACTAGCATAAAGGGTACGATACTTAAACACGTGATTGTGCTTATAATAACAAATAACTTTTATTATGGGAGCAAAGCCGTAATCACCAAATAAAAACGTTTATGTTTGTCTAATGTACTGAACAGCTGTTTTTTGGCGATTTCAGGTTTGTTGTTTGTTTCAAAGTACCTACAAAAGAATAGCAACGCATCTGCGAGGTTCCTATAATAGGCCGTTATTAGCTTGTATGCCATCTAATGTCATAAAACCCCTATAATTTCTTCAAATTAGAATTCCTTCTATAATTTAGTACTGATAAATAAATCTTGCTCAAGTGTCTACAGCCTCAATGACCCGCTTGTACGCAGCAGCAGAGATAGTGGCAGTTATCTTATCACGACGATCACAATGACCCACATCCATGAGATGAATTTGAAAGTGTGCATACAGTATTGTGCGATTTTTATGCCGTACATTTTATTATCATTAGTAAACATCATTCTCTAGTTAAGATATTGTATTACTAACACTAGTCTTTAAGTAATTTTGTTGTACTAACCCTATGGACTGAGTCTGAAGCAAATAAATTGAAATTGAAATCATTCAATACAATTATTTTTTTGTTTCTGTACTATATAAATTGTTTTGATTCCATTTGAGTAGTGTGAGAAGGAAGTCTTTTATTATCACTTCATTGTCTCTCTGTCTGATTTTTTCTCAAGGGTGGTATTTAAACGCAAATCAAAAAATATCCTTTTTTTAGGCAATAAGATTCCGAATTCCCATCAAAATTACTGATTGCACAGCAAAATATTCAACTCAAAATATCACTAAACACACTACAATTTATTTTCGCAGCGTACAGCGATTTTTCCTAAAGCAAAAGCTTTTTAATTAATGCATAGCTAATAATCTTAATGCACATTATACATGTTAACTCTTTTTCTTTTAAATATAGCTTCTATTTTTATATTATTTACAGTAGTTTTTCTAAATAAAACAGCATTTTATTAGTCACAATCATCTTATTATTTATTAATTACCACATAATGAGATCAGCAAAAAAAATATAAAATTTGATACAAAATTGTAATTTATTCAATTATTAAAGCGGGTCTTGCTTTCGCGGGGCGTCCACGTTTCCTTTTTTGCCCAATAGGCACATTTTAGCTTCTGCAGGTGGCGCCACGAACTTAAAATTCCACAATAAATCACTTAAAATCATGGAGATATAGGTAGGGTCTAGTACCAAATAAATGTTTTTGTATGTACTATAATAGGTTTTTCCTAATAAGTATTTAAGCAAACTAATTGAAATAGATCACCAATTTATTCTAAAACAGAGCAAAGAAACTAAAATGTTTGCTTGGCAAAAGAGGATACCTGGCGCTCGGCGGCCGCTGCCGCGGCACGCTCGCTGCGCTCGCTCGCCTTCGCGCGTTATGTGGTCACAGTTCTAACCTAACCTAACCAACCATTTCTATCTCTATCTTACTCGCTCGCGCGACGCAGTGACGAAAAAGCGCGCGAAGCCGCGTACCTTTTTTAGTTAATTTGTTCTGCTTTTAAAAATAATGCAATGTGGCAGGATTTTTTTGTTATAATAATTATAAAATTAGCTGAGCATGGCTTCTTGAAAATGAAGACAAATATGATAAACAGGTTTAGTTGTACTTACTGGTTAATATGCGACTGGGATAGTTATTTTGCTTTGAAATAAGAAAATTTTGCTGTGCAGTCAGTATTTATGCTATGTATGTAGTATTTTTGTACAAAAATAAATTTTACTGTATTGCATTATGAGAAAAAAAGTAATGTCATATTGATGTATAATTTCGAATTATCTGCAGTTTGAGTTTTGTTAAACATTTAGTTTATTTGTAGTGAAGTAAGTTATTTGATGTAAAAAAGAATATAAATGATGAGTATGTATTGATAGGTGATTATTTATTTGATATGCAATTTATAATATCCCTTTTCTCAATAGCGGTTGGAATTATAAAGTTGAAATCAAAAGTGAATATTTAAGTTGTTAGAAGTCATGAAAAAATCTAACTTCTAAGGCAACGCAATTTATGGGAACTATTGTATTTTGAAATGAATCGTAACCTACGCGTAATTCTTAATAACTTAGACACATAAAAGGCAAGAAACAATATTTCATAATAGAAGTAGAGGAAAAAATCTGAAAACTTTTGTCTAGTTAATTCATGAAAATATAAAAAAGACTAACAATATTTCTACCTGCTAGCTTGTGCACGCATAGAGTGCGAGTATCACTGCTCCTCAGTCCGTATTTTTTTAAATTAAAAAAAATAACATGGTTACACTTTTAACGTACATTGAGTTCATTACTTCAAAACACAAAACGTTAAAATGGTTCCTTTGTAAATTAAATTTATTTATCGTGTTCAACTTTATTTTTCATTTTATGCACGAAATAAAAGGCTTGTTGTTTTTATTTACGCCGATTTAATCAGGCTTACAGATGCCTCTGTTTGACAATGATAATGTCAATTGAACATGATATCTTTCTAATGCGTTTGATGATCAACAATCGTCTATGTTTCTAACAACTGCTAGATAGTCTATTGATACAATAGTATTATTGTTGACAACTTTATATTATACTAGTTTTTCCCCGCCACTTCAGGTCCGCGTGGAATAATAGTTCCCGTTCCCAGGGATTTCCGGGATGAAAACTATCCTATGTCCTTTCTCGGGTCCCAGACTATATCTGTACCAAATTTCATTTAAATCGGTTCAGTAGTTTAGGCGTGAAGAAGAGACAAACAGACAGACAGACAGATTTACTTTCGCATTTATAATATTAGTACGGATTATTTCACAAGTTTACTACACTATTTTCAACCACTGCAACTTCTGAAAACCACAATCTTAAGTAGATTGTGGTTGTGGTAGCGCCAGAAAAACATCGAAGCTATGACAAATTTGGCTCGAAGTTTTCCGACAAAACGATGCAGCTGACTTGATTTTCAGGTAAGTACGCAACACCACGGGCGATGCCTTAGAAAACTGCTAGTTTTACGTAAAGGTAGTTTATTTTTTTTTGACCCCTTTAAATAATCTTTATTACTAACTAGCTTTTGCCCGGGGTTTCGCTCGCGTTAAAAAGAGACAAAAAGTAGCCTATGTTACTCTCCATCCCTTCAACTATCTTCACTAAAAAAATCGCGTCAATTCGTCGCTCCGTTTTGCCATAGACACACTTTCCCATTTATAATATTAGTATGGATGGATATTATTTAAGTTCATAAACATATATTTTCTTAAAATTGCGCTCACATTTTCTATTAACCACTTCACATTACTGCGCTCCTAGTACTATTGTTCTCTTAAGTTTTCAATCTTTAATTGAATTTAGAATTAACTATAGGGGAAAATGATTCATCTTTTATAATTATGTTCTCGTCGATTTTTCATTATTTTTATTGCATGTATTCTGCTATTCGGGGCGGGGACAAATCCAACGAACCAAAAACCATGAAAATTGGTCTAGCCGATCTCGAGTTATAAGTGTTGTAACAAACCCGACTTTGTTTTATATATATAGATGATGCAACCTTTGTTCCTGTGATAAAAAGTTACTTGATTTCACATACTAAAATATTACGCAAAATCTTCAATTTTAATACATTGGAAGACTGAAAAATAATATCTCAAAAATATAATTTTACAACAAACAAATTATCATTAACAAAAGCTGCTGAATGTAAAACAGATTCATTAATTAATCAATTTAATTCCTTTGCTGTTATGTACTTCGAAAAATGGCAGAAGTTTTAACGTATGTAATATGGTTCATTTCGTCTGACCTGAAGTACTGAAATAAAACTGAACCAACAATGCAATAACTTTATAATATTTACTTTACAGAGCAATATTTTTTCAGTTGTTACGATACCAACATTAAATGTTATTTTAAAGAGAGCAAAGTTTTTTGTTCTTTTACGTATTTAGTGCATAATCATTTTGTTGAAAATAATAATTCGTATTTTTGTTAAAATTTTAACCTATATTACTTCTACTTACTAATAAGTGTTTTAATAGTAGATTATTAGCCAAGGGCTGTAAGGCATAAATTGCAGCCTGAGATATTTAGGCGCACGAGCGCAGCGAGGGCGCCTATAGTTCGAGGGTGCAATTGATGCTTACACCCGAGCTAACTACTTTGCTTTACATCTCGATTGTGAGGTAAGTATAAAAAAAACCAGCTTAATCCCAAAAACAAACAATATTTAAAGTAAAAGTTTTCTATTTCCGCCTTTTCCGTTCGATATTTAAAATTGATGACTATTATACTCATACGAAGACAAGGCTGAATAGCGAAGCAACCTCTTTTGTCATTGGGCTGAATGCATGATGTCTATTATTGCCATTATGATGGTTAGATGTACGCAAACTTTTTGAAAGAGTAAAGAGATTTTGTTTAAATTACTTACCGCCCTAGGGCTTTTCTAGCTACATTATTACCCTAGAGCGCTAATTGGTTACCTACAAGGCTCATTTGGGGGTAATAAGGACCTACTTACCGAATATGAGAAATGTAAAATAATATGTGAAATTTGATGAGGGCTAAATGGATTTTTGCTGTTATTAGACGCAAAAACCACAGACGAGTTTTGCTAGAACTTTTTCTGTAATATATAGCCTATACGTGAGAATAACACGTAGACTAAATACCTTCACTTTATCATCCCACATCGGCTGAAGATAGTAAAATAAACACAGTTTATGGCACTCACAATGTAAAGTAATAATCTATCTATAAAAAATATTTTGTTATCTAACCAATACCTTTTAAGAGTTTTCATAATTAGTATAGATTATTTAATTTATAAAAATAACCATTATCGATTTGAAATAACCATCATATGCATCATGGTTAAATAATACTTTTTAATCTACATTATATAATATTCACCACTTTTATGCAAATTAGTTTAAAGCCTTCAGCACATCAGCTGACTCTTTAGAATACATTCATCATTAAATAAATAAGATAAAAACTGACACTCTTTTAATTACAACACTAGTGCTTATATTACCCAATCAACAATTTACACACAAACATTGCTACCTTATACGATAAACAACATAACCTACAAAATATCTGATCATTAAAAGATAAAAAAAAACTCACGATAACTGAACATCCAGGCAACACACACGGCGTCTTCATTATTTCACAGAATAATATAATATTTAAACTCTACGTATGTTTGTTCTGGTCACGTTAAAAAAAGATGGCTCCTTTTTTATAAAATTTACATTGAACTGATCCCGCGTCTGCGAGGATAGTGTGCGATATTGTGTTTGGAGATAAGTGACGTGAGGTGGGTGGTGTAAGCGATGAGCGGTTAGCGGGCTGTTAAGAGCGGGTTGATCTTGCTTTATTGTTTAATTTATTAAATAGGTTGCTGTATTCTACAACCTACATTTTATTTAAATGTATTAAAAGTATCGTTGCTGCACACTATGATTTTTTCCTGTATTGTGGGAGCGTTCATAAGGGTTAAGTCACTCAGATACATAAACAACCAGTTTTAAAACTAACACCTGAAGGTCACACAAATTTTTGAACAGTGAGGGAGTCTAATTAGCTGCACGCGGCGCATTAGCCAATAACTCAACCACTACGCCCTTTATAATGTAAAATATGCACATGTTTCGGTGATTAGCACGTGCATATTTTATGGAAACAATTATGGACGTAGTCAGGTACAGCACAAACAATATGAAGGATGCAAAGAATTGACCAAATTTAACAATCTATCTTATTCCACGTACAATATAATATTTTATTTTCCATTGTCATCATCTTTAGTGCCCAGGCTAGGGCCATAGTTATTTCACATTCAAAATAACAAACCATCTTAAAAATCAAACCCATATCTCCCTTTCATGTTTTGCACCCATCGAAACTTGCACTTTGGTGCATTGGATGATGCATACAAGGATAATTACCGGTTTGGGTCTCATTTTGTCGAAAGTTACCCACAATTTTTTGTTAAATCGTTGGCTTTTAGTTTAATCGGATCGCAGCTTTTTACCCGACTGTCAAAAACAGGGTTATATGGCCTACCTGACCTACAACTCACTTATTGGGCAACATGATACCCTTTGGTAAGGCTAGCATTTGACTACCCTTAACTATTGTCAAAGATCTACACATGAAAACCAAATTAAAAAAAAGAAAATAATGAGTTACTTAGTTCTTATTATTACATGCATCATTACCATCTTTCTCTTAATCGCTTTGTCTTATAATTTGCACCACTTTCTTATCATCAACACCTATAAATACGTAGCTAAGAATGTCTACACTTCCTCGGGATTTACATAATATACGAAGCTGGTTGTTTATGCTGTGGTACTCATAGCTTGGTGACGTCATAATGGATCAACATTTACTGAGATTAAATAGAAATGTGAAATGAGAGATTAATTACTCATAGATGGTAAAGGGAATCTTTAGGTTATTGTTTACCAAACAAACAAACGATCGTCATTACATTGTAACGTATAATAATTGTCTTAGATAAATAAAACAATTTAATTGTTTTTTTTTGTTTAATATTTGCATGATTTACAGGTTTATATAGTCATTGAACCTTTTCTAAACTGTGTTAGTATTGTTGCCAGTCCAACCGGACCTAGCTAAATCTCAGTGTTTTCCAGGGAAAATGTGAGTATGCACTTATCTTCCGTGTCCGCACTCCGCACCGCCTTTTGCACCGCCACCGCCGCCGCCGATTGCTGGAAAACTTACAAAAAATTCCATTTTTGTCTGACATTTTTTGAGCGTTACGGCCGGTGCCCAGATGCTGGGTAACACCTAATTAGATCTGATTATCTCTTAATTAGACTGATTATCAAACTTTCTGGTTTTTTTTACTTGTTAAATTAAAAAAAAACATTTAGAACTTGGTTTATTTTAATGAAAAGGAAGTCTATACACAGTCATGTCGTTTAATTTTTTTTTTCTCTAGCCTATGCTGTCCCACTGCTGGGCAAAGGCCTCCCCCAACTCCTTCCAGACTTCTTTATCGCTCGCCGCCTCGAACGTTTAATTTATATGATAATAATAAAATTACAACATCGATTCATTTTTAA
This sequence comes from Athetis lepigone, assembly GCA_033675125.1. Lineage (NCBI taxonomy): Eukaryota > Metazoa > Arthropoda > Insecta > Lepidoptera > Noctuidae > Athetis > Athetis lepigone. Next base: position 17,744,225 of record CM066227.1, read on the forward strand.
GTGTTTTGATAAAATGATCTCACGATATTCTATGTTAATTGTTTTGACGTGTGAGTCGAATAAGCAGTTACATCGTCTAGGCTTAACAATAATATAAAAATTTATATTATTAATGCGAAATCTTTTTTTTATATCGAACTATCAAGTTGAGCACACATTCTAAGATCTCAATATTCCTATAAATTAAAAAAAAATATTGTTAAACTTTTATATGTAGCTACATCATCTGTCTGTCGATCTGTCATGCTTTTACAACGAATCTAATGAACTGATTTTAATGAAATGTGTCGCTCCAAGAACTAAATTATGCAAGGATAGGCTTTAATTTTGCGACTTTGTATACATCCACGATAACTGACTTTCACCCAGTCGAAATTGCGGGCAAAAGTTACTCAAAAATATTGTTAGGAAGCAACACAAAATTAACGAAGACAGGTTGATGTACAAGGAAGTTTAAATGAGTAAACTTAGACTTCATTGCTTTCGCGAAGTCGGAACAGTGCATGTACCTATATTTACAAGTTTCCAACTACGTGGATCAGCTTCCAGTCTCACCGTTCCGGAGTAATGGTGTTTTACAAGGAGCAAAGACAAAGTCAAGGCATTTATTTCACTTAGACCATTTACAGGCATTGAATGTCGTGATGGCCCAGTGAATAATCTGGGCAAGTATCAATGTGACTTTTTCAATACATTTTTGAGTAATTATGCGGCCTACCTAAATGTCCTTACTTTGCTATTGTTCGTCAAAACGTTGGGCTCCTTACGTCTTAAGTTGAGCTAAACGATTGCTGACAAATGCTTGCACTGTCTGGACAGGGCCACTCAAATCTGTGTGCTTTTCTCATCAAAAAGCACATCAGTCGTTAACCTTAATGATCCTCGCATAATTTGACCAATACAATTGTATGGACTTTAAAAGAGACTTTGACCTCTGAGTTTGTTTCGGATGTTTCTTCTCAGAGTAGTCAGTTACGAAACACCGGCTCCATCGCGTTCGATTAAAATATAAAAAACAAAATATTGACGTGTAAAAGTATTATACATATAACCTATTTATTAAATAAAGATCATTTTAATCATAATAATGTAATTTCTAAACTTTATCTTGGACATCACTGACATCCCGTGCCTCGGAAAGCACCTAAAGCTGTTGGTCTCGGTTGTCATTCGTAGAACTTTGACAGTCGTTCCGAGTAGTCAGAAGCCAGAAACTCTGACCAGTCTAACCAAGGGCTATTGTGTCGCCCAGTTACTGGGTTGTGGAGGTCTGATAGACAGATGCTTCACGTAAAACACTGGTATCCAGCTAAATCCGATTAGACTGGAAGCCGATCTCAACGTAGTAGGGAATGGGCTAGGGAGATGATGATGAGACCATTAACAGGCACTTATGAATCGTCAAAGAGTCGGTAGGTTAGTCAGAAAAGTGACGCAAGTTACTTGTTCCAAAACGTAAGGAGATCTCTATCGAGAAGAACAAGCAAGGAATTTCACGGACACTTTTTTCAAAACTTTATGTTTTACAAAAACTTGGTTACATTATTTTTGCTGCTTCTTTATGTGAGAACAAAGTAGGTACCTACTTAAATAACAAAATAACCAATTATAAAAAAAGAGTAAGTATCTTTTAAATTAATCATCATCTCGCTAATCTTTCTTAACTAATGTCATAATCATCCAGTTATGGTTATGTTATGGTCTTCCAGTCTAACCAGATCTAACAGAATATCTGTGTTTTAAAATGGTTGTCATGCTTTCTGGCTTCTGACTAGCCCATCATGACTTTGTAACAATGTTAAAGAAGAAATAGGCAAAGTAACCGAAGACGTAAAAAGAGAATTGCAATGCCACTTACCAGGGTCCAACGGGAACTTTTAGGTTCTAGATTTTTTTGTTCATGGGGAATTCCTCATGGATACTTTCCGTCAGGGATGGACGGAGGGTTATGTCGGACTCTTACAGACTAGAACCTCACGGTTCCACCTTATACCGTGAGTCGGAAGCACGGTACACACTTGGCGCATGATCTGCACCCCCAATCAGTCTTCTTCGCGATGTGAGGCCTGTCCTGCGGCCTCACGATTCTTCGATTCTAGACCTAAAATAAAAGATAAAATATTTACAAGTTCAATATATTATTGTAATTAATGTTGAGGTGCTATTTTCGGAAAATATATATTTTAGTACTAAATAATCCTTTTAATTGTAATATTTGTTTTTAGACTAGTAAATTTTATGACTTTCGTACAACAATGATGATATTGACTTAACGCTAAAAGCATCAAAATTGGCCCACACTTGTCCTCCAGATTGCCACAAAGAATCAAACACTGGTCGATAAACACAATACTACTTCCTTTTATAATAGAATCCATTTATTTGTCAGAATATTGTACAAAGTTGTATAAATGTCCATATAAAAATTATGATCACATCAAAGGGGGCAGATGGGAATAAAACATTATTCTGCCGTTTCCAGCGAGCAAACATGGTTTTAAAATTATGGTCATCATTACATTAATAGTCATTAGAAATAATAATATAATTAATTTAATTAATTCAATGAGAAAGTATTTTAAGTGAATTTTTCATGAAATCTTCAATCGCGTAATAAAAATTGCTTTAAAGAAAGTTAAATAATTTATATTTAAATGTTTTGCCGCACAGCCGATAACAAAAAAAAACCGATGAAGGATTGAACAAAGGCCAAACCACATATGGCGAGATAAATAGACGTTACTAAGCACGTACTTTGGCTTAGCTGCGTTCCGTCTCTATCGTACATTTGACGTTTGGCAGTTGTGAAACAGTGACAAGTATATTTATAAGCCAAACTCAGTGCCTGCCGGGGTTGCGGAATGTTTGTCATAGTTACCGTGACCCTGGAACATAAAGGGCAATCGAAGGAACATGAGTGGGTTTAAGTCATTTCACATATAACTTGGTCTGTCTATAACGTGTACTTATCTCGCCTATAGTATCCTCCTATCATTGCAAAGTCGAATAACAAAAAAAATACAAATGAATTTAAATTGAAGATAAGAATGAAGTCATCAGTCTGCCATTCAATTGAACAGTTATTCGTTTGAGCCGTCAATTCTTACAGATAAGCCTTATGAAGAATTTTACTGCAAATAAATTCACGTTTTTGTAATAGATAGGTAAGGTGCTTAAAGGTGCTGACACACTGCAGGTACGTAATTTTTTTAACATTCAGTTACGAAAAGTCATTAAACATAAAAAATTATTTAACATTCAGAAATTAAAGTGTTTTACATTTAGATAGTCACAGAAATCTGTGTACTCTCTTATCGTCCTTACATTAAATGATCGCATGATTTTACCAATACAATTGTATAGATTTAAAGTTATATTTATTTATTTATTTTATTTATTAACTCACAGTACAGTGTAAACTTAATCTAAATATAATTTCGGATGTTTTTTCGCAGAATAGTCGGCTAGGAAACAACAGCCCCGAAGTTCGAAAAATAAATAAGCAAACATTTTTTGCCTAGCAAAAAGTTCTATTTAACCAACTTACAAAACAAAGGTATTAAAAAAAACTGTGTTTCCCGGAATGGTTGCTACAGTAACAAAACGATTCAGTCAGAATGGAAAATCTTTTCATAATCACCGTACAAAATATATTTTTTAACTTTATTTTGTACTATGAGATTGAATAGGATTTTACTTCTGACCGTACAAAATTAGCTTCAAAAAGGTATCATCCAAAACACCACTCAACAACAATAATAATATTAATAGTAATAAAATTTTTGTTTTGACAGGAACACCGTAACACTTTAAGGCCGACAAAAAAAGTTCAAAACTGCTTAAATACCTTTTACAACTACAGTGCAGCAGCACCTTTAGACCGAACGAGCTCAAAACCCATTCTACCGTCAGACGTCAAAGATAAAACTGTTATTTATATTGCGATCTCTTTCCTTCCATCGCCAAAATATACCTGTCTCCTTCCCTCATGGCGTGACAAACGATCATTGTAGTATACCCGGAGTTTGTGATTGAACAAATTTCATGAGTATACTTAGTAACGAAATGGGCTATTTTATGAGAATTCCCTTTATACATACTCCTGTTTTGTAAATGTTATGATCTAACGTTTAAGGCCCGTTTCATGTATGATATTACGGAAACGAGACCATAGCTAGTATTCTTGTGACCTTATCAATTCATATTATCCGTACTAATATTATAAATGCGAAAGTAACTCTGTCTGTCTGTCTCTTCTTCACGCCTAAACCACTGAACCGATTTGAATCAAATTTGGCACAGATATAGTCTGAGACCCGAGAAAGGACATAGGATAGTTTAAATCCCGGAAATTCTCCAGGAACGGGAACTATTATTCCATCCCAGCTAGTTATCTATATAGTAAACTGACTTACTCTTTACAAAGAATACACCATTTTAGTCTAAAGTCTCTAGGATCAGCGGTTTGGGTTGTGCGTCGATATTGTTGATATAGTAATATGTTGATAAAGAGTAAGTAGCCACAAAGAAAGGATTTTTGGAAATGCGACCCTACATGAGTAAAATATAAAACGTAAGTTTGACCATCAGGCGGGCAAAGCCGAGGGCAAAAACTAGTATATATAAAACGGTGAACTGACTTACTGACTGTTGATTATCAACGCACAGCCCAATTCTAATTGCGAGATAAATAGACGTTACTAAGCACTGACTTTGGCTTAGCCATGTTCCCGTCTCTATCGTGCACTTGACGTTTGTCAGTTGTGTAACAGTGACAGGTATAGTGCTAAGCCAAAGTCAGTGCTTAGTAACGTCTATTTATGTCGCCATAAGTTTTATTTCTCTAGGATTAGCTCCAAGAGACATGAAACTTAAACGGTGTTGTTCTTTATGAAGTTTGGAGTAGCCAGAGCCACTAATAAAGGATTTTTATAAATTCTACAGTTGAAAGTACTACATCTACGCGGACGAAGCCGCGGTAGCCACTAAGTAAGGATGTTTATAAATTCTACAGTTGAAAGACAACATCTACGCGGACGAAACCGCGGGCAAAAGCTAGTTCAAATATAATCTCTACTAATATTATAAATGCGAAAGTAACTCTGTCTGTATTTCTGTCTGTCTGTCTCTCCTTCACGGCTTAACCACTTAACCGATTTGAATGAAATTTAGTACAGTTATAGTCTGGGATCCGCGAGAAAGGACATAGGATAGTTTTCATAACGGAAATCCACCGGGAACGGGAGGGAACTATTATTCCACGCGGACGAAGTCGCGGGCAAAAGCTAGTTTAGACATAAATATCACTGCATTAAATTGTTCCCGGTTGTAATACCTTTGACAGTGGTAAAGGAAAGTCGGAAGCCAAAAAGTCTGACAATTATCTAATCAAGAGGTCTCATTTTACCCAATAACTGGGTTGTGGGGGTCTGATAGGCAGTCCCTCAATGTGGAATAGTGGTATTCAGCTAGATCTGATTAGACTGGAACCCAACTTTATCATAATTAGGAAAAGGTTAGCGAAATTATGAAGAACTAGCTTCCGCACCCGGCTTCGCCTGCGTAGATGTTGAAACTTTCATCGTCTATTTTATCCCTTCAGGGTTGGAATATATTAAAAAAACTTTCTTAGCGGATGCCTACGTCATAACATCTACCTGCATGCTAAAATTCAGCCCGATCCGTCCAGTGGTTTGGGCTGGCCGTTGATACATCACTATGTCAGTCAGTCACCTTTGAGTTATATACGAAATCGCGAAAAAAATATCAGCTGGTTCATACATTATGGGAGGTTTCCGGCGACTCGGACCGCAATTAACTCGGACCACGAAAATTACCATGGAGAAAATTAAATATTTTTTACGGATCCGGCGACTGGGGCCGCGGTCCGAGTTAATTGCGGTCCGAGTCGCCGGAAACCTCCATTATGGTCCGAGGACATTGAACTTTTCTAAGAAACAGCTGATATTTAATTCGCGATTTTAGAGTTGGTTTCATAACAAAAGTTTTTGTTTTCATGGGTAGAATCATCTCCTAGCGGGTTGAGCAAGACCAAAAATACACCTTGTATATTTAGATTGAAGTGAAACAATCAATATTTTTACAGAAAAAGTCGCGAGCAAATGCTATTTCTTTATATAGAAGTTATTTGACGGTTGAAAATAAGCTCTAAAAGGTTTAACACGCCCTCCCGTCGCACCCAGGACGGGAGCAGTCATTTGATGATTTCCCAATTCCCAAAAAAAAAGGAAAAAGGACTTCTGATTAAAATCCAATCAGACCCATATTCAATAATAAAATCGGATAGGCCTATCATTATTTTTAATCAAGAATCTCCAACATTTTGTTGAACACCGTACATAAAGTACTACAGATCTATATTTTAAATAGATTTGTTCGAAGTTAAATGAATTCACGAAATCCGTCTACATATATTTTATCGAGTTCAAGGTCATAGGGACCCTTGAAATCGATACGAGCACCGTTATCTCTGGTTTACATCCACGGCTACGATTGTGGCCATTAAAATGGAGATAGGTAATGCTTATCCATACTAATATCTTATATATAAAATTCTCGTGTCACAATGTTAGTTACCTTATCCCTCCGAAACGGTTTTACCGATTTTTACCAAATTTTATATGCATATTTAGTAGGTCGGAGAATCGGCTACTATCTATTTTTCATATCCCTAAGTGATAAGGGTTGTTCACCCTTAACATTTTTAACGCGGGTGAAACCGCGGGAGGCATTTAGTAATATTTTAAATAAATAGGGAAGGGTGTGTGTCTGTTTGTCCGTCTGTCAGGTCAAAAGTACTGAATCGATTTAAATGAAATTAGGTACAGAGGTAGCCCATAGCCTGAGAAAGGACAAAGGTTTTAACCCAAAAAAAAAACAAGTGAACGGGGGCAAAGCGGGTAAAACTGCGAAGGACAGCTAGTTCAAATATTATTATTATGGGTTGGATTGGAACCATCTATTTCTTTAGCTACTAAAAGCAACACGCATGCTGAAAATTGCATCTCGTTTTGATGTAGGCGTAGGTACTATGAATAACACAATAAAAATGAATATTCCAGTTTTTATTCATCTAGGTGATACCACCAAATAAACAATGTGGAATACAATGTCGTCCTCAATAGGGATGACAACTACATAAAAAATGGTATTCTATTTGGATGACTGTCCAAAAATACCGGATTTATATTTTTCGCTCTAGTAAATTAATAAAAAAATGAAAAACTAAAGAGTATTAAAGTGTCTGTGTGGGAGCTTGTTACATCACTGTTCAGTAAAAATTGTACCTAGGCGTGACGTTTTGCAAAACTTCAACGTATGTAAGTACATCGTCGTCATTTTTCGTTTACGAGAAAAACTTAAAATATACGTGTCCGAAATTGTTTGGTAATTGTAATGACGGACTATAAAGATATTTAGTCGTATTGCTAATTCGCCTAGAAATCAATTCCCAAAGTGGAATTTGTTCATAAAAGCCTTCTTTAGCGTACAGTCGTTTAGTATACAGGGTGTCCCACGGCAATGCCACATGGAGGGAAAGTACCTTAAATATTGTAGATAGAACATTTTACTGAAAGAAGACATTATTTGGATTTTGAAAACATTTTAAACTGCTTTCATGGATATTTTAATAATTGCATAGTTGAACCGGGAATCGAACCTGTTACTCGAGAAAATTAATCAGCCTGTAGTTTTATCCTACCGATCGAAAGGCTTTATCACAAGGATTATTTTTTGCTAAATAACATAGTGTCAAAAATAAAAGAAAGACCATAAATTTTAACATTTTTAATACAAAATTAGCCAATTTTTCAAATGCTCAAAACTAGTCCCTTCTTCTTGAATACAAAGTGATAACTTTTGATTATTTCGTTCCCTGAGGATTTTTTGGTCTTGTTGTGGTGGATATTTATTTATTTAAATGATGCGTACTACTCAAGTGGGTAGATTAATTAGTAATAAGTAGTTATGATTGTCAATTGTATGTCCTTGCGGCAATGTAAGCTTTTAACTTTTCTGAACAAAATTTTACACCAAATGTTAAATTTTACGGTCTTCCTTTAATTTGTGACACTATGTTATTTAGCAAAAAATAATCCTCATGATAAAACCTTTTGATCGGTATGATAGAACTACAGGATGATTATTTTTTCTTGTGGAACAAGTTCGATTCCCGGCCCAACCATTTAATTATTTGAAAATCTATGAATGCAATTTAAATTGTTTTTAAAATTCAAATAATGTCTTCTTTCAGTAAAATGTTCTATCTACAAGATTTAAGGTACTTTCCCTCCATGTGGCATTGCCGTGGGACACCCTGTATAAGTTTTGTTTCCCTGGCTTACTGGAAAGGTTGACTTGCGAGTAAAATAAACCTTTGCATTTTGCATAAAATGATATTTATTTTGAAACAACTGAAACAAATTCAGAGGTCAAAGTCTCTTTTAGAGCCCATGCTGTATTTGTCAAATTATACGAGGACCATGAAGGTTATTAGCTGAAGTGACCTCTTGATGAGCGAAGCACACAGATTTGAGTGGACTTGTCCAAACAGTGCAAGCATTTTGTCAAAAGTCGTTTAGCCCAACAATAAAAAGACGCTATTATTAAATTATTTTCAAGTAATGATTCCATATAAGCCGACCCCAACATGGTTGCCGGGGTTGCGGAGTGTTTATAAAAGTTACCGTGAACCTAGAACATATAGGGCAATCGAAGGAACATGAGTGGGTTTTAGTCAGTAAAAGTCTGACACGCCCTCCCGCCGCATCCCGGACGGGAGCAGTCATTTGATGATTTCCCACTCACCAAAAAAAAACCCCAACATAGTAGGGAAAAGGCTAGACAGATGATGATGATGATTCCATATTTAAAAATGTTTAGTTATTGTACTGAATAATAAAAATATTTATAATAATTTACCGTCTAATATTAAAAATAAGCTCGTTCAACATTTTTAAATCTCAACTGTATATATATATAATAGAAAACTTTTCTTATCCAACATTACATTAATCTAGTCGAGTAGTATAAAACAAAAAAAAATGTTAGCGGGTACCTATTTAACATTACACATCTTGTCGCTTTATTGTTTTAAACTTATCGGCTAATGATATTACTTGTTAAGTCTAATGATGTTACCATTGTGTTACGTAAACAGTTTTTTACTTATCTCGGTGGCGGTTAATTTGATAATTAAACTTAATGTTATTTTGTATTCTCATCTAAGTGGCTTTATTGTCATTTTGGGAATAAATGATTTAAACGTAATATGGGTCTTGACACGAATCAAATAATTTTTATTTTATTTACAGCAATCAAAAACCAAAATCGTAAATCGTTAAAAATAAGAGGATTAATCGCTTGAGCAGTGGCTGCAAACAGATGTCACTAAAGCGTCTTTACGTAAGATTTCCCTGACTCTTCTCTAACTAATGAACATTGTATACAAAAATAACCCTCGTCCCTAAATAAATCAGGGTATGCAATTTCATCCCCATTAGGGTGTCCTAATACTCATTACAAATGTTCTCGGGTAATAAGGACGGGTTATTTATTGTGACTAATGTGTCATTTCTTCGTCTTCTAAGCCGTTAAAGATGTACAATGGTGTATGTTATTCATGATTGGATTGTGATATTTGCATCAATCCATTTCAATTCAGCTGTTATTTTTATTTCACTACATGCCTTTACTAATAATCACTGTGTAAAGTTATGCAATGAATAAAGCCTGTGTAACCATACATTTTTTGACGTATAAACCTGTCATAACTTTATGCAGCGATTATTAGTAAGGCGCTTAGAATAAAATATTTTTTTTATCTTGGACATCACTGACATCGGAATCTGTGCCTCGGAAAGCGCGTAAAGCCGTTGGTCCCGGTTGTCATTCGTAGAACTTTGACAGTCGTTACGGGTAAGCTAGAAAGTCTGACCAGTCTAAACATGAGATATCGTGTCGCCCAGTTACTGGGTTGTGGGGGTCTGATAGGCAATCGCTCCACGTAAAACATTGGTAGTCAGCTGAATCCGGTTAGGCTGGAAGCCGACCCTAATATAGTTGGAAAAAGGCTAGGGAGATTATGATGAGTTAGTATAAAAAAAAGTCGCTTTCCTCTGACTGTACCAATAAATAAAAATGCAAATGCAAAGTTTTTGCGTTTTGCCGCCTGCAAAGAAATACTGAGCACATTATTGTAGTATCTTATTTACTAGTTTATTTTGACAGGCGATGCTCAAGGAGACTAATTTTAAGACTGAAGATTGGTTTAACTAAGTCTACTTTTGCACAGCTTTGTATATAATGTGTTTTCTATTAGACATACCAATACTTATCGTTAAAAACATCACATGGCATAAAACAAAATCGCTTTCCATTGTCTCTCTGTCTCTATGTATGCTTAGACCTTTAAAACTACGCAACAGATTTTGATGCGGTGTTTTTCTAAATTAACTCAAAAGGAAGGTGCATATTGTGTTATACATGCATTATATTGATTTTCACACCCGTGAGACGCAGGGGCAGGTCGCAATTTTAAACTTAAAACGAATTTATGTAGGTATTCGCATTTAATATAATAATACCAGCCTATAACTGTCCCACTGCTGGGCAAAGGCCTCTTCTCATACAGAGAAGGCACGAGCATTGATCACCACGCTTGCTCAAGACGGGTTGGCGATTTCGGACTTATATTAACTACAAGTACAGGTTTCCTCACGATGTTTTCCTTCACCGATGTCTGTGATGTCTAAGATAAACTTTAGAAAGTACATATGAATTGAAAAAGTCACATTGATACTTGCCCGGATTCGAACCCGCAACCTCTTACACGCATCTTCTCTCTTATACGCATTTACTTTGATTTAAATGTTAAAGCAACTTCTATATACTACATAGACACAGCAGTACCCAAGTCAAATAAGTATATTCACTGATATTGTCTTCCTGTACCCTCGCTGACGGAATTTATTGGTTTTCTCAAGGAAGTTGTAAAACTTTGCCCGTAAAGTTATTGGCATCAACATTTTATTGCTGTTACGTCGACGCATTTTGCTATATAGCATTATTATGTACCTTGTTTTATTTAGGGGAAAGGAATGTTATGTAATAATTAGAAGGGATTATGAAACTATATATTGTTCCTCTGCAGAGCTTAGTTCCAGTTCCTATAAGATTTTTGGGAAAACAATCCTATGTCCTTTTTCGGGAAGACGGGGTCGCGGCAGGCATATATTAAAATTAAACAAAAATCTGCGCAATTTGTAGTCTCTTAGCAAATTGAAATTATGAGAATGTTAATTATGCATACCTATGATTTGTGTAATTACTCCTATGATATACATTGTTAGTATTATAATAGTATGTATGATTTTGTGTGATTATGCAGTTGGTGTGCTTATTGTTAAATAAATAAATACAGGCACGCAGGAGTTGGCGGGATAAAATAAAAATATCTTAGGGTGCTTACATAAAGAAGCAGGTTTTCGGCACAGACAAATCCGTACCGACTGGCACAGATATATTATTTCAATAATCTATTCACTCACAAAGAAACAGGTTGTTGGTTGTAGGTAAGTCGATCGATACCGACCCGTACTGATTTGTCTGTACCGGAAACCTGTTACTTTATGTAAGCACCCTAAGACATTTTTGTTTCATCGACTATCTCTGTACCAAATCGGTTCAATGCTTTTGGCGTGAAAGCCAGCCAGACAGAATATTAGTATGGATTATGAAACTTGTCTAATTTTAGGGGAAATTGGGAATGTTATGTAATAATTTAGGAAATAAAAATGCTAGCACGTTATTGTCCTGCAGGAAGCTTCTTTTCATAAGATAAGGCGGACTGGTGATTGCAGACTTGTTTTGGTTATATAAGTCTTGGTATTCTCACGATTTTTTTTCAAGCAATATGAGTTTTTTTTAGACCTGACTTACCTTTAGAGACTGACAATGAAACTCATTAAAATTAACCGTATGTGTAATTTTGATTTGATTTGTAGTCTAAAAAGTGAAACAAAAAAAAAGCGGGAAATATAGCTTTAATTTCGGAAGTCTATAGTTACACAAAACAACAGACACAACGCCAGCTTATGAAATTTAAATTACGTTTTCCTTTTTATGGTTTCGAATGCGATTTTCTTTTAAAAACGTGTTTATAAGTATGTCTTAGTTACCCAAAAAAATTAAGTTGATGCTATTTATTTATTAAATAAAAAAACATTCTTAAATTACTAGCATTATAGTCAGACTATCGCTATTCATTTACAAATAAAAACACTTTCCACAAAAATTACGCCATCACCGTTTGTAAGAACCAGAAATTGCTTTCAGAAGGAAAAAAGATAATGCCTATCTTTTGCCAAACGAAAATGAACCTTAATGTTACTTTTATTTTAACACCGGAGCATAACTCTTCTTTTGAATCGAGGCTTTGAAAAGAGAACAATGTATAAAGTTTTGAGCCAAATATATAAATAAAAGCAATTTTAGCGATAAATAAACGTTAAGCGAACAATGTTTTGTGTTATTGATACAAAAACGTGATTGATCTTTTTGTTTGTGGGTGTTACGAGTAGCCTGAAGGCTCTGATAATATTGGAGCAGACCGCTTACGGGCGCTTTTGCGGTCACGAGCGTGGTCGCGGTCAGGAGAACGGTCGCGGTCAGGTGCGCCAGTTGAACACATGCCATGTTTTCACATCCAGGCTATTGACAAATTGTCCTTGTGTCTAATCATTTTTCTAGCCTTTTCCAAAATATTTTAAGGTCGTTTTCAAGTTCAACAAGACCAGTTTTTATACCTCCACAACCCAGCTATTGGCTAACAGTCCTGGTTAGAGTGATTGACAGACTTTCAGGGGCCCTTGTCTGCTATTATAATCGTGTCTCAATGACCAGTCATCGGCCGGGTATTTGACAACTTTGACAGTTTTTGTATGGGAAATGTGTCAAAAGTTTGACGTTACACGTCAAAAATCGATCATTGAGACACGATTGTACTAGCAGACTATATACAGTTTGAACGCATTTTTGTCTTGCCGATGCTGACTAATTGTGTACCCCTATGTGCATATTGGCCTCGCTCTTTCTACTCTTTCTCCTGATCGATATGAAGGGAACTGGAACCCATATTTTCCCTACATCTTCGCTGTTCTTATCTTATTAATTTCGTTGCGGAATCCAAGACATTTGAACCTTTTCTGGGACTCGTCGAGCTTTATTGCTCGGCGCTTTTTTGTGGAGTCTACTGTTGAGTCTTTCAGGAGCTGCAGTGAATTGGAAGAATGTGGCGGAATTGTCCATAAAAACAATTTTATTTTATTTTAGTTTTATTTGGAAAACTTACAGCTAGGTACAAAACTTAAATCAATTGAGTAACAAAAAAAGGCCAATTAAAAGTTTCCACAGACAAAAGTGTTACGTAAGTGTTAAATTGATGATGTTGATGCGATTTGGTTTTACACACCGTTTAATTGATAATGGTGATTTTCTCTATCAACTATTAAAGGTACCTATTAATAATTTATAACGAAAACGGTGTTAAATAATCCTTTAAATTAGGTCTCATAACTCAATTTCATTTTAAACACTAGCAATTTTTTAATATTTATACCATTCAACTAAAAAAAAATGTAAATAGATTTTCTATTTATTTTTAGAATCAGTTTCTAACTTAGCCAACTTTGATTGAACACTGTTTAACTTTATTTATGTTTTTCTTAGAAACCTAAAGTTTTTCATTGTCACAAATTCTTTTGAGACAAGCGATCCTTTACTGATTATCAAAAGTTTTTTAAGTTTTTGTTCAAAACTTTGTTGTTTGAGTTACCTTTTCAATGAACCACTTTAACATACTTATATCAGATGTAAGGATCTTTTTAATGATGTGTGTTTTTGTTAATGAGATCAACTTTGGTCTCTCGAGTAAAAATTTGGGCAAATTTATTTTGAGAGTCAAGTGTCTCTAAGTTGACGTGTGTGCTGTCTGAAGGTTTACCAATCAATGACATTTTATGTGCGACTAGCTTCTGCCCGCGACTTCGCTCGCGTTAGAAAGAGACAAAAAGTAGCCTATGTTACTCTCCATCCCATCAACTATCTCCACTTAAAAATCACGTCAATCCGTCGCTCCGTTTTGCCGTGAAAGAAAGACAAACAGACAGACAGACAGACAGACACACTTTTCCATTTATAATATTAGTATGGATTGCCATTAAAGAATATGCACACATATAATATCTATTAAAAAAAGTTGAATCACTAAATGTGTTGCTAAGCGCAGAATTCGAAAACGACCGATTGTGTAGATTTATTTTTCATAATTTCGTTGAAGTCTGACGAAGGTTCATAGAAATTAACTACCATTTTTGACGGGATCTCTTTGTGTAACCAAGATTATGTGCATTGAAATCGATCGGGACCAGTTGGTTTTTTATAGGTATCATAATTTTAGGATGAAAAACTTAAAACAGATATTCTTATTTGAATTATATGCTATTTCCCTTTTGAGTTGTCTCTTAGAGGTCCACAAATAAATAAAAAAACTATGAAACGAAGTAACCATTTAGTAATCTGTGCTATGACGTTGATTTAAAGTCGAATTTTGTTGGAGAAATCCCCCAAATCTCCGGAGAATCGGTAAGTAGTGTGTAGTTCCAGTTGAAATATAGACAGACAGACGAAGTCGATCTACAGTCGCTTCAGATTGCTGACTTTGCAAGAACTACAAGTTAGCCAGACGACTCCGATTTATGCGCAGTTTCACTATCGTTATGTTATACTAGCTTTTGCCCGCGACTTCGTCCGCGTAAAATAATAGTTCCCGGGTGATTTCCAGGATGAGAGATCCTATGTCCTTTCTCGGGTCCCAGACTATATCTGTACCAAATTTCATTCAAATCGGTTCAGTGGTTTAAACGTGAAGAAGAGACAGACAGACAGAGTTACTTTCGCATTTATAGTGTTAGTACGAATTTGAACCTAATATATATTTGCTTTTTAAATTGATATTCACTATACTTTTACACTCCCCTTGGTAGAAAATGCTAAAAGCATTAAGTCCACTTTTATGCTTTGCGCATAAAATAAAAATATATAATAAAATACCAAAACACACTGGCCACATTGTTCCAATTTCTCATAGCTTCAACCCTTGCAAAACCGACGGGGGTAATTTGAGCCGCTGCCCATTTTGCCTTGCATACAGCACGGAACAATACAGATCGTTAGAAAAGCTGTAATGGTAGGAAATTACCTGTACTATGATTTATAACACGGCGCTTTGTCGGGCTCCACAATGTGGACCGTTGACCCCAATAGATAGCGGTTTAATCTTTTTTAGAGGCGACCGCCTCGAATGTGTATCGGGCACGGAAAGGAAACGAAGTTGTGATTGATTTTTATATTTTCGTTGCAGTTTAGGGTTAGATCGGAAAGGTTGCGTATTGTTGGGAAAGATGGAATTTGATTTTCATGTTACGTAATTGGGATTGGAAATGTAAGTTGTGTATTAAAATAAAATTTATGTTGTCTGAAATAAGTAGATGACAGAAAAAAACCTTATTCTGATATCTGGGTTGACTGGTTGAGAATGCTTAAAGCATTTTTAAGGCCCTTTTGTATATTTGTGCGTAAAGTTAAAATAAATAAAAAAAACATATAGACTACATAACACCACACTGTAAGTCATGACGGTGGAGCAATAAAAAACCACAGAAAAACACGAAGGACAGAAAATCTAATTTATCTTAATCTTAATATATATAAATCTCGTGTCACAATGTTTGTCCTCAATGGACTCCTAAACCACTTAACCGATTATAATAAAATTCGCACGCCATGTGCAGTTCGATCCAACTTGAGAGATAGGATAGTTAAAATCTCAAAATATAGTCGCAATTTTAATTTATTGCTAATTATTTGTCTGTTATTATTTGACAGTCACAATTAATTTATTAGTAGTTGTTGATTTTGGAATGTTTTACATTGGATCCGACAGACGGCGCTACCATCGCAGTGTCAAATTTTAAATAATAATTACTTTCAGATGTCATAAACATAAACAATGATATTAAAAAGGTTCTATAAGAAAATGCGTAAAAATACTTCTTAACATGTCGGCGCTACGATCGCAGTGTCAAATTTTAAATAATATTCGAATTTTAATTTTAGTCTGTCCGACAGTTAGCGCTGCGATCAAATTAAAAAAAAGTTTTGTTATCATTGTGTTATCTATTATTTTGTTATTATTGTGTTTTTATTGTGTAATCTTATATCTACCCGTGCGAAGCTGGGACGGGCCGCTAGTATATTTATAAATATAAATTGGTAAACTGACTGACTAACTGATTGCTGATATATCGATGCACATCAGTCCAACCCGCTGGTCCTAGAGACATGGAACGTAGATAATGTTATCTTTGAAAAAGTAGGTTCCCATTAGGAAAGGTTTTATGGAAATTCCACCCCAAAACTCCGACATATAGGCGGCCAAAAACTATCCATACCAACATTATAAATAGGAAAGCGTGTGTGTTTATTTGTACGTTTATCACGGCAAAATGAAGCAACTAATTGACGTGATTTTTTAAGTGGAGATGATTAAAGGGACCGGCGTCCGTGACCTCTCGCGCCCGGCGCTGGTTCAGGCCATGCTTCGGGGCGAGACGGAATGGGATGCCGTCGCCTCCTTCTGCGAAGCTGAAGGAGGTGGCGGCGCGCGAGAGGCAACGACGAGCCTCTCGAACGGACTAAGACCCAGGCGAAGACGTCGAGAGTCGCAAGACGACTACCGGCCACCGTAGGCGCGGTTCTGCGGATGGCGAGCGATGGGTAGCTCGCCACCCGGCTAGGACCAGGACCGCGTAGACGGCGCGTTTTGTTCCACGCGCGCCTCAAAGAGAAGGAGTCAGCACAGGAAGGGGCCCAACAGGGCCAACGCCTGCCGGGGTTGCGGAATGTTTATAATAGTTACCGTGACCCTGGAACATAAAGGGCAATCGAAGGAACATGAGTGGGTTTTAGTCAGTAAGAGTCTGACACGCCCTCCCGTCGCACCCAGGACGGGAGCAGTCATTGGATGATTTCCCACTCACCAAAAAAAAGGTTTTAGTCAGTAAAAGTCTGACACGCCCTCCCGCCGCACTCAGGACGGGAGCAGTCATTTAATGATTTCCCACTTACCAAAAAAAAAAAAATGATTAAAGGGATGGAATTAGACATAGGCTACTTTTTGTCCGCTGGCAATAACTATCTACCAGAGAATACAAAAACAATGCAACTACTTAATTTACAAACAAATTTGCTAAGATACTTCTCTAGCCGAGAAATTTCAGCAAAAGCTTAAGTACCGCTAATTACAAAACAACTTGCTTTGAGTAAAATAAACAAGAATTTGCGTTAAATACCCTATTCGTTTATTTGTTCGGAGTTTCACAGTTACTGTGAAAACGTACCTCGTGAAATCGTGTTAATCGCGAGCGATGAAAACCACAATGTTTGTGTTTCATTGTAATAATACCACCATCTAGTTTCGGTATCTGATTCTACAGATTTATGAGCCTATTTTAAGCTCATGTATTTTCAAATTGTGAAACAAAAGTGATGAAAAAATAACTCTTATTTTGTTGGTTTGTCGGTTTCCACGAATGTTTTTAGCGGGCACTTTTCATGCGACCGTCTTGTGGAATTAGTTATCAGCGCTGGAATTTCCGGACCGTTGTGACTTAGTGACTTCCAAAATAAAATATCTATACCTTCTTAGAGGGTTTCCAATGCTACCGCGTCTCTTCTGGTATAGCAAGTCTTATTATACTTTAAACTTTCGGGTTGCATATTTATACTTCACTACTTATCAGGATTTAACGCGCACATACCTTTTATTTGTTTTTTGCTTGACGTTTCGGCAGGGTTACACCTGCCATGGTCACTAGCAGACCAGTGGAGGTATGTGCGCGTTAAATCCCGATAAGTAGTGAAGTATAGCAAGTCTTAGTGGGCGACGATGTTTTTTTTTATGGCATACTAGCTCGTTTGATGCCTACGCCGTTCGGGTGAATAGGTGGATTTCTCAAATATCACTGTTTACAAAAAACACACCCGCCTAATATCATGCCTCTAGGACTTTTATATACCACCCAGTCAGAAAATAAGATTAGGTTACCATTTCATAGATACCAGTTGGGATCGTCAATACGCCTAGTTGTGTTAAATGGTCATAAGAGCCGAAACTATTATTAGCCTTAAACGAAAAAATAACATTAGTGAAATTGGACAGCAATCTGACGGCCGGAAAAATATCGCCGCTTCCGAATTATGTGACTGCGACTACAGCTAACAAAAGTGTTGACAATTTTGAAACAGCTGGGCCCTGTTTAATAATGCTTACAATTCGACAAGTCTGACATATGTCAAAAAGTGACAATTCGACAATTTTTCTGTTTAATAATCAGTAAAAATCAGTAATATCATATTTTTTTTGTAAATACCACTAATAACATAACACTTTTACACGTCAATATATATTTTTTTAATTAAGCGAACGATGGGGCCGGTGTTTCGTAGCTGGACTGCTCTGAGAAGAGGTCAAAGTCTCTTTTAAAGTCCATACAATCGTATTGGTCAAAAATGTGCAATAATAAAACTTACAGGCAACAAAATTGTCATGGTGGAAAATTCACATAATTATATGAGTTCTTTTAACACGTTTATAAATGACAAATATGTCAAGATTTCACATGTTGATTTTTGACATATTTGTCACTTTTATTAAACAGCCTAAGCCCGACAATTCTACAATTTTGTTATTTTTTGACATATGTATATGTCGCATTGTCAGCTTTATTAAACAGGGCCCTGGACTTATTTTTATGAAACGAAATCTCTAAAAAACAAATTTTATATAAAAAAACTGCATCCAAACCGGTGCACGCGTTTAAGAGTTACGGTGACTGAAACACAGACAGACTTATAGCGGTCAACACGCGGGTTGAAAATATAATTTTCAAAAATTTATATTGCCATTTACAAAATCAGTCTTAATGTAACAGAACCTAACTGTTTTAAATATCAGATTACAAAAACAATTCTAAAATAAATAAAGAACTGTTACCAACATTTATTGTTGGCTGTACACATAATTTATTTCAGTACTACACCCACTGTTTATGATGAATGTTTGCTTTTGTTTTTGGAATTTTTAATTGTAAACCGACGCGACGCCCACGAATTTTAAAATGTCACGTTTACAAAATAATACCAATTAGTTAATTAAAAATAAACCATTGTAAGAAGTGAGGAGTTCTAGTGAATAGATGACAATATTTATTATGTTTTACTGAAATTATTTTGCTCTGGATTGCAGTGTCTCTTAATATCAGGACGGCTACAGGTACTAGTAGTTGTGCATTTAAGAGGAAAATGCGGATTTATTTTTACCCGACTGCCGAAAGGAGGGTAATGTTTTTCGAGCGTATTGTGTGTGTATGTGTGTAGATATGTCTCGTACTATGGCACACTCAACAAACTAAACCGTTTACTGGATCGACATATTATGAGGTGTCATTGAATTCGTCTCAGTTGTGGGAATGACATAGGATATGTTTTTTAGAAAAAAAAAGATGAAATAAAATAATTATAATTAAATAATAATAAAACCCAACTGCAATTTCGGAAGTTGTTGGCAACACGGTAGTTTCCACCATTATCAATTGACGAACTTTTTATGAGCTGTCAAAGCGCAATCATCCAATAGATTTTGTATGGCAATGACAGCTTATGACGTCACTAAAATAACAACTCAGTTGACTATCTATTTATTGATTTCAAAGCAATTAAAAATCAAATTTTATAGCAAAATGAAAATGAACCGAATTTATTGGGCTGAAATTAAAAGAGGATTATAGAAATTGTGTCTAACATTTATTGGTTAATGGTGTAAACTACCCGATAACATGAAAAAGAAATAAAACCTTTGCATTCCGAAATCGCAGTTGGGAATTTGATTATTGAATTATTATTTTTTTAGTGCAAGTAACCTGAGTGAATATAAGTCCGAAATCGCCAATCCTCTTTGAGCAAGCGTGGTGATCAATGCTCGGGCCTTCTCTTTTTGAGAAGAGGCCCTTGCCCTGCAGTGGGACAGTAATAGGCTGGTGTTAATTATTATTTATTTAACCTGAGGTACCAATATCTTCGTATATAATAAAAACAAGGATATTCTGGTAAATAATGCTTGTGTTTAAACTTTTATGTGTGTTTGTAATTTATTGGAATCTATCAGAGCAAAACCGCTGATAAGAAGACAATCAGACGAATAGAGAAAAACTATAGAGATCTCATACTCACTACTGAACCTTAATAACGACGAACTCTGCAAAAGCACCAAATAGTTTAGTACCCTCTCCAAAATTGCAAGTCTTCTAAAAATAATCCAATTTTAGGGAACAATAATAAATTATTTCGTTGAAAACTGCCACATGTACACCGTTTTTAAATAAAAATAACATTAATCCCGGACAGTGCAGTAGCTTTGCGGACGACGGGCCGGACAGCTGGTGTCCGGACGGCGAATTTACCGCGAATAGAGAAGGTTTTGTTAGCACATCCATTATTTTTGTGGTTACGTGTCTAATTTTACCTTTTTTTGTGATTAATGTTGATTTGAAAATGTTATTATTATGGATACAAAAAAATAGAGACTTGCAAATTGATGTATTTCGCAAAATACAATAAAAATAAAAAATATTTTCTAGCGTTATTTTTGTCTGTATTAAGCGCAGGCCACACCGCCAGCTAGCAGGCGGGCGGGCTAGGCGGGCGGGCGAAGCGAACGAAGGAAACTAAACAAACTAAGCGAAATATTGGCGAGCTAAACTATGGGGTTCACACCGAAAACTACGGACAGACGAGCGACGGGCGGAGCGGGCGGGGCGGGCGGAGCGAGCGAAGCGGGCTAAGCGGGCGAAGCGGGGGGCGCGGATGGGAGAGCAAGAGGTTAGCGTTCTATCTGAAAGACGAGCGTCGAATAGTCTACTCGAAACGGGAAGGACGGGCGAACGAACCGGGCGAGCGGGCTTAGCGGGCTGGCAGGCGAGCTAAGCAAACGAAGCGAGGCCGCGCCAACGAGGTGAACGAGTAGCTTCGCTGGAATCGTCGGATATTTCATTAGCTTAGCTCGTTAGGTTAGTCGGTAGCTCGCGGTCTGAACCGAAGTATGTAAAGACGTGAAACGACGTTCGCCCGCTTAGCCCGCCCGCCCGCTAGCTGGCAGTGTGGCCTGCGCTTTATTGCTGTCTCGTCTCGGATATCGAATACTAGCTGTCCTTCACAGTTTCATCCATGTTTTTAATTACTGCCCCGCTCCCGTAGTCCTATCGTGATGTTGTATAGCCTACTAGCTTTGATCCGCGGCTTCGCCCGCGTGGATCTCAAACTTCCATTTCCCGGCTTCGCCCGCGTGGATCACAAACTTCCATTTCCCGGCTTCGCCCGCGTGGATCTCAAACTTCCATTTCCCGGCTTCGCCCGCGTGGATCTCAAACTTCCACTTCCATTATTTTATCTTTTAGGGTTGGAATTTCCAAAAATCCTTTCTTGGTGTCTTCTTCACAAATAACATATTTTATCTTCCAAGCTTCATGTCTCTAGGACCAACGGTTTAGACTGTGCGTTGGTATAGCAACAAGCAAGTTTACCATTTAATGCATAATTATAGTCCGCGTGGAATAATAGTTCTAGTTTCCGAAGGATTTGCGGGATGAAAACTATCCTATGTCCTTTCTCGGGTCCCAGACTATACCTGTACCAAATTTCATTCAAATCGGTTCAGTGGTTTAGGTGTGAAGAAGAGACAGACAGACAGACAGATAGACAGACAGAGTTACTTTCGCATTTTTAATATTAGTATGGATATGTATGGATAGTATGGAAGTATGAAAGTATGAATTTTAATAAATAATAATAAATAATTATAGATAGCCTTCCTCGATAAATCTGGTATACAACATAAAAATATGTTTTTAATTCGGATCAGTAGTTTCGATTAATGCGCGTTCAACCTAACAAACCAACAAACAGACTCTTCAGTTTTATAATATTAGTATAGACAAGTAAACCAAACCGTTATAATTCTACTAGTTGTCTCTTGCAGCTTCACCTATGTCTTTGCTCAATAGCAGTTTATCGTAATTCGACCTAAAAACATAATTATTACATTTTTTTATATACCACATCCGCAAAAAAAGATTATTCATAGCTCCCTTTAACATATTTCAAAAAGGCAGGCCTTATTCTAATCCGCCAGTTTCGAATTCTTCATTGAGAAGGGCTTGTGAAAAACATACATTTTTAAACTATATAGATTTATATCTTTTATCGAATTTTTTAGTCTGTATGCGGCGTAAGATGGTTTTTGGTTTATTTGGGTAGGCACCAGACATATGTATTAAATAAAGCAACTAACAAGAAATATACTGAACTAGCTTTTTTTTTTGGTGAATGGGAAATCATCCAATGACTGCTCCCGTCCTGGGTGCGGCGGGAGGGCGTGTCAGACTCTTACTGACTAAAACCCATTCATGTTCCTTCGATTGCCCTTTATGTTCCAGGGTCACGGTAACCACTATAAACATTCCGCAACCCCGGCAGGCGTTGGCCCTGTTGGGCCCCTTCCTGTGCTGACTCCTTATCTTTGAGGCGCGCGTGGAACACTAACGCGCCGTCGACGCGGTCCCGGTCCTAGCCGGGCGGCGAGCTACCCATCGCTCGCCATCCGCAGAACCGCGCCTACGGTGGCCGGTAGTCATACTGAACTAGCTTTTGCCCGCGACTTCGTCCGCGTTGAATAATAGTTCACGTTCCCGGAGGATTTGCGGGATGAAAACTATACTATATCCTTTCTCGGGTCCCAGACTATATCTGTACCAAATTTCATTCAAATCGGTTCAGTGGTTTAGGTGTGAAGAAAAGGCAGACAGACAGACAGATAGACAGACAGAGTTACTTTCGCATTTTTAATATTAGTATGGATATAGTATGGATAGTATGGAAGTATGGATTTCGATGCTCTGGACCCGACCTCTCGGTAACATTCATACAAGATTTTAATGAAATCTGTGCAGTACTTTTTAAGTCTATCCCGAACAAACATAAATTCTAGAAATATAATTTTGGCTTAAGCATCGGTTGCGTATCAAGTTCTTTATTTAATACTAGCTTCTGCCCGCGGCTTTGCTTGCGTTAGAAAGAGACAAAAAGTAGCCTATGTTACTCTCCATCCCTTCAACTATCTCCACTTAAAAAATCACGTCAATCCGTCGCTCCGTTTTGCCGTGAAAGAAAGACAAACAGACAGACAGACAGACACAGTTTCCCATTTATAATATTAGTATGGATTCAGTGTACAGTTTCAAATTCATAACGAATTTATTATTATGTAAATACATAGATTTTCTTTGAGAAAGATGTTTTATTAAGAGTTAGAGTATCGGTCACTAATCACCAGACACCCTTTGTCTAAGTAAATAGCAAAATGTATTCGGTGAAGTTTCATTTGCATACTAGATTGACGAACAAAGGAAACGAGAATCCTTCGGTCTTTGTGAGAATTGTGTGGCTGGAAATAGAATCGTTTGCTTCATGGTTGAGAGCTCCTTTTCAATTGTTTTGTAATTTTGTCAGACCGCAGTTAAAAAAAGACGTCCGTACTCTTTGAGTCATGGAGCTACAATGCCGGTTTATTCTTGATTATGGTGAAGTTTTTGACGGTAGTTTTAATTTCAGCGTATTAATTGCATAAGAATTGTATGAAAGCTCGTCTTTTATATAATATTTGTAAACGATTTTTATTGCATTAAAGCAACACAATTTACATTTTGGGTGTAATAAAGAACACACATTACAAGCGTTATTGCTTGTTTAAAAGGATTTACTCTCGAGGTTATCCTAAATATATATTTAGGATATTATTATTATTTTAAACCTTCATAGATAGACACTACAACTCAATATAGAGCACCACAGACACTGCAATTTCGCTATTGTTCTCAGGATTAAAGACGATTACTGGTTACTTAACATAATACAGTAAACAAACAATGAAAGAAGTAACGAGTGGAAGATAAAACACATTTACTGATTAATTAGTTTTGTGTAATTAGTTTATATAAATGTTTAGAAGTGCAATGATGGGCCTGTTGGTCTAATAGTTAGTGACTTTGACTGTTAGGCCAGTGGCCGTGGGTTCGACTTCTACCTAGGACAAACTTTGGGTGATGAGCATATTATCGATGATAATGTATGTATTCATAAATTGTATAAGTATGTTTATCAGTTGTCTGGTTACCATAGTACAAGCTTTGCTTAGTTTAGGATCAGATGGCCGTGTGTGAATAGTACCAAAATATATTTTTTTTTATTATATTGATAGAGTTACAGACATTACACTATAGGTAGCTCACTACACCTCCAATAAAATAGCAAATCACTGCTCTCCATTTTTATAACACAATACTAATTCAAAACTATGAATACGGCCATAAAACGAAATAGCCATGGCTATAAATAAAAAACTACTGACACACGTCTAGACGAGTTTTTCAATACAGCTACAAAATATTCATAGACAATACAGTGTGTTTATTATTTATGGGTTTATTTATAGTCCAATACCTTTTGATGTTTTGTTGAATATGTTGATAAAAGTGCTTTGTCCAGAATAAGGCTTCAATAGATTCTTTTAGTGGAAATGTTTTGATAATCTATATATATATTTTTTTTAATATAAAGGGACCGGCTGTTTGTACCGCACAACCGAAAAAAAATGAAGTTAACACGAGATTTGTACTGTGTTTTTTTATGGTGTTGATACGCATAAAGAATTGATTTTTGCTAATTATACCTCTGATGATGGAAAAATAATTGGATGTTGAAATTGGGGATAGAAGTTGGTACAAGATGCAAGAAACAGGGAGTCCCTAATACTAGGTGTATTTTTGGTCTTGCAAAACCCGTTCCGAGATGATTCTACTCTTCAAAACAAACAACTTTTATTATGGAACCAACTCTGAAATCGCGCGTAGGGCATTGAACTTTTGTTAGAAACTGCTGATATTTTTTTCGCGATTTCAGAGTTGGTTCCATAATAAATTTGTTTGTTTTCATGGGAAGAATCATCTCCTAGCGGGTTGTGCAAGACCAAAAATACACCTAGTATAGTTTAGAACCCTAATATTTAGTAGTTTAGTTAGTGACTGAGTCATGAGTAAAAATTAAAAGAACCCTTGCAAAAGAATAGGTAACTCCGATATGGCTAAACTGTTAAGCGATCCATTGCTAGACTTTAATACTTTCTTTATTACTTAAAAAAAAACTGCATCACATTGGAGCCACAGACAGACAAACAAACACACAGATAACGGTCAAACTTATAACGCCCTTGCCTTTTATTTTTTTGGGAGCTAAAAGCGTCTATATTGATCAATATAAAACCAAAATTTCTCAGTATATTTTTTCTTCAATACTATCAGTTCATACGTCAAATTGACCTGAGTTACCTTTCGTTCCCTTACACGTGTCCCTAATATAAGTAGGTCAGCCGTCCTTACGGGCCAACCCATTAACGGACGTTAAGATATTTTGTATACAATTAGGAAGGTCGCTTTCGGCTTTCATTTGGTGTTTGGGATGATTATGGATCATAATACAAACAGACAGATTATATTATAATATAGTTATACCTGCCTCCCATTCTGTTATATATAAAAGGTGGTTGCGAGAACTTTAATTTTAGTGATACAAGAAAGTCGATATAGTTTATGATCTTTACAGAAATCATGCATAACATTATTGTGTCTAATTTATAATTTGAAAAGTAGTTAATCATTATTTCTTTAAATTAGCCACCAGTTTGATTTTATCTATTATGTTACTTACAATTATTACGAAATCATCCACCTCATTTTTTTATTTAAAATCTGATATCTTTATTCTATAAATTTATTTTAAACCAACTGTGATTTAATTTCAAATATAAATTTTAACAATCTAAATTTATTGTATATGTTAATATATCTCTATTACTACAAACATAATATTAAATAAAATTATACAAAAGTTTAAAAAATTACGTTCAGTCAATAAACCCTGAACTAATAAGTGATAAAACTACAAAATGTTTGCCCAAAAATACCCAACAATAACGTTATTTTGATCACGTGCCCAAACTTATTTAATTTTAATTATAAACTTGATAAAATTAGTTGTTTTTCCAAAGTGCTTCGTTGTTGGAAGTTGGCAAACAAGTTTTAATGACATTACTGCAAGTATTCGTGTAAAAAACACTTTAAACATTTTAACTTTTTGATCCTCTTAGAGGGACTTATAGAGACTCCTTTCTTCAAGTCCAATTATTTTGCGAAAGGTCGTGAGTTTTTTGACATTACAAGTTAAAATATATGTTTAAGTAATGTAAACGATTCCTAATTTAAACATTAAAAAAAGTTTGAACACATTCTCAATTCAAACCTTTTTACATCTGAATTGTCTGTTTAAATTATATGTGTATTTTTTTGCAAATGTAAGAAACATTTCGGGTCTCATTCTTGAGCATTCTTTACAAAGCAAATGTATAATCATCACCTCGCCGAATTGCTTTCCAAACTCGCTTGTAAACTTCTAATTTTCTACTTAAGCTTTTATTTCCCCCGTTGTGCAATAAAATTCCCGATGTACTTTTGGAAGACCAATTTTCAAGTCACAAAACCCATTAAAAAAGTCCAAATGATTGGACTCGAAAGCCTTCAAAGTTAAGACTCATCTTAACTTGTAAATGACATTTAAGATTAATCAAAAGTTTTCGGTAGACGAGTTGCCAATTAAAATTGCTACGAATCTCGTAGCGGATTCGTAGCACGCGTAGCTTATTGAATTCGTAGCACGTAACGCTTTGTAGTTCGCATACAAATTGTCGTAGGCTCTATTTTTACACGAAAGTAGATGTTCTGTGAATTTATAGAAAATTATTCTATAGACTAGATTTATGTTTGAAAGGCTTTTTATTTTAAACTAAAGTAATTTTCAATAAGACCAATTATTTTATTGTTATAAATCATTATTTACGTGACTTGAATTGTCTTAGTGTTATTACAATAAGAAAACCAAATTCCAATAAATTTGATTTTATTAGGCAATTTGTAGATACCTTTAAAAGCAAAAGAATTTCAACTAGTATCTTTATTTAAAACATAGTTCTTAGTACTGCGCTAGGTACAAAGTCTTTCAAATTTTGTGGGAGTGGTTCAAAGATTCAGGCACACCCCATTGCTGGGCGCACGCCACCCCAAAATTTTACCAAATACTATTTTCTTACATTACATACAACCAGTCAGAAGCAAGTGCAATCTTTCAAATAAGTGACTTGTTCTAGTCACACATTCGTGATCTATAGGTACTAGTATTATAAAGAGGGAAAATTTGTAAGTTTGTAGGTTTGTATGTAGGGGGTAATCTCTGGAACCACGGGTCCGATTTGAAAAGTTCTTTCAGTGTTAGATAGCTCATTTATCGAGGAATACTAAAGGCTATGTACCATCACGCTACGACCCACGGGAGCGGAGCAGTAACGAAAAATGCGGGTGAAACCGCAGGGGACTGCTAGTAATATTATAAAGAGGAAAGCTTTGTATTTATGTATGAAACGAATAAGCTCAAAAACTACTGGACCGATTTCATAAATCCTTTTTCATTAGAGATCTACATTATCCCTGAGTAACATAGGCTTTATAATATCACGCTATGTCTCACGGGAGCGAAGCACTAATCAAAAACCTAACGTAACGCGGATGAAACCGCGACGAACCGCTAGTATAATATAAGTTTACAAATGGCTATAAAAACATTATCTTAATTAATACGTAATATTATCTAGGAACCACTCACACACTCACACCCTGATCCGAAACTAGGCAGAGCTATAATAAATATTATGTGTAGGACCAAAGTAATATTGCAATATTAACTTCTACAAATCGAAAGACTATTTCCGATACAGGCTAGAAAACGTTCGAGTGACACAAAAATACATAGCCACGTGTCCACCTACATATTTATTTAAGGTGCCACGAGTACACTTCTTACTAAACTTCTGATATTTACACCCAGGGTTTACAGTGTTTCCACTCAGCACAAATCTTTGTCTTAACTTGTCAATACATGATAGATTTTTCTGAGTCGGGGTGTAATTTATAATATTATAAAAAAAAATAGTTTATTTCAGACAAGGTCCATATTTTGTTAGTATAAACATAACTCAAAAACTAGTGTTAGTACTTATAACTACCAGAAATAATATTGCTGATTATAATATTGCTGTGCCCGACAGGGTCCATGATTGATTCTTTTATTTATTTTCACCACCTGTATGTAACATTATGGAACGCAATAAATACTTATGACTTATGACTTATGAAATAATGCAGTTTTTAACACGCTTTTATGTGTTTTGCGCCACAGGGGCGTGCAGGCATATCCAATGTTCCAGTACGGGGCTGTCCCATCTGTCCGCTATAGTTTTCAGGATGACGTTGGGGCGGACGCGTACCCTGCGCATGATGGAGGCGCATCGCTTGCGCATGATGGCACGAAAGCCCTCAATTTCCGCTTCTGCGAACATATTGGACGCACTGCAGTAGCATTATGTAACTAGTGGTTTCCTTCAGTATCATCAACGTTCTGTTTTATAAAAAAAAAAACAATAAATATCTTAGGAAAACTCACACACGGCCATCTCATCCCTAACTAAGCCGGGCTTCTATTATGGTAACCAGTTATCTGATAAACACAATTAAATATTTTTTAAATACTTACATATTGTGGATAAATTACAGCTTTACATAGACCTAAAAATATATGCTCGTCTTACAAAGATTTGTCTTGGATGGGATAGAACTTTTGGCTTAGCTGTCAGAATAACGTACTGCTAGACCATCAGGACAGTCAAAACCCATAAACGTATCCGTACTAACATTATAAATGCGAAAGTTACTCGGTTTGTCTGTCTGTCTCTTCTTCACGCCTAAACCACTAAACCGATTTAAATGAAATTTGGTACAGATATAGTCTAGGACTTGAGAAAGGACATACAATAGTTTTTATCCCGAAAATCCTCCGGGAACGGGAGCTATTAAACCACGCGGACGGAGTCGCGGGCAAAAGCTAGTGTATTTATAATTTACTGAAGTCTAAGCCAGTTATCTGGTTAGAAGCTCTGCCTAGTTTCGGATCGTGTGTGAGTTGTTCCAAGATAATTATTTATTATTTAGTCCAGCGACTATACACTCCTTAATGCCTCGCTAGGGACAGCAAAGGCTAAGGCCCGATCTGCCTCCTTCTAGTTTAAAAAAATATGACTTGTAAAATCAGGAATGATCCGCAAACATCCCTGATCAGGGATCTGGGATGTTTGCAATAGCGCAGGCTTTTATGCTATACTGTGCAAAAGAATTGGCTCCCTGATGCTGCGCGTGCGGGGCAGTCCCAACAGCCTTCTGAGTCTATTGGCAGAACGACTGGACGCCGACTGTCCCATTACGAGGCTCTGGACGAGGATTCACATTACCTGTGAACCTTCGTCAGGTGTCCTCAGATTTTTTAGTTTTTAGTAGTTTTTGCTATTTTTATTAGTTTTTAGGGTTCCGTACCTCAAAAGGTAAAAACGGAACCCTTATAGGATCACTTTGTTGTCCGTCTGTCCGTCCGTCCGTCCGTCTGTCAAGACCCTTTTTCTCAGAAACGCGTCGAGATATCAAGCTGAAATTAATATCACATACTCAGGTCTGCTATCACTCAAATCCGTGAAAAAATAAAGTTTCAAATTCAACGCAAAAAAAGATACGGCAGTTTATATTGCATATTTAGAAATTTGCAAGAGAATCAAAACCTATAGGGTACTTCCCATTGACCAAGAATCATGAAATTTGACAAGAAGCAAGGTCATGTAACACAAGTAAAGGAAAAACTCCAAAAACCGTAAATTTGTAGTTTGTTCACATCAGGCGTCCGTCTGTTCGTCTGTCTGTCAAGAACGTTTTTCTCAGGAACGCGTCGAGATATCAAGCTGAAATTAATATCACGTACTCAGGTCTGCTATCTCTTAAAGCAGTGAAAAACTCAAGTTTCTAAATCAACGCAATAAAAATTTACGGTGGTTTATATTGCATATTTAGACATTTCCAAGGGAACCAAAACTCAAAACCTACAGGGTACTTCCCATTGACCTAGAATCATGAAATTTGGCAAGAAGCAAGGTCATGTAGCACAAGTAAAGGGAAAACTCCGAAAACCGTAAAGGACATGGCCAGCCCCAATATGGGCGATTGCATAGTTATCGAATTCAATTTACACCAATGATTTTTGGTGTTTTATTTTGTTAATATTGGTAAGTTAAATTGCAATAAATAAAACACATAAAGAACTTGTCATTACAACAGAGTAGATGTAAACAGTTTCACTAAACCTTTAGTGATATTGCTGGCATTAAGTGCATAGAATAGGATTTGCTATTTGAAACCATAAGGCGCTCTAATAAATTATTTATTAAAACCTGACAATAATACCATATGCAACCAACCAGTGGTGACATAAGGCTCTGAAACGTTGTTTTTATCTGCTGGCCTTTTAGAGTGACGACCATGGACTGGAAGACGCAACGTAGGCAGGCCTCCTACTAGGTGGACCGACGACAACATGCAAGTAACAATTTGTCGTTCTACGTTGCGGTCTAAGGAGGAGGCCTAAGTTCAGCGGTAAACTCCGGCTGATAATAATAATAAGGAAAACACAAAATAAGGCAAAACAGTATTTAAATGATAATTTATTTTTTACAGAAAACAAATAAAAATGGTTTGATACATTATTACCTAGATAACTTAATACATTATTACATTACAGCGTTGAGTTATTGTTGAACGAGTCAAAGGTCTACCAAACTGTTTTTATTTTATTCCTACACTATCAACAATCAGTTTATTTTTTTAGTTCACCAACGCAAAAGTCTTGTGTAATCTGTTTGTCTTTGTAGCCTTTGTGTGGTTATTCCTCAGTTGATGCACCTCATAGCAATTCACAAATCAAATCAGCCAGTATCAGTCCGTAAAGATAAGCGGCGGGGGTCAAATATCTGAAAATAATCGCAACCCAAGAACAATAGGACGTTGAATTTGCAATGACAGATTGTCTGCATTATTGACGTAATTGACATTTGACATTAAAAACACACACATTGTGTCAAACCAGTATCGTTCCGTTTTAAAACGTTGTTTGGATGAATTTGACAAAAACTTATTAAAATGTATTATTATGATATGAGCATTTTAAAAAACTCGACAAATACCAATGAATACAGTTTCGTATGAATAAAATGCGCTAATATAATGCAATGGTCGACCATATCACACATTTTCTACAAGTAGTATACGTGGTTTGGAACGTTCTTTATCATTTTTATCTTTCTCTATGGTGAATTATGGCGGAACTTGGCAGACGATATTTTGAATTCGTCTTCCGTTACTTATTATTTTGAAATAAAAGCTGATAAGTCCAGAGAGGCTAAAAAGTACGTAGTAATTCATTTTTCTATTTTTATTTTACAATGTATTTACTATGTTTGTGTACATGGAATGCCATTTTTGTCCATGTCATTTGTAGTTTGTTTACATCAGGCGTCCGTCTGTTCGTCCGTCTGTCAAGAACGTTTTTCTCAGGAACGCGTCGAGATATCAAGCTGAAATTAATATCACATACTCAGGTTTGCTATTTCTTAAAGCAGTGAAAAACTCAAGTTTCTAAATCAACGCAATAAAAAGATACGGCGGTTTATGTTGCATATTTAGACATTTCCAAGGGAACCAAAACTCAAAACCTACAGGGTACTTCCCATTGACCTAGAATCATGAATTTGGCAAGAAGCAAGGTCATGTAGCACAAGTAAAGGGAAAACTCCGAAAACCGTAAATTTGTAGTTTGTTCACATCAGGCGTCCGTCTGTTCGTCCGTCTGTCAAGAACGTTTTTCTCAGGAACGCGTCGAGATATCAAGCTGAAATTAATATCACATACTCAGGTCTGCTATCTCTTAAAGCAGTGAAAAACTCAAGTTTCTAAATCAACGCAATAAAAAGATACAGCGGTTTATATTGCATATTTAGACATTTTCAAGGGAACCAAAACTCAAAACCTATAGGGTACTTCCCATTGACCAAGAATCATGAAATTCGGCAAGAAGCAAGGTCATGTAGCACAAGTTATGGAGAAACTCTGAAAACCATAAGATTGTAGTTAGTTCACATCCGTCCATCCTCCCCTTAGTCCGCCTGTCAAGACCCTTTTTCTCAGAAACGCGTCGAGATATCAATCTGAAATTAATATCACATACTTAGGTCTGCTATCTCTTAAAGCAGTGAAAAAATCAAGTTTCTAAATCAACGCAATAAAAAGATAGGGCGGTTTATATTGCATTTAGATATTTGCGAGGGATTCAAAACCTATAGGTTTTCCACTTTCCATTAACGGAACCCTCGTTGCGCGAGTCCAACTCGCACTTGACCGGTTTTTATTTTTATTTATATTGTACTAACATAGTCAACAAACCTGATTGTTACTAACCTGATATGGACCTACTACAGTCTGAAATAAATGTTTTTTTTTAATAATTTAATGTCCAACTTCTGCCAGCTGAGCTCACAGTTTTACGGCAACCGGCAGACCTGTCCTGTCCAGTCCCAGGTCAATTAAACACGTCAGCTGTTGAGCACACCTATTAGGCCGCGTTAGCTATCTCTGTTTTAGAGCGCAGTAGGTATAGTGTTTCGAACTTGATCTGGTAATTTGATACCTAGTGTACAGCGCTCCATTGCTTGTTGAGACACCTTGAGTTTTGACTTGCGAGCCAAAGAAGGATAGGTTTTTGCCCAGGAATGGGATAGAACAGGTCAACAGGCTAACAAAAAAATTATTTAAGTATAATATCCTACTTGCACAATAAACAATTTCATCTAACTTTATTTTTTAATATCTCCAAAAAACCCTTTACAGTTCAACTCAGTCCATTATATCAATTATCTTTATATTTCAAGTCGTGTCAGTTAAGGTTATACTGACGAAATCGTCCTATCACGGCATTAGTTGACTTCAGACCAATTTATTACAACTTACGATTTACAACATCGCGTACGACCAATGTACTTGTTTTACGTTTATTAGGCACTAACTGTTTGCGTTGCTGTCTATAAAATTGAGGTTTATATGTCCGTACTATCTGTGCTATTATAATATATTTGCTGTTGTTGGGTTCGTTCGTGACGATTTGCTTTTACACATTTTTATGCAAGCGTTTTTTACCTCAGTTTACCTGTACTCCAAAAAAAATATATCTTTGGGCAAGCCACACACTGCCAACTATATTCAAACTAGGCAGAGTCTATGCTATGGTTACTAGACAACTGATATACAGGCTTATATCTATATATATATATAAATGAAACCCGTTTTCCGTTGTCACGACATGGCATGAAAACGGCTTGACCGATTTGGCTGTTTTTTTTTTAAATGTTCGTTGTAGTTCAAGGATGGTTTATAAGGCGAAAAAAAAAAACTAATAATTGTCGGGAAAGCCCTAAAAACAGCCCTCTTCTTTTTCCCATACAAACGTTTTCTAACTAAAACGTAGAGTCAATTTGAGCTTTAACACCATACCATAAAGTTCAAGTGTTAGTCGAGAGGTTTAGGGAAGCCAAAACAATTGAGTGACATTAGTATCGTATCGTCGTCAAACACGAATTATCTGACGTAAAATGTCACTTGAAATGTAAAGGAACGTCTCTTTGATGTGGTAGTAGGTAGGTAGTAGGTGGGTAGTAGGTGGGTAGTAGGTGGGTAGTAGGTGGGTAGTAGGTGGGTAGTAGGTGGGTAGTAGGTGGGTAGTAGGTGGGTATTAGGTGGGTAGTAGGTAGGTAGTAGGTGGGTAGTAGGTGGGTAGTAGGTGGGTAGTAGGTGGGTTGTAGCTGGGTAGTAGGTGGGTAGTAGGTGGGTAGTAGGTGGGTAGTAGGTGGGTAGTAGGTGGGTAGTAGGTGGGTAGTAGGTGGGTAGTAGGTGGGTAGTAGGTGGGTAGTAGGTGGGTAGTAGGTGGGTAGTAGGTGGGTAGTAGGTAGGTAGTAGGTAGTATGTCAATTCGAATTCAATATTCATAGTTGACAGGACAACGTCTGTCGGGTCAGCTAGTATTTTATAAAAATACTTAAGTAATATTGATAAATTATGCTCATCACGTTTTCGAGTAATCGAAGAATAATTATTTAAAAATAAAAACAGACGAATTGAAAACATCCTTCTTTATGAAGTTGGTTAAAAAGTTAAAAAGCAAGATAGACTTACATAATATAGCCAACTCAAAGTTACTACAAGTTATTTACCTTCGGACTTAAATAAGTTTTTGTACCAAGTGGGCCTTAAAATGTCAACAAAACAACGCACCATCTGTTCAGCATCTTTGTAGTCAAAAACTCCGAAACTTGTGCTTTTAAAAGACATGACCTTTTATGCAAACTAAATTAACTTTGCAATGTTGTCAAAGAGTACAATGTTTGTTATTTAAATATAAGGAATAGTTTAGAATAATTTCGTTGTTTATTTTTGTAGAATTGACATGTTACAAGTTCGCTAACTAATGCAGGCTTGGATGTTTTGAGAAATAGAAGAACACAGGATCGCTTTAATTCTTCGATCACACGTAATTCGAGACACAATAGAAAGACAATATCAGCCCGACAGCAGGCTGTCGCTTGGTCGTCGACGTCCAGTCTTCTCCGTATAAACTATGTAAGAATAAAAAAAAACTAAGGGTTCCTAGTTGACTACGGAACCCTGCTGCGTGCAAATGCGAGTCAGGCGGTCGAGTTATATAAACATCTTCTGTAAAATGCTCAAGTGTCTAACTATCACGGATTATAAGATGCAGACGGACAGACAGACAATCGGACAGCGGAGTCTTGAAAACAAGGAAGCACTTTAGCCTTTGGGTATGGAAATCTAAACATTTGTAACTCTTCACATATACATAGATAAGCAACTTAATATTGTGTCGGTTACTTCGTTCGAATAATATTTATTGCCGGGTCTACGTCATTTAAGGCTGAGCAAAAATAATTATTTACCATTTGACTTTTCCGACCTAAGAAGTTAATTTAGTATTCAATATTTTTTTACAGTAATGTCAAACATAAACATTTTTTTCCTCGTATATAAGAATAATAGATAAGTATACCATTGTCAATTGTGCAGTGATTTATTACGATAGTTCTCTACTGACACAAATAGACATGGCGGTTAGGAGCATTGTCATGCTCGCTCAAAGTCTCGCTGATGGTGGCGAGTGCGTTGGATCATTCGGTTCCCTTCAAAATGGTTGAGCTAAATGGTGCTGATGCCACGCGTCATGCTCGTGAACAGGCGCTATCAGTTGAGATGGGTCATCTCTTAACTGACTTTTTATTTTTTTATTTTTGTCTTTTTATTTTAATTTTGTATTTGTTTATTTTGTTACATACTTACATTGTTTTCACATGTAGAAGCAATAAAAAGAAAATGTAACCAAGATTTTGTAAAACATGTTTTTTTTTTAAAGAGTGTTCGTGGAGTTTCTTTTTTGTTCTTCTCCATAGAGATCTACGTTTTGGAACAGGCAATTAGCGTCACTTTTCTTTTCTGACTAACCGACCGACTTTTTGACAATTCATAAGTACCTGTCAATGGTCTAAGTGAAATAAATGCTTTGAATTTTGAATTTCAATTACCTTGATCAGCCATTGCCTAGGCAAATAACTTGGATTCAACTTTTTACTATTTGCCTGGCCCACTAAGTAGCTGCTATTTGTGGTCATAAAGAATCGATCGTAATTTTCGGGAGCTGAGATCTTACGAAAAAAAGTAATTACGTCTTATTACTTACAATATCATAGTTGATAGCAATTCGTTTATTCTGTTACTAATGTAGTAGCGTTGACTTTTAGTTAAACTGGATAAAACTAAATATTAGAGTTTTACTTGGAGCTACTGCCTGTCAAACATCCATAAAATAGTTAAATGGTAACGCCCTTTAGTGCAGACTAATTGACAGACTTTCTGGCTTCACATTACCTGTACTGACTGTTGAAGAGATATGAATGACAACCATGCCCATCGACTATCAGTGTACGTAGATAAACTTAGAAAATATAACATGAATATAGTAAAAGTCACATTGGTACTAGCCCGCCTAGATTCGAATCCACCCACAACCACTTACATATGAGGCCGACAATAGCGTTTTACCTACTGAGTCACCACGAATTCGTAAGTTTACCTTAGTAAGTAAGGATGTATTATGTTGCATTATTCTTACGAATTTGAAAACTATAAGCTTAAAAAGTACATAACAATTGAAAGTCACATTGGTACTTACCCAGTTTCAAATACGCAATATGAGTTTGAAAGGCATTTTTTTTTTGGTGAGTGGGAAATCATCAAATGACTGCTTCCGTCCTGGGTGCGGCGGGAGGGCTTGTCAGACTTTTACTGACTAAAAACCACTCATGTTCCTTCGATTGCCCTTTATGTTCCAGGGTCACGGTAACTATTATAAACATTCCGCAACCAGTTTGAAAGGCTTCTCTTTTGTTACTGACTTTAAAATAAATAAAAAATAAGTTAAGTAAGTTACTGATTTTACCGTAACTAAATCTACAAAATTAACTCACCAATTCGATTACTTAATAAACGTTCAATTTAACTGGATTGATCAACCAGACATCATCATCTCCATTTTCCCAACTTTGTTGGCGTTCCAGTCTAACCGGATTCAGTTGGATACATAGTTTTACGAGCAGTGACTGCCCTCCACAACCCAGTAACTGGGCGGCACGATACCCCTTGTTTAGGCTGGTCAGACTTCCTGGCTTCTGACTACCCGTAACAACTGACAGAGTTCTACTGATGACAACCGAGACCAACGGCTATTTTTATTTTTGGGGATTGGTAGTCATCAAATGACTTCTCCCGCCGTGGCGGCAGGAGGGCATGTCAGACTTTTACTGACTAAAACCCACTCATGTTCCTCCGGTTGCCCTTTATGTTCCGGGGTCACGGTAACTATTATAAACATTCCGCAACCCCGGCAGGCGTTGGCCCTATTGGGCCCCTTCCCCTGCTGACTCTCCCTGAGGCGCGCGTGAAACACTAACGCGCCGTCGCAATGGGAGACCAGCGGCTTTTCTTGCTTCCCGATTCATGGGATGTCATAGATGTCCAATATAAATTTTAAAAAGTTTATTAAGAATTGTAAAAGTCACGTTGGCACTAGCCAGGATTCTATCCACTACTTTTCATATGAGAGTCAGGCGTCTTAGCCACTGTGTCGTCCAGTATCTATTAATTCTATAAACTTAAAAAGAACACAAGAATTGAAATTCACATTAGTACTTACCCTGCTTTCAATCCGCAACATGAGTTTAAAAGGCTTCACCTTGCGTTACCCTTGCCGTAACGTATCTACAAACTAACTCACCAACTCGATTACTTAAACATCTTCCTAACCTTTTCCCAATTATGTTAGGGTCGGTTTCCAATCTAACCAGGTTTAGCTTGATACCAATGTTTGACGAGAAGCGACTGCCTATAAGGCCTCCACCCATAACACAGTTACTGGGCGACACGAGACCCCTAGGTTAGACTGGTCAGACTTCCTGGCTCCTGACTGCTAAGTTGGTAAAGTTCTATTAATGACAACCATGCCTAACGATTGTTCACACTTTTTAGGCATAGAATGTCAGTGACGCCTAAATAAACTTAGAAATTATATTACTAGTATGAGTAATACTAAATTAAAAATTACTTTGCTATGACTTTGAGAGCCTAGATCTTTCGTTACGGACTTTACCGTAAAAAAATGTACAAAACAAACTCAACTTGATAACTTAATAAAGGTTACATAAACACCGTTAAAAGAGTACTCTAACAGCCGATAAGTTCCCTAAATAACTTAGAAGTTTCTTTCACCTACGCAATAGTAACTATTTTCTTCAAGTTTTCCCTAGGGGTGAACTGGCGGGGAGAATTTATTCGATAGGGGTGAAATAGAGCGGCGCCTATTACGGAAGTCTGACTTTTATTAAAATGTGGTGTGAATGTAAATTGTGTGGAAATGACGGACGCTTTTAGAGGGAAAATGGGGTTTTTGGTTTTGAAACTAAATTTTCTTTGAAGGTTGTATTATGTATTAGGAAAATGAATCTGTTTGTCTTCTTGGACCTTATCAAAGCATAATTTTAAAATCGATGGATGGTTAATTTGAAGCCTGGTTTTTCATTAAAAAACTTAATAGTAACTATATAATAAAAATTAGCTGTTCCTCGCGGTTTCGCCCACGTTACGTTTGCTTTTTTGGTTACTGTTTCGCTCCCGTGGGACATAGCGTGATATTAAATAGCCTATGTTATTCAGGGATAATGTAGCTTTATAATGAAAAAAGAATCTTTGAAAATTGGTCCAGTAGTTTTTGAGTTTATTTGTTACAAAATACAAATTAAAGTTAAATACAAATCTTTCCTCTTTATAATATAGGTACTAGCTGACCCTCGCGTTATATTTTTTTTTTTGGGAGTGGGAAATCATCAATGACTGCTCCCGTCCTGGGTGCGGCGGGAGGGCGTGTTATATCAGATTTTTGGTTACCAAAAAAAGAAGATAAAACCTCCCCAGCAATTTTTAACCAAATCGGTTCCGCCGTTCTTGGGTTATAAAATGTGTAACTAACACGACTTTCTTTTATAAATAAAATAATAATAATATCCCATCTCTAGGACCAGTGGTTTGGGCTATGCGTTTAAATATCAATAATCGGGTTATGGAATATCTGGCACATGAAAAATCAGGCCTCTGGGCGAGATGTCCACTTTTTAAAATGAGCATGGGTATATTGGCCCGAATCAGTTTATTTGTAAGGGCCAGGTATCCTCTTTAAAAAAAACTTTTTCCAAAAAAAAGATAACCGACTTCAAAAACTAAAAGCTCAAAAATAACTATTTCGGAAGTCGGTGGCTTTTCTTCTGCCGGTCGAATTGTATTGCCTGGCCACAGACTTCCGAAATAGTTATTTTTGAGCTTTTAGTTTTTGAAGTAGGTTATCTTTTTTTTGGAAAAAGTTTTTTATTTTTTACTTTTTAGTTAGAGTCCCAAGTACGTTTTATAGTAGCATTCAAAAAAAAATACGTTTTTCTTTATTTGAGGAGTTCCCTCGATTTCGGCATGATACCATCATCAGATCCTGGACCTGATGACAATGGGACCATTTGGGAAGTCTACCCTTTCAAACAAAAAAAGAATTGTTCAAATCGGTTGGCAAAAGACGGAGATATGCGCCAATAAACATAAAAAAAACATACAAACATCCGAATTGAGAACCTCCTCCTTTTTTTAGAAGTCATCCCCACCCAAGCGTGTCTGTTCTCCGCCAAACGGAGCCCATTTGACCTGGCTCCTACTTTCCGAGGTGCATCTGTAAATGTAACCGGCTGCCTTGAACTCCTTGGCATGGAGTGGAGTTCTGACCTCAACTTCGGCACTTTCATCGAGTCCAAAGCACAGACTGCGGCGAAAAAGCTGGGCATCCTTAACAAGGTTAAGCGATACTTCACGCCGGGACAGCTTCTAACACTTTATAAAGCTCATGTCCGATCGTGTATGGAGTATTGCAGTCACCTATAGGATGGCTCAGCCAAATACCAACTGGCCGCATTGGATTCGGTGGATCGCAGAGCCAGAAGGTTGATTGGCGACAAGAAGCTGGTGGCCCTACTACAACCACTAGCACATCGGCGAAAAGTTGCCTGCCTGGCGGTATTTTACAGATTGCACTTCGGTGAGTGTGCTCATGAGCTACACGAGCTTATTCCCTCATCTCCTTTTTACCACCGGACATCCAGACGCACGGCAGGATACCACCCTTTCTTGGTTGATATTCCTCATATCCGCACGCAGCGCTTCTCAAAATCGTTTATAATGCGCACCGCGAAGGAATGGAATTCCCTGCCGGCGTCTGTGTTTCCAAATTCATAATATTATAACCCGGAAGTATTTAAAAAACGAGTGCATAGGCATCTATTGGGTAAGCTCGCTCCATCGTAGGCCCCGGCTATGCCCTCGGGCTAGTCTGGGACCAAGAGCAAGCCCATAATAATTAAAAAAAAAAAAAAAAAAGTCGGTTAAAAAGTGAAGGTATAATTCGTCAATCAGTTTTTCAATTTATAAAAAAAAAATACTAGTCTGGTTAAGTGCACTGTTAGCATCAAAAATATAACGATGAAAAGCCTCCATAAAGCGATGATCCTCTCCTCTAGGATTTATGGCCATTATACCTTATCCACTACCGTCACTCGCAAAAAAATCGAATGATAGGCCGTTTATCAAACTACCCGCAGTTTGGGAAAAATACTGATAATAAAGAGTTACAGATCCAGTTTTTGTGTCGGCCTTTTGTGGATAGTGCGATAATAAAATAGTTTTGTTATAGATGTAAAAGTATATTTTCATTTAGAGGAGTAAGGTGTGTCCAATACATTATTCTAAAACTATACTATTTAGTAGTGGTTAGAAATTAAATGCATTATATTACGTATCATCGTCATCTCCCTAGCCTTTTCCCAACTATGTTGGGGTCCCAACCGTATTCAGCTGGATACCAGTGTTTTACGTGAAGCGACTGCCTATCAGACCCTCACAACCAAGTAACTGGGCGACACGATACCCTTTGGTTATGCTGGTCAGACTTTCTGGCTTCTGAATACCCGTAACGACTGTCAAAGTTCTACGAATGTCAACCGGGACCAACGGCTTAACGTGCTTTCCGAGGCACGGGATGTCAGTGACGTCTAAGATAAACATTCGAAAGTACATATGAAATGAAAAAGTTACATTGGTACTCTTACTTGTGAGGCGGGCTAACCACTGTGCCATTGCGACATTTTGATGTGTCGTATTGTTTATAATTAAACCAGGATCAGTAGCCTTAAAATCGGAACAAAGGTACATTACTTTGTGTCAAAAAGTTTGGAGCTCATCACAAAGAGCTTTATTACTCACTAGCTTTTGCCCACGACTTCGTCCGCGTGATGAAAACTATCTTATGTCCTTTCTCGGGTCTCAGACTATATCTGTACCAAATTTCAATCAAATCGGTTCAGTGGTTTAGGCGTGAAGAAGAGACAGACAGAGTTACTTTCGCATTTATAATATTAGTACGGATAAACGTAAAGTTCACTATCAAATTACACCTTTCTACTATAAATTAACTTGAGCTCCCAATAACTTGATTTCCAAACATATTACGCGATGCCATAAGTTTCCTGAAATAACTTCACCTAGAATATTCTGTCTTCATATGACATTGATTTATTTAATAAGTTCATACTTATTGAAAGCTAAAGGTGAGTCTACACGGGCTTAAGAGTATGAGTAAGTGGTAAAAAAAGTAATAAAAATGGTTTATTAAATGCAGTCATTAAAATAAACAGAAAAAATAAATAAAAGAAACCTTTTTTTAATCAAAGTATTTAAAAGGCAATATATATTGTAACTATAAATCATTTATTGCATTAAACACTGAACACACGAAACACGTCACGAAACAAATTTTATAGTATCACACAAAGGCGTAGTATGACGTCCCGCGGGCGACTGGTGATGACGCCACCGCGCGAGCCAGGCGCCACCCCAGTGCGCGGGCGCGGAGGCTCTCTCTCTCGAAGGCCGCGGACCAATCACGGCGCACCGGCGCGTCGTACGACTAGTCGGAAGATCTCTTTCAGTCGGCCGTCCTGATGCCGCTGGGCGTCCCGAACAGCTCCTCCTTCTCCATGACCACAGAGCCTCTTAAGGTTTATTATTTCAATGCCACCTCTTAAGGTAGAATAACATTGACTTCTTAAAGTCAAACAATATCGCCTCTTAAAGCTCACCTCCATCTTAACGGAATTGCCAAATAATTTCAGGGTCCGCCTCTTAAAGCCTACCGATGATTAACGCGGTCTACTATACCGCGGTATTCAAGACCTCAAAAATCAATAATGGTCCGCCTCTGAAGGCCTGCAAATGGTCAACCCATCATGTGAGTCTACGTTCAATATGTCAAGCATTGACTCAACTCTCTCGACTTCTGAATGTCTGACGGACCGCCTCTCAAAGCCTTCAACTGCTCTGACGGACCATCCATCTCATACGGATCTACGTCCAGCAGTTCGGTTCACCTTAACAGTACGTAAGGTATCCCCGACAGGTCATGGTCCGCTTCACAAGCCTTCATGACTCACCTTCTTAAAGGTGGCATGCATGCGATAAGGGTTCAACGAACGAGCTTTTAATGCTCACGACACAGTGTCTAACAGTAGTTGTTTCTTAAAAGTACGACTAGAGATTCATTACTAGTCTGATAAATAAGACAATCATTTGGGTCATGAAATATGTACTTAAAACTGCAGTATACAACTAGATTATAACTAGTACAAACAGTCTTAACTCTCAAAGTTAGTATCTTAATACAATACAATGAACACAATTACTTAAAAATATCTCAAATTATTATCTTTGAATAAAACTTATACAGATTCAGTTCTTAATCTGAATTTTTGATAACACAAATTAAATATAGAAATAACATAATTATTCAGTTCAGTTCTTAATCTGAATCAGTATCAACGGATATACAACGGAACAGCTTCAGCTTATCCCGGGCCAATACGTTCTCATAGGAACGACCACTTTTATTGCTCTTAACAACATATCTATCATGCGGGAGGACTTTAGTCACAACCAGTGGACCATCATAACGAGGCACTAATTTGCCACTTCTAAGACCCTTTCTAAATACCTTTCTTTGCACTAGAACCAACTGACCGACCTTAAAGGGTGCCTCAGCACGTCTTTTACGATCGAATTTTAGTTTCGACTGCTGGGCAGCAGTTTGCAACCTAGTGGTAGCAGTCTCTCGTAAATCGTTAAGACAGTCTGATCTAACAGGTGTAACTAAGTCACCGACTAAGCGAGGCCGAAAGCCGTACAACAGCTCTAATGGGGATTTCCCTGTAGTGTTGTTAATATTGGAGTTCAATCCTAGTTGAACTTTAGGTAAGTACATCTCCCAATTATTTTGATCATCACCGACATAAGCCACGAGTGCATCAAGTATCGTACGATTGTACCTCTCTATTTGGCCGTTAGCCCTAGGACTCGCCACGGCGTTCATTATATGTTTTATTTGACGCTCATTGCAATACTTCTTGAACTCGTGACAATCAAATGCTTTCCCACGGTCGCTAATAATTCTGTTCGGCAAACCAAACGTTTTTATAAACAAATCTAGAGTCTTAAGAACATTAGCACAACTAGTGTCCCGCACTGCCTCGATCCAAATAAACTTAGTAAAAGAATCTATAATGGCGAAAATAAACATCCTCCCAGCGGGACTTTTGCAAAAAGGACCGAGGTGGTCGACATGCACCGTATGAAAAGGCACGGGTACCTTTTCTATGGGATGTAATAACCCAACAAGTCGACCGGTAGGTTTCTTAGCGTACTGACACGAAATACAGCTACGTACGTATTTTTGAATAAATCGTCGCATGTTACCAAACCAATACTTACTCTTAATTGCATCGTAAGTTTTACTAAAATTGACATGGCCATTATTATCATGAAAGGTTTGTACAATAGACCAACGACATTGTTTTGGAACTACAACTTTAAGGTTATTATTATTCTTTCTAAACAAAACACCTTTCTCAACTACATAGTCCTCAGCCAAACCTTTGGAGTTACCGTTCGCTAATTCGTCAGTTAATTGGCTAATAATCGCTTTTATGCAGTCGTCATCGTGTTGCAAACTTTCAATAAGATCCGTTTCTACGGAACGTAATACACTTCCAACGGGGTTTCGGCTCAACGCGTCTACGTGACACATCGACTTCCCGGCGCGATACTCAACATCGAAATTATATCCTTGTACCTCCAACCACCACCTCGCGATGCGTGGATTTAAGTCTCGTTTCGACCAAGTCCAGCGAAGTGCGTTACAGTCAGTGACTATAACGAACTTAATACCACTTACATAAACCTTAAACTTCTGCAAGCTCATTACTACGGCCATGGTCTCGAGCTCGTAACTATGGTATTTTTGTTCGGCGGGTGTAGTCTGCCGACTGGCATACGCGACGGGTTTCCACGCACCACCCGGAGGTTTTTGGAGAAGGATGCCGCCCAGACCAACCTTAGACGCATCGGTGTGTATCTGAGTCTCATGCTCCGGGTTAAACAAAGCCAATATAGGCCGGCTAACAAGTATTGTTTTTAACGTATCAAACGCCCTCTGCTGTTTATCACCCCAGACCCAGGTTTGATCTTTTTTTGTTAATAGAGTGATAGGACGGGCAATCATCGCAAAACCTTTAACATATTTTCTAAAATAGTTAGCCAAGCCCATAAATTGTCTACACTGGTGCACATTAGTCGGTATAGGAAAATCACGTACAGCATTAATTTTTTGTTGTGCAGGCTTAACTTCACCATTATAGACTTCATGCCCCAGGTACTCAATCCGTGGAACTAAAAACGAACACTTATCGATTCTAAGTTTCATGTTAGCGGCGCGTATTCTTTCTAACACGGTCCTTAGACGTCTCAATGCCTCACAATAATTCTCGGAATATATAAGAATATCATCAAGATATGCAGTGGCGCACTCAAACTTTAACGGGCCTAATATTTCATCGATAGCTCGCTGA
Source organism: Athetis lepigone (assembly GCA_033675125.1). Classification (NCBI taxonomy): domain Eukaryota; kingdom Metazoa; phylum Arthropoda; class Insecta; order Lepidoptera; family Noctuidae; genus Athetis; species Athetis lepigone. Next base: position 17,789,103 of record CM066227.1, read on the forward strand.
AAGACAGCAGGAGCATTCACAAGTCCGAAGCTCATACGTGTGTATTGGTAATGCCCGTCGGGCGTAACGAAAGCTGTATACTGTTTACTATTATCTTCCAGTTGTATACAAAAATATGCGGATAATACATCAAGACACGAGAATACACGCTGCTTCGCTAGCCTATCAAGCTGATCTTGTATAAGCGGCATAGGGTAACGCTCTTTTTTAGTAATTTTATTTAACGCCCGGTAGTCGACACACATACGTTTTTCACCCGTCTTTTTAGGCACCAAGAGAACAGGGCTGGCGTAAGGTGAGTTAGAAGCTTCAATTATTCCCTTCTTTAATAAATCTAACACAATAGTGCGTACGTGTTCGCGATCCGCAATCGACATTCGGTAAGGTCGGTAATAAATTGGTTTATTATCTGTAAGCTCTATTTTCATTTTTACAGCGCATTTACCTATTGTTTGACCACACTCAGAAAAACAATCGGAAAACTCATTTAATAAATTTTCAAGCTCTAACTTTACAGCAGGCTCCAGATCCGTTCCGATCTCATACCTACACTCTGCGTCACGAACTGTTATTGCACGTACCACACACTCACTGCTAGGTAAATTAATTACCTCCGATCCTAAGTTGATCATTTTTACACAAACCCGGCCGTCCATGACCTGCGCAATATGTTTAGGTATAATAAATTCAGAACGAGGCTTCAAGTGTTCCGATTCCGGTATTGTAATAGTGCCGTCATAACCCGGACAAGCCAAAACTATCTTATTAACACCAGGCGAGAGCTGCAGGTCCTCGGGTATGTGTAAACGAACGCGCTCGGCATCCTCAAAAATATCGGGTAAGTGTGATAGATAATTTGCATTATACAATTTAAGTGTCGTGGGGGTCTTTATAGCGTAAACATTAGGATAATCAGTAAATGGTTGACCAATAATAATGCCTATATCCTGAGCCCCGTCGGGCACTATGTAAGCCTTAACACCTTCACACGTAGCCTCGTCGGCTGTAATGGTAACTACTGTCTCCGCGAGAGGGGAAATATGCGACCCCCCAAATCCTTTTATAACACTGCTATTCGACACATTTTGTAAATCTAAACTCAGCCGTTTTGCTAAGGATTCTGTTATCGTAATGCAAGTACTCCCGAAATCGATAAATGCCTCAGCACTACAGCCGTTAACTGTAACCATCATATAATATTTCGCACTCGAATCGCCTGACTTTTTAATAATGTTTACTTTTTGCGTATTATTCGACGTACTGGCATTACGACTTTTCAATTTCAGACACTCATCCTTAATATGTCCTAACTTATTGCAATAAGAACACTTTCTCATTTTAGTAAAACAATTATTTTCACTGTGCCCCTTCTTACTACAAAACGAACATACCGTATCTGAGTAGGTATTTTTGTCCCGAATTTTATAAGTACAGCGCGCAGCAACATGTCCGCGCCGCTTACACACTCGACATTTTATTCGATCTTGCGAATTATTATTAATAACGGAGTTTACACTTTGTTTTGAACTCACTGAAACTCTTGTATTAGTTTGCAACGACGACAAGTAGTTTAATAACACGCTGGGGTCGCGACAACCCGCGGAAATCGCGCCAATTTCAATGAGTTCGCTACCAATCGTACCTACAATTGCCTCCGTAATTAAAGGCGGTGCAAGTCCGCACGCGTTACCTAACGCTAACTTATCGTAATAAAATTGTATAAAGTCCATTTCAGGGGGTCGGATCACATTGACCAAATCTCTTAACATATTTAATTTGCTTTTATGGGATGGGAAAGCTTTAAGTAATATGGATTTAAAATCGACCCACGATAGGTTAATATCCTGTAGTTGGTCATACCATCGACGGGCATAACCTTTCAGTTTTGAGGAACAATTAAAAACTAAAGTTTTCTCATCCCATCCATACATTCGAGATATTCCCTCGACCTTACGCAACCATATGTCCATAGTAATTAATGATGTTTTTGGGTCGAAATCCGGTAGCGGATCACTTCGACCAACATAGCGTATATTAGTGTTATTATAATTATTGTGGTCTACATACGCGTCCGACGATGGAGTTGCAGCAGCGGCCATAGCGGCGCCTGGTAACAACATACCCGCTGAATTTTCAAAACCGACGCCGACGCCGACGCATGGCGCGTGCGCGCGCTGTGCGTCGCTCGCGGCGGCGCCTTGCGCAGACACGCCGGTTGAGTGGCTCAGACTCACCGTACACGGTGTTGGTGTAGGTGGGAGCCCTAGGCCCTGACTGGAAGACGGGAACGCTTCAGGGGTATTTAAATTACGCGGCAACGTGCGGCCGGCGCTCAAGGTCACTAACGGCGCGTCGATGCTAGATGGCGTCGCTTTGTTTTGTTGGCTCGGGGTCGGTACCAAAACACTCGCAGTCGTCGATGTCTTTCTTTGAGGGTGTGGCAGCGGCGGTGTCATGACCCCATCATCAATATCGCTCGTCGTTGGTAACGGTTCTGCTGGCGCATTTCTTTCTAACGGTGCCGATGCGGACGAAATGTATTTTTCCAGTAAAGTCACACGCTTTAACAAGCGACGATTTTCCAGTTCGGCCAAAAGCCGACGTCGCAGTTTGTCCTCTCGTTTTTCTTTTTTATTACGCGAACCCATCGTAATACGTACACTGCACTAATTTCGTCCCACTTCTGAGATAAAAGGCAATATATATTGTAACTATAAATCATTTATTGCATTAAACACTGAACACACGAAACACGTCACGAAACAAATTTTATAGTATCACACAAAGGCGTAGTATGACGTCCCGCGGGCGACTGGTGATGACGCCACCGCGCGAGCCAGGCGCCACCCCAGTGCGCGGGCGCGGAGGCTCTCTCTCTCGAAGGCCGCGGACCAATCACGGCGCACCGGCGCGTCGTACGACTAGTCGGAAGATCTCTTTCATATTATAGGATGTAAAATGATTAAATGCTGCTATCTTTTCTACCTGTTGAGCAAAAAGTTTAAGGTAATTAAATATAACAAATTATCTCTATTGTTACTATGTAAATGACTAAATATCGATAACTAATTACCAGTCACTTTCAGATAATATTTTAAATTTATTTTGCATTTTTTGTGCCTACTTTATGACATTTACTTGTATAAAATTATTATTTGATATAACCCAATTACTGTTTTGATTAATTTTGTTTTTTCTTCATCAATAATGTTAATATACAAGGTTCTTTGAAAAAAAAAAAATGTTTTATGAGTTCCTATGAGTTGAATCTACGAAACCAATTTGACCTTTCAACGACGAAGCTGCTTTGACAGCCGGCTGTCGCGCTGCTATTGTCTTTCTATTGTGTCTCGGATCAAGTGTGTTCAAAGGTTTGAATGCAATTTGGTGCAGAGATAGTCAATCGCCTGAGAAAGGACCTAGGATAGTTTTTAATCAAAAAATCCCACGAAATTGGAATCTACGCTTGTAAAACCACGGGACAGCTAGTTTCCTATCTGTTAGGCTGGTTTTATTGTTAAACGTTTCGGCAGTGCCGTTGGAGCGCGTGCGTTCGAAGATATATGAGAGTAGTAGTTGCGTTTTAAAGTCGCACGCTTTTGCAGCGCCGCCGTTCAGAAAACGCGCAATGATTGCGCGCGCTGCCAGGCGCGGGCCGCTCTTGCGCTTCTACGGCCAGTGTGCGTTTTAGTGTGACGCCGTTGAGTCGTGCCGTTTTTCATATTGTACATGACTGTCTCACAGCAGCGGAACGCGTGTTACTAATCTTGTTTCACAGTGCACAGCTGTTCATGCGCGCGCTGTTAACAGCGCGCTGCCCAGCCGCGCGTCTGACGGCGTGACTATAAAGCCAGCCTTAGACTCGCTAAGCGTGGACACGTCTTTATAAAGCAATATAATGTTTATTTTAGATCGCGTGGGCGTATAGTTTTCTTGACACGACATTGTATTTCTGATGACGTGGAAATTAATTCCTAGTTTTTATATTAAGTCATACAAAAATTGTTTATTCGTCCTTTGAAAATGACGGGTAATTTCACACGTGAACGGTTTCAAAGGATGAAAGGGTTCTGTAGGCTAGGTTCTAAAGGGATCACAGTGGTATTGGCTAAAACACTATTTTGTAAAGGTCAAATTATTTTGCTCAGTCTTGTACACTTTGGTATATATTTGATAGTTATGCAAAATCTAGATACAATAGTAAATCATACGTTATGAGATTATATTACTAAAATAACTAAACCAAATAAATATTTTGACGTTGCCTTAACCTTTCAATCACCAACCGACAGCCGACTGTCGGGCTGCTATTGTCTATCTATTGTGGAAGTCGAAGGTTTAGTAATTATATATACAACAAGTGAAGTGTTTGACACAGCCTGATTTTGATCAATTTATTACCACAGATAACATACAAATGATGGCTAGTAATTTCAATACATACTTACAACATACCATTCAACCTAATGATGTACAAAACTAAATACGTCATTGATTCAACCCCAAATTACATGCATGCTAAATTTTAGCCCAATCGGTTAAAGATATTGGTGCTGATTCTGTTGTTTACAAACTAAACTAAATTTAAGTTAAATGCATCTTTCTCTTTCCATTTCTTAAAGAAAAGGACAGATAATACATTTTAGTTTAATCCTGTCAAATTAGACAGCGCCTGAAGAAAATTGACGTATATTTAGTCGCCATGTTTTTAAATCGCGTCTAACTTATCTATGGAATGTCTGAATTTGACAGGACTTAACTAATATTTTATCTTCTGTCCTTTTCCTAATTAAATGGAAAGAGAAAGATGCACTTAGCTAAAATTTAAGTTAGTTTGTGAATAAGAGAATCGGCACCATATTCTGCTTAAAAATGTGTTGCCAGTTATTACCACCCAAACAAACATTCATACATACATTGCAAGTTTAACAAAAGCTTGTAAAAACGTCACTGAAATAAACCCAATTCGGCTTTAGCCAAGAATGCTTTAGAAAACGAAGATGAGAAACTCAAGTACGTATCGCAAATCGCAGCGTTTATGCACCCGATTCATAGTTGATAGTCTATCGTTAATGTAAAGCTGCGAATACAACAGGTGCGGCTCGGCCGTCATTCGGCCATAACCGTCGGCACGGCCGCACGCGCTCGCTCGCTCCGTCTGTACTAGCCGATATACTTTCCAAATTCAAATAGTGTTTGTGAACGTGACGTTTAAGTGACAGTTATTTTGGTTAAATTTTAAAATTGGAATTAGTGTGTTCGGTGGGTTTTTTTGTGGAAGTGTTGGAGGTATGTAGCTTTGAAATTTGTCATTTATCAGTTTTTTTTAAGTAAAATAACTACTAATTTATTTAGAAGAAATTAAAGCATCTTACTTATCGAAGGATAAATTTATGGGTAGTATTGTTTCATACTATTAACTAGAGGTCTCAGACCTCCTGAACTTAATATTGTTACCTGTTTTTAGAGGTGTGACGATTCACAAGAATTTAAAAGAAAACCATGGAATAATTATTAAGTTTTTTCTTAGTGTAATAATATTATTCTGTTTTTTAAGGTGTATTTTTTTACTCCTCTAACTTTAAATTCAATGAAACAAATAATGAGTATCTAGGTAATTGATGCTCAAAGTTTTATTTTATTTCTACTTATTTAATTTTTTTGGAGACAAGTCTTTGCAGCACTTTGAAAACATTTTGTAAAGTGTTGGGAAACAAAATAATAACGTCTTATTGTCGGTTTATTTAAAACTATATTTTATGAAGAATGACATTGAATGTGCGTCTTAATTTAAGCAAGTTTTTTTTATTTCTTTAAAATTTATGGTAATTATTATAATTCTGTTATTTAAGTTTACGTTATCAATAAGTTTGTCGCAGTCCGTTAAAAATGAAATTATAAGATAAAAACGATTAAGTAACTTCCACTACTCCAAAAATATAAAAAACAGCCGAAACGTTGTCTTAAATTAATATGTATGTAGGTAGGTAACCATAATCTAGATTATTTCAAACAATTATTTTTTGACCCAACAATTAGAAATTTAGAATCTTTTAATTAACCCGCCTCATTGCTATTTCAAGTCACGCGAAGCTCTTACATTTTATGAAGGTATTTTAATGATTTCATTTAAAAGATAAAAACAATTTAGAATTCCATTTCTAAAAAAGCAGATAAAATTTCAGTTTGCTAAAAAATCTGAAATTCGGTTTTCAAAATATGTTACTGTTATCAGTAATTAAAGAGCTTGTGTAGTAATATACCACCTACATCTAGGCATAGGTACAAATATGTATACTCTTACATAAGTTTGTATTTTCATTATCTTTATACATGTTAGAGCTTTCCAATTGAATGAAAGAATGAATAATCTTAATTTCAGACAAATTATTATGATTGCATAGGACTATTTATATATAGGTATATTAACTTAATATACATACATACGGTTTTAATCAATTTTCCAGTAAAATAAACTTATTTTTTTTGTTGCACTACTATTTTGCACTAAGTATTTTTCAAGTTTTGTTGGTTGTTGGTAATCAGAGATCAGTCAAAAATATTAAAGTAAAAAAAAAATGTTTGCATAGGAGTTTTTTTTATTATGTATAGGACTAGAGAGACCCTTGACGAGGCAAAATTGAGGATTAAAGATTGTTTGAAAAAAGGCAGGATAAACTATCGGAAAAAAATTGTGTTATAATGGTCATGTTTGTATTTTTATTATTTTGTATTTGTGAGGTGAACTAGACTCTTTAAAGAAATGGTAAAAGTAGGGAGGCCTTAGCCCTGCAGAAGAAAGTTTAGGCTTTAAATAAATAGTAAGCACGTGAATGACCAAGCTTTACTTGTTTTTTTTTGACGTTTTAAAAAAAGAAACCTAGCCCGCCCCATAAATCTCACGCATTCGCACGCATACAAAGTTTACAAAGGAGATTCAGATTAACTAAATTACAAGACCGTAATTTAGTTAATCTGAATCTGAACAAACAATAATAACTTCAAACGAACCATCCGTTTGAAGTTATTAAATAATGCAGGTTTAAAGGAATTAGTAATTTCTAGAACGATTATTTAAAATCGACATAAATTAAATTATAAAATTATTCTCTGAAGGTAAGCTAATTTATTTTATAAAATTCGTGCGGACATCCGCAGGTATGCATCTTGCGGATCCAACTTTTTTTTTATTTAATTTCATTCATCATATATCTGAATCTTCTGGTAAGGTAGTGTCCAGAACATAGTCAAAGAGATTGCGGACATTTTCCCAGTTCTATTCAGCTATGTCCATAGAAAACAAAGGTTGTAAACAGTTGATCAGTCGCAGAATAAATAATAAATAAATAAATATCCTGGGACATCTTACACACCGCCATCTGATCCCAAGCTAAGCAGAGCTTGTGTTATGGTAATCAGACAACTGATATACATACTTATATAATTTTTTAATACATACATTATTATAGATAAATAACACCCAGACACAGAACAAACATTCGTGCTTATCACACAAAGTTTGTCCTGGATGGGAATCGAACCCACGACTTCTGGCTTAGCAGTCAGGGTCGCTGAACACTACCCGTCAACAGAACAGACCCGTTTAAAGAAAGCTTATGATGATTTAACTGAATAAATGTGGTGACTATAGTTCATCGGCTGAAAGAAGTAGAACTGTAAAGGTCCAGGACCAAAATCGTTTAGCGAAACGAGGATAGAGCTTATAAGTGTGCGTAGTCCTTAAATCCACTTTCGTAACCGTGTCGTAGAGGACTACATCAAGCACCATAAACCTGGATACTACATAACTAAGTCCCTGGGTGTCTACACTAATATTAGCCAGCTTTTAATCTGTCTCAGGATCTCACAATCCTTTACAAACGAACACTTTCTATGTTACTAGCACCAGCTTCGCACGGGTGTTACAAAAAACGGGTGTTGCATCCAAATCGGATCACTCGTTTAAAAGGGTTAGTAGCGTTATGACTACATCTAAAGCTATAGCGCCACATACGCACACACATAGCGGTCAAAATTATATCACCCCTTTTTTGCGTCCGAGATTAAAAAATCGGCCAAGTGCGAGTCCGACTCGCGCACGAAGGGTTCCGTTCTATCATCTATAATAGACAAGTTTCTACCTGTTTATTAAGATCGAGTAAAAATTGCTTAAAAATTACGTTTGTTGTATGGGATCCCCCCTTTAATATTAACTTTATTGTTATTTAATTATTTACTTTGAAGGCTAATATACAAGTAAATATTCTGTAAAAATTTGAAGCATCTACCTGTTACCGTTTTTAATATTGAGCAAAAAAATATTAATATTGTATATATATACAATAAACGTGTTTTTTTCGTATTTTCCCTTAATAATTATTGATATAGCGGCAACGGAAATACATCATTTGTAAAAAAATCAGCTTTCTAGCTATCACGGTTTATGAGATACAGCCTAGAGACAGTCAGACAGACAGCGGAGGCTTAGTAATAGGGTGCCGTTTTACCCTTTGGGTACGGAACCCTAAAAATAGTCTAAAAAGCCGAAAAGTTTTCTTTCAAAAGGTTTCTATTAACCTTTGGACAAATCAGATGAAACCGAACGATATTATAGTTGGATATTTCTTCCAAGTGATTTAATAATGTCTCAACCCTCGGCAATATTTGTCGCAGACAACGGAGTTGGAACATATATAAAAGTTATTTGTGATATTTCTGAACTGATATACCGCGGAGAGCAATGCGATTGGGTTTCGTATTTACTAGTATATGGTTTAGTACCTATATTTGTAATGAGAATAGTAGTCTATTTTTATCCTACTATAGGAGAAAGGCGTCTTTTTATTCGGAGAAAGCACTACACTCTTGCTAAGGTGGATTTGCAGTTTTAGACTCTTAGAACTTTGGTTTAATTAGAATATGGGTGAATGCTGAAATATTGTGATAGCCACTGGATTCCAGCCACAAAATACAAGCAGTGTTTAGTTTGTTACTCACCCTCTATGTCGATATTGTACAACCACCTTTTTGTCTAATAAACGTTTTTTTACTGGCCCATCAGGATATTTAGGCATTAGTAATTATTTCGGTGACTTAATTTGTCTGACGGTTGTTGTTCTGTTGACGGTTTATATTTGTCTGACGTGTTGTGTCGTGACGCATCAGAACGGTATCGATTTCATACAATATCAGAAGCCGTCACAACACAGAGCATCAGACAAATGTAAACGCTCCTATATTAATTGTATGAAACCGATACGACATGTCACGACACAACACGTCAAACAAATATAAACGCGGCTTTAATCGCTATTTTAATGATGACCTCTGAATGCCTCTGATGCAAATAATTGAGGATTACACAGGCATTTCATTTCTCTGTGAACATAAACTCACACACACAACCGACCACACTTGAACAAATACCTGTAGTTCAGACAAATATTTGTACTTAGCGGAAATCGAACCGCACACAATACAACAGCCAATCCCTTAACCATTACGATCGTTTGTAGGAGGTAATCCCTGAAAATTCAGGTCCGATTTCAACATTTCTTACACTGAAAGAAAGCTGCTTAATTCCTGAATAATAATAATAATAATAATATACCCGCAGGGCAGCTTGTGGCGAGCTGTCGGGCAGTAGCGACCCCGTGGACCTGACCTCCTGGGAGACCCTTTGTTCTTCATCTCTGGCTTGCCTTAACTGGCCGGCCAGAGTGAGCACTGACGAGGAACAAGGCTCCCACCTCACTCTTGCCTTCATTGGCTGGTTTGAGTGGAGATTCGCAAGAGCATACGTGCTCGGGGGAAGGAAGTATTCCAGTAAGATGCTGGTAGGGATCTTGACCGTACTTCCGGGATTGTCCTGATAGCCGTGGAATACCTCTCCACTCCTCTAGCACCTCGATATATGTTGCCCCCTTGTCGCTACGTCACTATGTGCTAGCGGCCGTTTTCGGGGGCCCATTTACTGAGTGTGCAAGTCACCCCCTGCCATTCTATCAGTGTATACAACCATTGGTCAGGCAGGGGCCATAGTCACTCCATAGTTTCTGGTACCTTATTCATGAAAGAATCCAAACCCATAGTCCAAAATTTTTGTAAGTTGCCATATTTTACAATAGTCCAACACCAACCGGGGGTTGTCCTTAGGTGCACTTACATAGTGCATATAGGGATAATCGTCGGTCGGTGTCCCATTCCACAAAAAGTTTTTCCTCAAGGGGCCTCTGCGAGTTGGCTTCGGCCCCTCGTACGCCTTCCAAAAGTCCGGGACCTCAGGGTCCCGAGATATGGAAACATATTTTAAAATAATAATATCTTAGGACAATTCACACAAGGTCATCCGATCCCAAGCTAATCAGAGCTTGTGTTATGGTAACCAGCCAACTGATATACATACTTATATAGTTTATAAATACATACATATTTTATAGATAAATTACACCCAGACACAGAACAAACAATCATGCTTATCACACAAAGTTTGTCCTGGGTGGGAATCGAACCCACGACCTCCGGCTTAGCAGTCAGGGTCACTCACCACTAGACCAACATGCCCGTCAAACGAATAACATTGGTTACGTAGTCACGCTAAGACCTAGGCCCGTATTAATAAACGTTACTCAGATCAAAACTCGTACTTGATGCCCAGTTTAAGATCTTGTTCGTATTAATAAACGAGATTGATTATGAGCTCAAGTTTCGGATTAAGTGTACGTCAACAGCTGAGTGTAGACTGATTTATAAACGAAATTCGACACTTAAGTATTGTACTTATGTGACGTATTCGTTCACATGGAATATAGCTGATCTTGGTAACTGAGGTGCGTTTATTAATTAGCGACGATCTTGAGTTAACTGTCATCGCAATAATCCGGGATCCAATGATATCGCACTTGACATCGCATCGCAGGCGACGGGCCTGTTAGTCTAGTGGTTAGTAACCCTGACTGCTAAGCCGGAGGTCGTGGGTTCGATTCCCACCCAGAACAAACTTTGTGTGATGAGCATGAATGTTTGTTCTGTGTCTGGGTGTAATTTATCTATAATATGTATGTATTTATAAATTATATAAGCATGTTTATCAGTTGTCTGGTTACCATAGTACAAGCTCTGCTTAGTTTGGAATTAGATGACCGTGTGTGAGTTGTCCCAGGATATTTATTATTATTATTATTTGAGTAACGTCTATTATTAATACGGGCCTTAAACCACAGGTAATACCGCTGGGGCAGTTACTCAAAATATAATAAAAAGAAAAACATAGACAAAATGAATCGCCAACTGCTAATGAGAATGACTATTAATAACTCTTTAGCTTCAAACCGAACGTTTACTTTCCAACTTTTTTATCTTTATTCATCTTTTATAGGCAAAAGTTGAGACATTTTCACTAAACAAATACCGACCTCGACTTTGTTGAAACTTTCGGGCTATTATTCAGCTGATTTTGTTTTTGACTTGTTTTTAAGCCCCAAGGCAAAAAGAGGGGTGCTATAAGTTTGACCGTTATGATTGTGTGTCTATCTGTCTGTGGCAGTATATCTCTTCAGTGGGTGATCTGGTTTGGCTGCGGTTTTTTGATGTGAAACATCTATAGCCGCACGTAAAACAAATTTCTGGCGTGGCGACGCATGCCGTTGCGCCGCGTCGCCACGCTATATGGTGGTGTATATATACAGTCACAGTCTTGTGTACTGTGTGGCGATGATGTAATGTCGATGTTTCACATCTGCCAGGCGTCCCGTGACGGCTCACTTTTTTTTTGTTTTAAAGTTGGTTATCTATCAATGATTCTAAGACATGTTTCATCAAATGCGGGTTAGCCATTTCGATGTTATGTTGCAGTATTAATCTTTCACCGACTAAACGACAGCCGGCTGTCGGGCTGCTATTGTCTTTCTATTCTATTGTGTCTCGAATCACGTGCGTTCGAAGGTTTAATGACTTTGGAGCGGGTGTTTTCAGATTTCAGCCCAGGAAACATAAACATCCTCAACTGAAACGGCAGTTCTTAATTCTGCTGTTTTGAAAAAGTATATTAACAAACGATTTTTTTTTATTTTGTGACTTAATACTTTAGATGTTCAGAAAATCAAAAAGACTAATAACCTAATGGATAGGTATTAGTTTTTTTCATCCTCATCTCCCTAGCCTTTTCCCAATCGTGTTGGGGTCGGCTGCCAGCCTAACCGGATTCAGCTAGATACCGGTGTTTTACGTGGAGCGACTGCCTATCTGACCTCCACAACCCAGTAACTGGGCGACACGATACCTCTTGGTTAGTCTGGTCATAGTTTCTGGCTAACCAGTAACGACTGTCAAAGTTCTACGAATTACAACCGGGACCAACGGCTTTACGTGCTTTCCGAGGCACGGGATGTCAGTGATGTCTAAGATAAACTTTAGAAAGTACATATGAATTGAAAAAGTCACATTGGTACTTGCCCGGATTCGCACCCACAACCTCTTAAGCGAGAGGCGGGCGCCTTATCCACTGAGCCATCACGACACTCCCGGTATTAGTTTTTTTATGAATGAAAAATGATATTGTAAATACTTATTTTTATTAAAATTTTGCTATCAAATCATAGATTTTTCCCAATATTTGATATTTTTTCCTAGATCGCTTAAAAAATGTAGTGCCTTGTGACAACAATGTAATATTACGTTCGCTTGAATATTAGCAATGCAATATTTCTTTGAAAATTGTACACATTACTTTTAAATATTATTTAATTAAATAACCTTCTCTTTGATGAACCGAGACTAATTTAGTCTCAAAGTTAAGTATATCCTGTTTGAAAATTTAACAAAGAGAATACGTTTACCAAAAGAAAAACAGAAAATCCATACAAAAGCGTGTCAAACTCGCGTAGTTTTTTTTTTGGGCAGTAGTAAATCATCATATGACTGCTCCCGTCCTGGGCGCGGCGGCAGGGCGTGTCAGACTGTTACTGACTAAAACCCACTTATGTTCCTTCGGTTGCCCTTTATGTTCCAGGGTCACGGTAACTATTATAAACATTCCGCAACCACGGAAACTCGCACAGATAAGGTTTCGTTCGATTCAGAGAATCATGATTTAAAATTCTGTTCTCTATCCTTTTATATCCTGCTGTGATGATCGTGTGCCAGTTGTTTCAGGATATTTATTTATTCAACTATGTTAATATTAAGTCCAAGTCTATCTAAGTCCCAGTGTTTTCAATTGAGCGACTGCCTATAGTTTTAGAGCTAAAGACAAACGACTCAAATGAATACCATGTTTTACACGGAGCGGCTGCCTCTCAGACCCCCCACAAATCACTAAGTAGCACTATACATATTTCTATAATACACAGATTGTCAGAAGTTAGGGCTCCTGTCTGCCCGTAAAGTAAACTTTGACAGCAAATTACAAACAAGACGGCTAGAATACATAAAATGTTATAAATATATCTTTGGACAACTCACACAGGGTCATCTGATCCCAAACCACAGTTTGGGATCAACTATGGCAACTATACTTGGGCCAAATTCGATAAAGAATACAGGTAAACAAATCAATATAGGGTTAAAACAACTCACTTTTTAGAAATCTTCTATTATTTACATGATTATCGCCTTTTTCACGCTAACTATTTATTAGGAATCCTACTGGTACATATTTTACCTCGTTATTTCGAAAAACTAAGCAACGGTTTGTTTACCTTTATTCTTTATCTAATTTGGCTAAAGTATCCATACTAATATTATAAATGGGAAAGTGTGTCTGTCTGTCTGTCTATCTGTATGTTTGTCTTTCTTTCACGGAAAAACTGAGCGACGAATTGACGTGATTTTTTAAGTGGAGATAGTTGAAGGGATGAAGAGTAACATAGGCTATTTTTTGTCTCTTTCTAACGCGAGGGAAGCCGCGGGCAAAAGCTAGTAGACAATAATTGATAAACATACTACCATTATAATGTACATACGTAGGTAGGTACTTGCTCTGTATTGAAAACCTCACACATGAGAGGCACATTAGACACTGAGCCATCAGAGCGTTAATAAAAAATGAAGGTAACCGATTTGTATCCCGAACAATTTATTACACGTTGCCATACAATGTTCTAGCGAATCACTCCTAAGTGTCAGGTTTTGTGAGAAATGAACTCGTATATCAGAAATAACACGAATTTGTTCGTAAATACTTAATTTCACTTGCAGAAGGAATACGTCTCAACGTAAAGATTTATATTTTTTTTTCTTTGGTGTATGAGGTTATTTCTTAAATCTGTGAGATAAATTCATTTGTTTAGCTTAAGAATTTTAATGCCTAGTTTATATGGTTATGCTTGGAATGAAATTGAAAAAACACCTAATTTGTTTAGTTTTTGGTATTAGCTAACGCAGGAAATCGCTGAGCAGTTAGCTAGTTGTTAGCATCATATCACTAGCCTTTCCCCAAGTATGTCAGGGTCGGCTTCCAACCCAACCGGATTCAGCTAGATACCAGGGTTTAATGTGAAGCCGCTTGTCATCTTCTTATCATTTACCCAAATTATGATAGGGTTGGCTTCCAGCCTAACCGGAATTACCTAAATACTTTAAGTTAAGTTACTGCCTAGCAGACCTCCACATCCCAGTAACTGGGCGACATGATACCCCTTGGTTAGACTGGTCAGACTTTCTGACTGACTACCCATAACGACTTTCAAAGCTCAACGAACGACAACCGGGACTAACAGTGGAGTTTTTTGCCCATTCTTCTCAATACGAAACAACATTTTGGAATGGGCAACTAGATTCACTTTTGTTTTGTAAATGACGTTTCAAAGTGCCTTTTTTGGTCTAATGAAAATAAATTATTTAACTATTGACTATTGATAATGTTGCCCGTGGTTGCCACTGATTAGTAATTGACGTCGTATAACCCATAACTTTCAATAGCTGCAGGATATACGTTTTAAAACAAATAAACTGTACTCGTGTTTGCAGTTTATGGCACTCGACGAGGAAGTATACCAGTTTTATTGATACAATACGAGTAAAGATACCGATCGTTGTTTAGAACGTTATTGTTTCATTGTGGGGTGCATGGACAGAGGGGTGCATGGACAGAAAACCTCCTCGTGTGCCCGAGGGCTGGAGTTCGCTTATGGATACGTCCGGGGCGAAGGCCAGTCCGAGGGACGGTGCACCCCGGGAGGTGTGCAACGACTCGCCACGGTACGTTGTGCCTGTGGGGTCTCGTTGCACATTTTCGAATATTCTGTCGCGGAGGACTCCACCACCTGTCCCTCTGAGTAGCAGAGGGCAGTGTGTGTTGGAGTCGGGGAACGGGCTCTGCGTGCACTTACCCTGCCGCAGAGCAGGCAGCTGGGGGTCGTCACCCCTAGCTGCCCCCGTTGATCTCGTAGCCCCGAAGACTGTTACGGTCATGTCTCTGACTTTCGACGGGGGTCGAGGGCCTTGGCTTAACCGCCCGGGCCGCGAGGAAGACAACCTCTATAAAAAATTACCTCTAATACCAAGTTCTGGTGCGTGGCGAAGGTACGAATGGCTGAGGAGTAGTGTCGTCTATTTTCGGACGGCGCATCAGTCTCTAGCGCACCCCCAGCCAGGGAACGGGTGGACCCTCTGGTTGGGTCACAAATGTACACTTGCCCAGGGACAGGGGGTTACCCTGGGTGTACTTTTTAAATCCCCCACACTCGTGGGACCAAATATGTCTGAAATTAACAACTTTAAAAAAAAAAACAAAACTGGAGGTAAGGGAGAGGCGCGGTCTAAGGAGACCGATGCGGCAATGGGCTCGAGCTCAAGAAGCTCGAGCTCGGACGGATCGAGCTCTGGTAGCTCGATCCGTGGAAAGAGGAGCCGCAGCAGAAAGCGGACGATGACGGAGGGCGCCTCGTCGTCCTCCGACAGCGAAGCGGCGGCACCGGCCCCCAAAATCCCCACCAGCAGGCGGGGTGCGGGCCGTGTTGGAGGAGGGGGGCGCAAGCTCCCCGCGCAGGAGGCAGCTCGGCGAGCCGAAAGGCTCGCTGCGGAGGGGCGTCACCCTGGGGCAGCCTCCGCGCAGATTGACAGCGCATCCACCACCGCGGGGAGCTCCAGGCCGGAGCACGTGGATGGACTACTGGAGGTGGTGACATCGGCGCTGGTGTCCGTGGCCCTTAAAAAAAAGAAGGGCTCAAAGGACAGGGCCATCGCCGATGCCACTGCCAAGATTTTGGCAGCGGCGAATGCGGAGGCTTCGGCTCCTACGGCGGTGGATAAGGAGCTGGCCGCTATGCGGGCCGCTCTTGAAGCTCTCCGGGAAGAAAACCGGAAGCTGCACGCCGAACTGGCCAGGCTCCGGGGGGACGCGCCCCGCACGGAGGAGCCCAAGGAGTCGGAGCGGGACCTGCTCCAAGCTGTGTTGAAGGGCATGGAGGACTTCCAGCGCCGGTTTTCGGTGCTGGAAGGCATAGTCCTCCGGCCCCCGCTCGCGGCCAGTCGTGCGGTCCCGGCTGCGTCGGCAGCAAGGCCAGCGGCGTCTTTTGCCGCTGTGGCCGCGACTCCTGCGGCGAGCACGTCACGACGTGCCGCCGCGCCGGAGCAGGCAAAGGGCAAGGCCGCAACGCCCAGCAAGGGTAAGGCGGCGAAGCCCAAAGCGGTGGGAGCACCCGCAGCGAGTGCAGCTGCACAGCGTGCCCCACCGCCACCCCCTCTCTCGTCGGCTGCCGAGCCTCCGGCCGACGCCGGCCGCTGGCAAGTGGCCGGGGAGAAGAAGAAGGCGGCCAAGGCGGCCAGAGCAACGAGGAAGCGGCAACGACAGAGGGAGCGCCGCAAGGCTAATAGCCTTGCGGCCAGGCTCCGCACTCCAAAGACTGCAGCGGTGGTAATCACCCTGCAGCCGGAGGCGGAGAAGAAGGGCGTGACCTACGGGTCCGTCCTTTCGAGGGCGAAAGCGGCGGTGGACCTGGCTGAGATCGGCGTAGCCGAAGGCCTGCGGCTCCGGGTCACGGCGACCGGAGCCCGCATGCTGGAGGTCCCCGGAGCCACCAGCGGCCCCATCGCCGACGCCCTGGCGGAAAAGCTCCGGCGTCGTTGCCGGTGGAGGAGGTCCGAGTGTCCAGGCCTACCATGCGCATAGATGTGCGCATCTCGGGCCTGGACGACTCCACCAAGGCGGAGGAGGTGGCAGCCGCCGTCGCCAAGGCGGGGGGGTGCCCCACTGAAGACGTACGGGTGGGCACCATTCGCCCTGACCGCTCCGGGGTAGGAGCGGTCACCGTGAGTTGCCCCGCACCGGCGGCAAAAGCCATTGCGGAGGAGGGCCGCAGGTTACTGGTGGGCTGGGTTTCGGCGCAGGTCAAGCTGTTGGAGCCCAGGCCTCTGAGGTGCTACAGGTGCCAGGTGGGGCACCATGTTGGTGTCCGATGCACCTCGGAGGTGGACCGCAGCGCCGACTGCTTCCGCTGCGGTCAGCCCGGTCACAAGGCCGGCTCGTGTACCGCCGCGCCGCACTGTTCCATATGTGCGGCGGCTGGCAAGCCGGCTGATCACCGGGCTGGGGGCAAGGCTTGCGCCCCACCCGCCAGGACCAGAGGCAAGGGCAGGAAGCCCTCTGCCGCCGCTCCCGCTGCTGCCCCCGCTGCTGCCGCCGCTCCCACGGCCGCCGCTGCTCCCGTCGTCCCCGCCGCTGCCGCGTCTGTCGCTGCAGCCGCGACTACTGAGGCCGCAATGGAGTGCCAATAATGGCCCCATTGCGCCTCTTACAGGCGAATATCAACCACTGCGTCGCCGCTCAGGATCTGTTGCTCCAGAGCATGGCGCAGTGGTCGATCAATATCGCCGTGGTCTCCGAGCCGTACTTTGTCCCGCCCAGGGATTCTTGGGTGGAGGACCTGAGTGGCTCGGTGACCATCATCTCGTCGGCCGCCGCCGGTACCCCAGCCCTCGAAGGCGTCAAGAGGGCACAGGGGTGCGTTGCGGCACGGTTCGGGGAGATCGCCGTTGTAGGCGTCTATCTCTCCCCGAGCCGATCCCTCGTCGAACTCCACAACTCCCTTATGGAGCTGAGCGTCGTCGTCGCCGGGTTCCGAACCCTCCCCGTGCTCGTTCTCGGGGACTTCAATGCCAAGAACTTGGCTTGGGGCTCCCGATACACTGATGCACGGGGCAGAATGGTGGAAAACTGGGCCCTAGAGGCGGGCCTAGTCGTGCTGAACCAGGGTTCCGTCCCCACGTGTGTGCGGATGCGGGGTGAGTCGGTGGTGGACATCTCGTTCGCCAGCCCCGCTCTGTCACCGCGTGTCGTTGACTGGCGCGTAATGGAGGAGGTGGAGACGTTCTCCGACCACCGGTACATCCGGTTTGACGTCTCCGCCCAGACCTCCGCTGCGCCGGTCCGACGGACCCCAAGCGGTCCGCGTTGGGCGCTGAAGCAGCTGGACCGGGAGCTTCTCCTGGAAGCCTCGATAGTGCAGGCCTGGGTGTCATCACCGGACAGGCCTGCCGACATCAATGCCGAGGCTGGGTGGTTCCAGGAGGCCATGTCCGAGATCTGTGACATGGCCATGCCCCGGTTCAGCCAGGAAGGGGTCAGCGCCAGGTGTACTGGTGGTCGCCGCAAATCGCGTCCCTACGCGAGGCGTGCGTGGCTGCGCGACACCCGTACACCAGACACCGCAGGCTCCGTATCCGCCCTGTGGATGCGGATGCCATTGAGGCGGAGCTGTACGAGGGGTACAGAGCGGCGAAGGAAGCCCTCCGACTGGAGATATTGCGGGCCAAAGCTTCGGCCCGCCAAGAGACGCTGGGGACTCTGAACCGAGATCCGTGGGGGCGCCCCTACTTGGCGGTGCGGGGCAAGCTCCGCACCGCGGGCCCCCCGCTGACGCAGAGTCTCCGGCCCCAGATAGTGGAGGGCGTGGTGAACGCTCTGTTCCCTTCGCGGGGGAGTTTTCTCCCCCGCTCATGGCTCCGCCACCGGCGGTGTCCGATGCGGACCGCGACGGCGACGACGACGAAGTTCCAGAGGTGACCGAGGTAGAACTGGGAGTGGCGGTGCTAAGGCTTAGGGCCAAGAACACCGCCCCAGGACCCGACGGCCTACCAGGGAAGGCCTGGGTCCTGGCCTTAGGGGCTCTCGGGCCTCGACTAAGGGGGCTCTTTAGCGCATGCTTGGAGGAGGGCCAGTTCCCACTTCGTTGGAAGACCGGGAAGCTGGTCCTCATACCGAAGCCGGGGCGTCCTGCGGACTCTCCGTCCGCGTACCGGCCCATCGTTTTGCTCGACGAGGCGGCAAAGCTCTTGGAGAGAGTGATTGCGAGCCGCCTCGTCGAGCGGCTGATGCGGGTGGGGCCGGATCTGGCGGACGGTCAGTACGGCTTCCGCAGAGGACGCTCCACGGTGGACGCCATCATGCGCGTACGAGCCCTCACGACAGGGGATGCGGTGGCACAGGGCAGGGTCGTCTTGGCGGTGTCTCTCGACATCGCCAACGCCTTCAATACCCTGCCTTGGGGGTGCATAGGGGCGGCACTCCGGTATCACCGGATGCCTGCCTACCTCTGTCGTGTGGTCGAGGCCTATCAGACGGACAGGGCCGTCATCTACCCCGGTCACGAGGGAGTGTGGAGTCGACGAGGGATGTCGTGCGGTGTTCCACAGGGATCGGTCTTGGGGCCGCTTCTGTGGGACATCGGGTACGACTGGGTGCTGCGCGCCGACCTTCCCGAAGGCGTCAGCGTAGTGTGCTACGCTGACGACACGCTAGTCCTAGCGCAGGGAGGGTCGTTCCAGGCGGCGGCCGACTTGATGTCGAGTGGTGTTGCGACAGTCGTGGATAGGATCCGGCAACTGGGACTTGAGGTGGCCCTGCACAAGTCCGAGGCCATGTGTTTTCATGGCCCTCGGCACCGGCCACCTCCGGGGTCTCAGATAACGGTAGGAGGGGTTCACATCGGTGTCGAGTCGACGATAAAGTACCTGGGACTTGTCCTCGACAACCGATGGAACTTTACGGAGCACTTCCGACGTTTGGGCCCCAAACTGGCGAAGGCCGGAGCTGCCCTCAAGCGGCTCCTGCCCAATCTCGGTGGCCCAAACGCCTCCTGCCGGAGGCTCTACACGGGGATCGTGCGGTCCATGGCCCTCTACGGGGCTCCGGTGTGGGCGCCCAATCTAGCCGCGGCTCCGGCCCGACTTCTGAGGGCGTCCCAGAGGGTCATGGCCATTCGCATGGTGCGGGGATACCGCACGGTCTCCTGTGAGGCGGCATGCCTCCTTGCCGGCGTCCCGCCGTGGGATCTGGAGGCAACAGTCCTTGCACACACGTACGAGTGGCGCGTGGAAGTGCAACGCCGGGGTGAAGTCCCGATGCCGCGGGTTATCGCGGCACGGCTCACGGAGCTCCGGCGAGATCTCATGGCGGAATGGAGACAACGACTGTCGCAACCTAGTGCTGGGCACGCCGTTATAGCGGCGGTAAGACCCCTCTTTGAGGAGTGGCTGGAGAGGCGTCATGGCACTCTCACGTTTCGCTTGACACAGGTCCTCACCGGACATGGTCAGTTCGGGAGGTTCCTGTGTCGGATTCGGGCGGAAGCGACGCCTGGGTGTCACCACTGCAGTAACGGTCGCCTGGAGGACACGGTCGAGCACACAGTAGAGGTGTGCCGCGCATGGGCGGAGCATCGACGTGTCCTCGTAGAGGCGATCGGCGGCGGTGACCTCTCGCGCCCGGCGCTGGTTCAGGCCATGCTCCGGGGCGAGACGGAATGGGATGCCGTCGCCTCCTTCTGCGAAGCAGTTATGCTAGTGAAGGAAGCGGCGGCGCGCGAGAGGCAACGACGAGCCTCTCGCCCCGGACTAAGACCCAGGCGAAGACGTCGAGAGTCGCAAGACGACTACCGGCCACCGTAGGCGCGGTTCTGCGGATGGCGAGCTATGGGTAGCTCGCCGCCCGGCTAGGACCAGGACCGCGTAGACGGCGCGTTTTGTTCCACGCGCGCCTCAAAGAGAAGGAGTCAGCACAGGAAGGGGCCCAACAGGGCCAACGCCTGCCGGGGTTGCGGAATGTTTATAATAGTTACCGTGACCCTGGAACATAAAGGGCAATCGAAGGAACATGAGTGGGTTTTAGTCAGTAAGAGTCTGACACGCCCTCCCGTCTCACCCAGGACGGGAGCAGTCATTGGATGATTTCCCACTCACCAAAAAAAAAAAAAAAAAAAATTGTTTCATTGTAAATATATTTTACTAGGTATTGACATTTACCTTTCGACGACCAAGCGATAGCCGGCTGTCGGGATGCTATTGTCATTAGCTTGCATTTGGTAGGTCACCCACACTTATAGGCCTAAAACATAAATGTAAAAAAATAGTGAAAACTACCTGTCTCCCGCCTGTTGTTTAATATCGTCTTTCATATAAAATACCACGTAAGTCATGAAAATTTCAATCTAATTTTATAGATAGTATAGATTAAATTAGTATAGGTACACCGCTGTCTATGATATGGTTTGACGACCACAGGTCAGTTGTTTGAACCACAACTACACATCAGATTAAAAATAAAAACGTCATCATAAGGATCAATCTCGCGTGACAGATGACACTTGACATTTATGTCATTAATGACATCAGACTAGTGTATAAACTACCTACATAAATTCACCCAGTATCAGAGCTACCAAAGTCGCTGGTGAACTTGCAAGAAATACCTACACATACATTTGAAACTAGTTACTTCTTCGGCGCTAAACTCTTTGTGGACGATTGACGATTGACTGCCATGCGTGATGATCCCTAGCTGTCCTTCACCAGTTGGTGAAACTTTTTAAAGCCTTGAAATCTTCTTCGATGCAGTCGCACCATCTCTTCCTTGGCCTTCCTCTTGGTCTCTTTTGTTGCGGCTTCCAGTCAGTGTTCATAATGTGAAGCTACAAAAAAGGTTATACATATCTATTCAACGTACATGCGCGAATTAATTATTATGTGTCTCATTATCATAACCTAGTAATTACAACAGGTGTGTCATGTGATATAAGCAAACGGCTTACTAGGTGATTCGGCCGCTGGTTTTTGTTCAATCCGGTCGAAACACGAATTTCATTTCAATTATAAAAGCGACCCATCCCAGCTTTGCATGGGTGTTACAAATCTTTTAAAATCTCGGGTTTTCTTTACTTTATACACATAATCCTGCCTCTTGAATTACTATCTCTATTAAAAAAGCCCTAAGTGTCTGAGCTCTATCTACGTACGTATAGGCAGCATATTTATTTATTTATTTATTTATCATATTTATTTTAAGCGACTTGGTTACATATTAAATGTTTAACCCTCTCTTGCACCTTGTAAGTGAGACATTTAGGCATACAAAACTTTACTATTACCTACATTTAATCTCATTTAAAGTTTTTTTCTAAATGTTCAATATTAGTTAGCTAAAAAAAATATCGTTTGACACACCACTCAAAAATAATTCAATTCCTGTTTCGACCGGAATGGACGTAATTTAACGGCCGAAACGGCTGCCAAGCCATGCAAACTTCTCATTATAATTATTTTGTTGTGGGAAATATCGGCTGTCGTATAATATCAGCCGTATTATTGTATCGGCTTTAGTTATCCGATCGGTTTGTGTTTTATCAGCAAGTATTAAAGTGATGCATGATGCAAAGATTATTTAATATTAGGGCTTGTTTAAGTCGAAAGCTTTACTACTATATAGCAGAATTATTTTGGTAATCTTCTATATATATAAAAGAAAGTCGTGTTAGTTACACATTTTAGAACTCAAGAACGGCAGAACCGATTTGGCTGAAAATTTATGGGGAGGTAGCTATAACCAGGGGACGGACATAGAATACTTTTTATCTTCTTTTTTTAGTAACCAAAAATTTGATATAACGCGGGTGAAACCGCGGGGGACAGCTAGTACGTCATAAATCAAGATCTAGGTGTACTATCCACAATTTTAAGCCCTTTAGGAATTGAATAAAAAAAATCCTTTCTTAGTGGCTTAGGCTTACTCTTCACAAAGAATAATCCTCCAAGTTTCGTGTCTAGTTATTGTTAAATATCAACAAACGCGTTGATATTAGTCAGTGAGTTTACTTCCGGGGCAGCGGTAACTATTAGAATGCCGTAACCCCGGCACGGAGGCGCGAGTAGAACAGCTACCCATCGCTCGCCATTCGCAGTCCCGCGTCTACGGTGGCTGGTAGTCGTCTTGCGACTTTCGACGTCTACGCCTGGCTCACTATCCCAGGCGTGAGGCTTGACGACCCCGCCGATCGCCTCTGGAAGAACACGGCGGTGGCCCACCCAAGCGATACGTGAGAGCGCCCGCCAGTGCGCCTATGTGTCTCAGCGTTATGTTAAATAGCCTATAACCAGGCCAAGAGTATGGAATACAATCGTAGTTTGGTTTAATCCCTTTAGTAGTTTTTAGCCCATACGTGCACATACAGACAGACAAAAAATTACTGATTGCATTTTTGGCATCAGTATCGATCACCAATCATCCTACAATATTAATGCGTACTAATATTATAAATGCGATAGTAACTCTGTCTGTCAGTCTCTTCTTCACGCTTAAACCACTGAACCAATTCGAATGAAATTTGGTACAGATATATAGTTTGGGACCCGAGAAATGACATATGATAGTTTTCGTCCCGGAAATTCCCCGGGAACGGGAACTGTTATTCCACGCGGACGAAGTCGCGGGCAAAAGCTAGTTTTGAATTTATATATAATTTTGCTTCACGACCCACTCTCATAAGCATACGAAACGACACCCCACATACTCGAATCAGGGATAGAACCTGCAAGGGGTTAATGTAAATAATTAATTAATTTACTAAATTAATTGATTACTTATTGTTTTTGACCAAATGACCCAATATTTATCACAAACGCATCGACAACCAAACACTTTTTACAACAGGGATAGAACCTGCACGAAGGAAAGTTGCCTGGGAGAGTCATTATTTTCACAAAAATCTTAACACCACTTTTTAGGAATCGAGACAGACAGTGCAGCGTCATCTAGCGAAATTAAACGGAAACTATAGAGAAATTTAAACCGTTGCGCTTTGGGTTTAATATTTTTTGAATGAAATGTCTGATTTGAGTAATTTAAAAAGTAATTAGTAGGTGTTGAAACAGACTTGAATAAAAAAATATTTATTTTGGTAAGGTTGTATACAATATTTTATTTTTTGATTGATTTGATTGATTGATGTGATGATGCGATTTTTTAGATTGACATAACTTTTTTATTTATGGACCGATTAATACAAAACAAAGACTAAATGTTAATCCCAGAAAACCGCAACGCATTAGTGAAAACCACATTCAATTAGGTTAAGCCGTTTCCGAGATTAGCCTGAACAAACGTACAGACAAACAGACAAACAGACAAACAGACATACAGACAAACAGACAAAAATTCTAAAAATCATTGTTTTGGGTTCTATTGCGTATATAAAGTTCCCCTAATAAAGTTTTTCTTATTTATCTTCCATGTACAGACACCGACCTTTTAGAATTTTATTATATGTATAGATTATTTAATTTTTCTTACATTATTTGAGAAAAATATTGTACTACTGCTACGATTTATGAACCTGTACATGTAAGCCTTACACCATATTTCAACTCCATCCATAAATACCCATTTTCTCCGGCCGTTGCAGTAGCATGCTTTCAAATTACACAAGCAGAACCAAATCCTATTGCCTTGTTTGGAAAGGCTTGGGAGATGAATCTCTGTATCAATATAATCAAACATGAAACTAAAACAACCAGCAATTTTGATACAAATATGGTCTATAAGCGGCTGTACGCTAAACAATGTCGATACATAAACCATCGCGTTCAGAGCGAGGTATATTCAATTTGTCAACGGATGAAAGGCTGTTAACGCTATCGATAAGGGTGGTGGTGGAGTGTGTGGTGTACGATGGTCATATGCGGTTATAACGTATGTACAGTTTAATGTGCCTGACTTGCGCTTTCGTCACTAGCGATTCATAACTGAAACCATAAACATTTTTAGCTCAGAAAGCGGACTTTTCTGGGCTAAAAGTGTCTTTGGGTTTATATATTTGTTACTTCTCAAATAACAAGCGTTTAGAAGTTTTGTGTGACACTATGTGCCTCGAAGAGGAAGTAGAGCTGTTGGTTTGCCCCCAGGCAGTTTAGAAGTATCATCGAATAAAGATAATGTCCTAATAATGGCCTTCGTGTCACCTTGTGGATAACGTTTGGGGGATCAACCTAATTTTCTATACTTTCGCTCCTTGAAGTTTTCCGTAGTTGATACGGCAGCGTATTTAATATCGAACAGAACCCTAAACACGGACTTCAGAACCTAAATAGTTATGATTTTTTTTTAGTGTTTCTATGTAGAAGATAGATGCGTCAACCTGAAGTTGTTCATACAATAGTCATCATGCTTGCAATAACCGTTATTTACGAACAAACCTTCCCAATACACCAATAAAATAATTCTGCATCGTCACAAAGCGCCAGCGTATCAAAAATAATGGACGTGTGCGGTCAAGGTCACATATTACTGGCTGAGGTTCCCGTAAGGCTAATCTAGGCTTACCCAGCAATCTTCTAGGGTAAGTGGCCCTGCTCAATCTAGCGTCAAATCATTGTCTTGGTATTTCGGGGTAGATGTGCCAGCGGGATTCTGAAAAATGAATATATTGAGGTCCGAGTTTGAGCGAGTAATTGTAAAAATATTTGATTTTGGAATTTATACAAAAAGTTTAATTGATAGTTCAGTTTGTCTTGTAAATTCAACTTCATTTTTTATTTGTGCTATTTAAGTATTTGCGGCCTTTCTACTGAAACGGCTGGCCTGGCCTAATTTTTGCAACACTTTTCCTAGAGATAAATGTAGGTACTTTAGCTTATTTAATTTTTTTTTATTTTAACATAAGGGAAAACAAACAGTAGTATATTAAGTGTATACAATAAGATTCTTAATACTAAGATGAACAAATATACTACCCACTACATTTTCCACAGATTACCTTAAAATTTTATTTTGATAAGCAGACATTAGCAGCTGAAGCAAATAATATAAAAAAAAACAATAAACAGAATAAGTAATTAAAATAAAAAATAACTAAAGCAGTGATACTATACCTAACATTTCTGTCTGGTGGATATAAGAAGGATAAGTCTAAAGGATATATAATAATGTATATCCTTTTTTATACCAATTATGCTACGTTTAATCTACGGGGCCCATCTAATTGGCGAGAAATAATGAGCTAGCTGCGAAAAAAATTGAAGCTTCTTTGAAAATTAAGTTATAAAGATGCAATTAGTAAATAAGTTTTGTATTTTAGGTAGCTGTCATTTAGTCCAATAGTTGAATTCAATGTTAGAATGTTTGAGTCATAGCTACTGCAAAGGATCCGCGACCTAGCTTTAAACCATTATAGTAAACATCTTAAAATATTCAAAACAGCAAATTGTAGGTAATTTGAATAATTAAATGTGTTATGTTTATAATATTATACATCAAACTCGATCAAAGCCTTTGAGCTAAGTATATTCCGTCAGAAATGTTGAGACCGATCGAATTTACCTTAAGTTGAGTCGATTTTCAAACGTGGACACTTTTTGTTGCCGACACGGAACACCAAATAGTTGTCTCTTATTGCCATAATATTTTTTTATTGTTTAATTTGTTCTTTACCTATATACCATATATAATATAATAGGTAAAAATGAATTACCAAATTTTTGTTAAGCATTAAGTTCTGAAAAGAGTACTCGTGGAGTTTCTTGCTTGTTCTTCTCCATAGAGAATATATCTGCCCACGATTAGAAACAAGCAACTAGCCCAACCTGAATTGGTCACATACTCGTCAGTATTAGAAACACAATCGATTGACAACTTTTTCTTCTCTGTAAAATGGCCAATTTCTCGCTTACTTGTTACTTTTAAAACTTCAACTTACATGATTCTACATTAAAATGTCGTGGTTGCTCAGTGATTTGGACGCCCGCTTCTCGCGTACCAGGTTGTGGGTTCAAATCTGGGCAAGTACCAATGTAACTATGTCAATCCATAAGTACTTCTAAGTTAATCTTGGACATCATTAACAGACAACCCGTGCCTCGAAAAGCACAAGCCGTTGGTCTCGGCTGTCTTTCGAAGAGCTTTGATAGTCGTTAGGTACCGGTAGTCAAAAGCCAGAAAGTCTTAAGGGTAATGTGTCGCCTAATTACTGGGTTGTGGACGTCTGGAAGGCAGTAGCTTCACTTAAGATACTGGTATATAGCTAAACCGGTACCGGGATTACGTATCTTGCAGAAGCCGAGCGATCGCGATAATTTAGCCATATAAACGTCAATTCGCGATAATTTAGCAATATAAACGTCAATTCAAAATACGTCATGTCAAATAGCAATCTAGCGATAGTGCTGCCTCTGTGGAGCAATCAGTTAACTAAAATATGCGTTTTTCGTTTGGTGGTTTCGTATTTAGTATGGTTTTTAAGAGCAAAGTTAAGTTTTTTTTTGTTAAAGGTGATATTTAATTAGTTTCAGCGATTGCTACTTTATCGTCATCGTAGCAATAAGTGCATTAGAACAATCAGCGAGCGATTAGCAATCGGTTCATACATAATACGTTTTTTTTTACGTTAAGCGATTAATCATCACCAGTTTCATAGGTAATAACCGCCGGTTATGTTGGAAGCCGCCCCTAACGCAATTGAGAAAAAAAGATGATAACATAATTTTACATTAAGTTAGTTGCTAATGCCAAACACAAGACACTGAAGTATCTTCGTTTGCACAATGCTTTATTTTGTGCTAACCCCTTTTAAAAGGTTCATTTGCATTTGGGTCACAGACGACAGATGACAGTCGTATCGAGTTAATTTTTGATTTCCATCCTCAATTTACTAAATCCGACGAATATATTATGTTAAATTGAATATGCTTAGAGAATAGATAAAAGAGTTCGATACGAGATGTCAAATTACTTGCGTAAAGGTGGCCATTGACGGTCATCTTTGCCCGTCAATTGAACTGACGCACGTTCAAAATTTGATCGTGAGTGTCAAATCAGATAGAGTTGGTTGGCCTAAACTATTTGGAGTGACGCCAGAGTTTTAAGAGTAGACTGAAACGAAAAATGACTATCAATGGCCACCTTAAGCTTTTGTCATTCCCATTCAATTACCAATCTATTCTATTCTACCATATATTCTATGCCAGTTGACTAGTGGTACTGTATAGCTGTGATATTACCTTTCACTTTATGTTATAATTAATTAAATACTACGTTACGTTTTTCCATGTGTGTTGGTTTTAAATATTCAGTGTATGAAATCTTTAAAAGATTGTAGAAGTCATTCCTCAAGAACATCGTTCATTTATTTCACACAAAGCTAGCATATGATGTCAGGTTCACTCAAATCTGTGTGCTTTTCTCTTCGAGAGAGCACCTGAGTCCCTATATGGTTATCGAAAAATTTGAAGAAAACTTTTTATGGACATAAAAAACTGACCTACGAGTTTGTTTCAGATGTTTCTATTTTAATTAAAAACAATATTGTCGTGTAACATGTATTTATTATTATATTGGTCTGTGTTTACTGATACGATACCGTGACTTATTGCGCAATGTTATGTAGAATAATATTAGTTATGTGTTATTTTAATGTATAAGCTACGAATATCTCGCAAAGCCACCAGCCAGACTCGTTAATGCCCGATCGTACCCGAATAATTTTATTTTGATGCGGAGTCATTTTAAAATTGTGATACTATGTTCTAAATTAAATATTAAAGTAAATTAAATATTAAAGTAATGTATATAGAGTATAGCTAATTTAAAAAAATAAAAAAAATACAGTGATTGAATTATAAAAGTTAGACCTGCTGCCGCGGACTTTTTTTAGAACATTTTAAGGGGAACGATTTTATAGTACATATTTTTTGTGTAACTTCAACCATTTACGCAATGCACGCAACGGCATCTCTAGCTTATATAACCTAGAAATAACTTCCCTTGATAAATGGGCTATCCTACATAAATATAATTTTCCAAATCGGCACAGTAGTTCTTGATATTAGCGCGTTCAAATAAACAAACAAACTCTTCAGTTTTATAATGTCCACTAAAACCACTTAATACTAACAATAATACATTTAAAACAATAAAAAAAATTGTGTAATTAGAGAAAATAATAAGGCCAAAAATATAAATACAAATAACACTGTCAAAATTTTTTAAAGTAAATTCATCTTTATTAGAAGCTGGAAAAGTTTAGGACAACTCACCCCAATTTACAACGATGACAAGTTTTTGACATTGATGACATTGTGATTTGAATTTAAATGCTATTTTGTTAGTAGAATTGATCTTCTGATGTTTCATCGTTCGTTTACTAAAAAAATCAAATTAAAAAGACTATTTGTGTGCTTAAATAATAGTTTTTTACCGAATGCCGAAGAAAGTATAAAGTCTGCTTGACAGCCTGTCTGGTTAATCTCCAAACCGTCTCGACCGATTTTTACGTAACTTTTATTGATACGCTGAATTATTTAGGTAATGAAATTAACTTAAATTGCAACAGCAAGAGACATGAAATAATTTTAATGAAATATGATTAAATACTGTAATGAAATAATACTTTAGAGGAGTTAACCTACCAAGAAAATGTATGAAAAATCGCGCGGTGTTTGACTAAACGTTACTTTTAGAAGAAGAATTAAAGTTCATGCTAAATAAATAAAAAAAAGCTAGCCGTCACGGGACGCCTGGCAGATGTGAAACATCGACATTATTTTGTTAAAGTAATATGATTGAAAAGAAAAAGCGTGGCGACGCGTCGCCACGGCATGCGTCGGCACGCCAGAAATTACGTGCTGCTATAGATGTTTCACATCAAAAATACTTCTAAGAACCCGCGTGCGCGCAAATCAATTAGTTTGTAAATAAAATGTGGAATTTCGTAGCTTCATTGGTTATGAACCATTGGTAGGAGACAAATACTCAGTGTAGATAATCCGCCCTCTCCCATGTTAAACCTTCAATCTAACGAGGTACAACACATAAGCTACACCAACCCAAGCCTTCATGTCGTTATGTATTCCATCATTCCTGAACGTGACTTTGTCATACATGCAAACATCTTGAGCCAATCTTGTTTTGTTTCATTACTTAATTTTTCAATTACTCAGTTTAGTGTTTATTTTATTTTATTTAAAAAGGAACAACAAACAGTTACATTATAAAAAACTTACAACTAGTCAGTACAAAAAAAAAAGTTTAGGTTATAATGTAACCCACGACGCTAAACTCATTAAATGCTCTAATTACAGGCACAATTAGAAAACTATTGGGTCTCTCGTGGATCCACGTCCTAGACACACGCAAGGTTAAGCTCAAAAGCACATTTTTGAAAAAAGAGTTAAAAGTTAAAATTTTAATGATAACTACATATTTGAAAACTAGCACAATGAACTAGGTGGTATGAAAGAACACAAAACGCCGAGCCAATTAAAGATCTCAGGCATAAAAATGAATCAAGAGGTAAAAATCTTAGGATAGTTTTACTAGCAAGTACGATCTAGAATTATAGAAATACAAACAGAATAAATACATATTTGACGGGCCTGTTGGTCTAGTGGTTAGTGACCCTGACTGCCATACCGGAGGTCGTGGGTTCGATTACCACCCAGGTCAAACTTTGTGTGATGAGCATGATTGTTTGTCTGGGTGTAACTTATCTATAATATGTATGGATTTACAAATTATATAAGTACTAGCTTTTCTTTTGCCCGCGGCTTCGCTCGCGTTAGAAAGAGACAAAAAGTAGCCTATGTTACTCTCCATCCCTTCAACTATCTCCACTTAAAAAATCACGTCAATTCGTCGCTCCGTTTTTCCGTGAAAGAAAGACAAACATACAGACAGACAGACACACTTTTCCATTTATCATATTAGTATAGTATGGATGTTTATCAGTTGTCTGGTTACCATAACACAAGCTCTGCTTAGCTTGGGTTCAGATAGCCGTGTGCGAGTTGTCCGAAGATATTTATTTATTTATTTATATATAACTAACCACAAAGCATTAAGGCCCCTTAAAAAGCTAGCATTACGCTGATTACGCGCAGAATTTGATTCTATGATTATGTGTTGAATGGGTTCATAGAAAAATCCTTACACAGAATATTAAAGTCCTTACCCATCAATTTATCAATATATCCTGATTTTAACCTTTTCACGACCAAGCGACAACCGGCTGTCGCGCTGTTGTCTTTCAATCGTGTCTTGAATCAAGTATTCTTTCAATTTTTTTTCCCATCAAATAATAGAAGCTTATACGCTTTAGCTCATACGTGTGTGCGTCTCGACCTATTTTTACCTTCGGCCATTATTGCCTGGTTTACTCCCTACTAGTGTTCTTATATTTAATACTAGCTTCTGCCCGCGGCTTCGCTCGCGTTAGAAAGAGACAAAAAGTAGCCTATGTTACTCTCCATCCCTTCAACTATCTCCACTTAAAAAATCACGTCAATCCGTCGCTCCGTTTTGCCGTGAAAGAAAGACAAACAGACAGACAGACAGACACACTTTCCTATTTATAATATTAGTATGGATAGCACATGCATTTATATCACAAAAAATGTACAAAATAAAAACCACCTACAAAATCATAAAATGAAAAAATAACTTAGATTTATAAAGATTCCATCGTCACATCATACCTGTATAATACATTTAAATGAACTTCTTTCAAATAACAAACACTAATAGTTACCGCGGCCCCGGAACATAAAGAATATCCGAAGGAACAAGGGTGGGCTTCAGTCAGTGAAAGTCTGGCACTCCCTCCCGCCCCGTCCAGGCTGGGAGAAGTCATTAAATGATTTTGCATCCATAAAAAAAAAACAAAAACATACAGATTGATCGAACTTCTTCCCTCATAAATCGGTTAGAAAGAAATCGCAATGAGATTTAGAAAACAATTGAAAATAATTTAAACTACAATCTAAAACTTGTGTGTGCCTAAAACACCTGATCTCTAATGCACCTTCATAAGCCGCTCCACCCTTACACAGTCGGTAAATATGTTACCCCTCCGAAACGATAATCCCTCGAGAAAGGTTCACCAACTTCGGTTTTAGGGCATCCGATGAAGTTCCCAAAAGGCGGCCCAAGAAATATTAATCGGGATTGCGAATTTCGCCGGAAATTATGCCGATATGAAGGTCAAAGAGGATATCTATTGATTTTAAAAGAATTCAGCTTTAGCTTTTAGTCGCACCTGGTGATCTCTCTAGGGATTATGAAAGTTCAAATTGTGGAAAAAAATGTTCGGTGTAATGTTTTAGACTTGTTTTATTGTTTTCTTTTTATTAATAAATGGGATTTTCTGGGGGCTGGCTCAGGCTTAGTAGGTTTAAAACCGGGTAAAAACTAATATGATATTTTCAATTCATGTGTAAGTACTGTTTACGTTTTCAGTTTTTTTTTAATCTGTTGGTCGCGACTTCATGAATGGTCGCCAAGCTTCATTTGGTGGTAAAAGAAAATATGCAAGGTCGAATAAAATAATCATAATTCTAAAAGGAAGGATGGGCTTGTTTAACTTTAATAAGAAAGCAAATATACGCTATTATTATTTGGTTTTGTGCATTTTATTAAAATGAAATTTATCAAATGCATAAAATGAGTGCCTTCCTGTTAAATACAAAGTCACACACTATCGGTTATTTTGCACTCTGTCGATTCTCTCTATCTAACTTGGTTTTCTAACTGTACTTTTTGCAAAAAATAGGTACTGTGACGAATTTACACATATTTATTATGCATGTGACGAATAAACTTTGAATGTATGGAGTTTAAAAAATGTGACGAATTTACTTTATGACGAATGTACAATAACCCTCTTTAAAATAAGTTAAATTTTACATTTTGTTTTTCTTTTATTCTGGCATATTAAATTAGTTTCTGGCATCAACTTCGTTCTTGTACC
Source organism: Athetis lepigone (assembly GCA_033675125.1). NCBI lineage: Eukaryota > Metazoa > Arthropoda > Insecta > Lepidoptera > Noctuidae > Athetis > Athetis lepigone. The sequence continues at coordinate 17,822,105 of CM066227.1, forward strand.
TACCATAAGTCTAGTATTCAATAAAACATGGCCTTTTGGCATTCAGCCAAGCAGATATTTAGTAGTAAAAGGATTGTATAAACTTCAAGTTTTCTTCAAAACAAACAAACGCTACCTCTTTATAATATAAGTATAGATAATGATAAAAATAAGTACAAAGTATAATGAAATTATATAAAAAAATCTATACATTTAAAGCCTTCGAACACACGTGATTCGAGACACAATAGAAAAATAATAGCAGCGCGACAGCCGGCTGTCGCTTGGTCGTCGAAAGGTTAATGTATAGAAAGCTTGGGGAGCATATTTATGTTGTACGGAGTTTATAAGCATCACGAGTTTATTTTCTAGTTGATAGATTTCAGTGTTTGGTACTCTAGAAACGCTAACAGGACCCAATGACTAAGCGACCGCTTTTAAAAATTAAATAGTAAGCGACTTAATAATAATCGCTGCATAAAGTTATGACAGGTTTATACGTCAAAAAATGTATGGTTACACAGGCTTTATTCATTGCATAACTTTACACAGTGATTATTAGTAAGGGCATAAGAATTTAAAAAGGATGGATGAGTGAGATAAGAAATTGTACAACGGCGCGGCGATTGTTGCGCAATTATTATATTGTCTGGTGGTTAACGAAACCATTTGTTTGCGAGTCTGATGCACACTTTTCCAGATTTTCATAGTATTTTTTAGCTCTTAACTTAATTTAATTGACCCCAAATTCTGATTTTTTTTGTGTGTTATTCTGATGTATAAGCTATATACCTATAAAAGGACTGTAAAGTTTCTTCAAAATCCGTTATTTAGTTTGGAAATCGGATATACATTCAAAATATAAACTTTCTCATTTATAATAAACAAGCTTTTGCCCGCGACTTCGTCCGCGTGGAATAATAGTTCCCGTTCCTGGGGGATTTCCGTGATAAAAACTGTTCTATGTCCTTTCTCGGGTCCCAGACTATATCTGTACCAAACATTCAAATCGGTTCAGTGGTTTAGGCGTGAAGAAAAGACAGACAGACAGAGTTACTTTCGCATTTATAATATTAAGTACGGATAAATAAATAAATATCCCCCGACAACTCACACACGGCCATCTGATCCCAAACTAAGCCGAGCTTGTACTATGGTAACCAGACAACTGATAAACATACTTATGTAATTTATAAATACAATCACACACACAATGGTGATAGGAAAGAAAAAACAATGTTATTGTAAAATTATAAACATGAGAGTAAAAGTCAACGAGTGAATAGAGGCTGGTATGATCCGAGCAATGAAGCGGAACTATGTCACCGCATGCCAGTTTGTGTCACTTCACACTACAGTGATGTTGCTCTAATTTACACAGCCCTGATTCTGTACTGAGTGTTGTTAATTAATAGAGTTGTAAGTTGCTTTTTTTTTTCAATAAAAAAAATATTTCAATGTCGTGATGGCTTCTCGTAGTCTGCTACGAGAAGCCATCACGACATTGAAATATTTTTTTCGCGGCTTTGATTCGAACCCGAACATATATCAATTTGATTTTGTCAATTTATGTGTACTTTCTAGAGTTTATCTTGGACATCACAGACGTCTGTAAAGGAAAACATAGTGTGGAAATCAGGACTTGTAGTGAATATGAGTCTGAAATCGCCAACCCGCCTTGAGAAGGAGTGGTGATCAATGTTCGTGCCTTTTCTGCATGAGAAGAGGCCTTTGCCCCGCAGAGGGACAGTAATAGCACAGTTTTACGATCCATATAGGCTCGTACTATTATATAAATCTATTCCACCACTCTGTCGCCACTACTGAAGCTTGCGTTGCGTACCCTCAACCTTATAGCTAGTTATAAGGACCGATTCTATTGTTTTCTAAGTTAATTCACAAAGAATAATTAAGAGTAGAAAAAGCTTTTTATAAAAGAACTGTAATGATAGTTGTAAGATGGGATAAATAAATAGGAGCAATGTTGTGCTGCTAGTTTAAGAAAACACGTTACTTTTACTATGAAAAAAAAAATGACTAACGCTAAAATTGAAATTCAATATTTGAAGTTTTCATTTCAATTACCTTATCTACAGGCACTTCTGAGCTTTTAAATAATCAGTCAGATACTTGAAACTTGTTGCTCGTTCCAGAACGAAGGTTCTCTATGCAAATGAAAGATGGCGGCTGAAGGGGAAAATTCAGGGACAATCTTTTCAATTATGTTTTACAAATGATAATTAGGTGTATGGAACAAAGTTAATCATATTTTCGACTGATTAATTGGTTTTGGTTGTGATTTTCGATTTATTAGTAATTTAGTGACCCATGTGAGAAACAATATTGTACGCATGGAAAAAATCAAGTATTCCAAAGTCAAATTAATATATTTTGCCAGATTGTACTTACATCTGATAAATTGACTGATTCACAGCCCAAAACGCTGATCCTAGAGACATAAATCTTGTAGGATATGTTCTTTGGGATGAGTATATAGCCACTAAGAAAAGATTTTTGGAAATTCGACCCCTAAAAGAAATAAAATAGTAAACGACATTTCGACATCCACGCGGGCCGCGGGAAAAATCTTGTTTCGTATAAATCAACGATTGAAAGGCTCCATTACGGTTCAAGTTGATACTAACACCCATAAATAATAATAATACCAGCCTATTAATGTCCCACTGCAGGGCAAAGGCCTTTTCTTATACAGAGAAGGCAAGAGCATTGATCACTACGCTTGCTCAAGGCGGATTGGCGATTTCGGACTCAGATTAACTACAAGTCCAGGTTTCCTCACGCTGTTTTCCTTCACCGATGTCTGTCATCATCATCTCCCTAGCCTTTTCCCAATCGTGTTGGGGTCGGCTGCCAGCCTAACCGGATTCAGCTGGATACCGGTGTTTTACGTGGAGCGACTGCCTACCTGACCTCCACAACCTAGTAACTGGGCGACACGATACCTCTTGGTTAGACTGGTCATAGTTTCTGCCTAACCAGTAACGACTGTCAAAGTTCTACGAATGACAACCGGGACCAACGGCTTTACGTGCTTTCCGAGGCACGGGATGTCAGTGATGTCTAAGATAAACATTAGAAAGTACATATGAATTGAAAAAGTCACATTGGTACTTGCCCGGATTCGAAGTCACAACCTCTTACACGAGAGGCGGGCGCCTTATCCACTGGGCCATCACGACATTCCATTCATACACAAATCAAAATCAACGACTCAACCCCATGACATCCACCCAGACTTCATCACAAAGTGAAACCGCAGCGTCATGGCTCAGTAATTCACGTTAAAACTCACAAAATGCAATTTCTTGCTCTCTCTCTCTCTATCGGAATGTTCATTAGAAGGCCGACCTTTGTTACGTCACTGCGTCAGCCATGATGAATGAACCTAATCCTTTTTAGCTCGCGGATTCAAAAATTTGCTTTGACTTATGTCTCTTTCACTCCTAAGCATCACAGATCTGGCTGTCTCGTTTCTGCGTAGAATGTTGTTGTTTGTGTGACTTAAATCTGTGTAACATGAAACGGGTGGATAGGGAATTGTTAATGTTTTGATTTGCTGATTTTTGGTTTTCTCGGGAGAGTTGTAACTGATTTTGTTGCTGAATGTTATTTTTTTATTCCAGCTTAGTTATATCCCTATTTTATTTATACTTTATAAAAAGGACCAAAATTGGACTTAGGCTTCTCAACTAGTCGATCAAGGTATTCCTTAAAATGTCCTTGAATTTCTTTTGTAACGAAACTAATTAGTAATGTCATTTACTTCATACATAAAATCAATATAAAAACACGTTTGTCTATCTGTGGACTTTTGACGCACTTCGAAAAGGCTTATCATTAATAATATTAGTAGGGACTAATTAAAATAATCTATGGTTAAATAATAGGTATAGTTGACGTTGATGTGATATTTTCTATTATTAATAGTTTTATTTTTGTTTATATGTGTTTGCTATTCAAATAGTCCGTTTGAAATAATTATTTTTGTTTCTGATAAAATAAATAAATATTTTGGAACAACCTATACCCCGCCTTATCAAACTAAGCAGAGCTGGCGCAAGGGTAATCAGACAACTGATATGCTTTTATGATTGATAGTACAAATATAATTATTATAGACTAGCTTTTGCCCGCGGCTTCGCTCGCGTTAAAAAGAGACAAAAAGTAGCCTATGTTACTCTCCATCCCTTCAACTATCTCCACTTAAAAAATCACGTCAATTCGTCGCTCCGTTTTGCCGTGAAAGAAAGACAAACATACAGACAGACAGACAGACAGACAGACAGACACACTTTCCCATTTATAATATTAGTATGGATTATAATATTAGTATGGATAAACTGGCTATCGGCCGCGGTAATGCCCGTGTGACTATCAAAACTTGTCTTCTCCCGCTTTGGACGGCGGGAGGGAGTGACAGACTTTTACTGACTAAAACCCTTTCCAGGGCCGCGATGACTATCGACACTTCCACTCTTTTTTACCGTTGTTTCTTATGAACTTTTTTGTACCAAAAATAGCTCCACGTTTATGGTTACGTGACGGAAGAGTCAATCCTGCCAAAATTCTAAACCACAAGTTGCTTTAAAATTCTGCCTATCACGAGGCCTCAGCAAATTCCCAATCATACGAAACAAAAAACTATTTGAAGTAAACACTATTTAACAAGCAATAAACGTATAATGAATGGTTTTTAGGGTACCGTACTCAAAGGATATATTTGGACCATAATATTACTATGACTCCGTCTGTCTGTCTGTTTGTTTCTCAATTTGTCTATCTCCGTCAGTCACCAGGCCGTATTATAGACGATGTATTTCCGTTATCGCCAAAACCTTAAATAATAAACACAGAATAATTAAGATATTTAAGTGGAGCTCCCATACAACAAATGTAATTTTTCTGCCCTTTTGTCAACAGTTACTGTGACCCAGAACACAAAGGGCAACCGAAGTAACAAGGGTGGCTTTTAGTCAGTAAAAGTCTGACACTAACGGACACTAGAAGTCATTTGATGATTTCCCACCCTTAAAAAAAATGATACGGATCTCACTCACTTACTGGACTCTAACTCGCACTTAGCCGGTTTTTTTCCATGGACCAAGCAATTGGAACCTTTGTCCCCAATTAGTGTTACTATACAAAGTTATTTCGACCGACACAGTGTTTTAATTCATAGGCTTGATCTATATGATCACGCTATGTGTTGCCATGAGGCCAATTAAATGTAGAAGGGACTTTAATTGACTTTTTGAGTAGTTTGTCATTCTAATGGCTAGTGACTCTGATTGGTAAGCCACCAGGTTGGAGGTCGTGGGTTCGAATTGACGGCCCTTTAAGTTTTTTAGAGGAGGAGTTAGTTTAGAAAAATCTGAATACTTTCTTTTTTTTTCTCATATTTTCACTTGGTATACAATGTAAAAAATACATGGCTCGCTTTGTCACAGTGTGTTGCGGGTTCGATTCTTAGAAGGGGTAAATAATTATAATTATTTATATGATTTTTGTCGATTTGTCAGCTTAAACAGGCTTAAAGACACCAAATTCTAAACTAACAACTTCACGTGCTTTCCAAAGAACGATTTTCATGTACACAAACATGGAAAATACTACTCATGCATTCAAAAAACGAAGATTGATAACTACTACTATTACAGTTAGGGGTCAAAATCATTAAAAAGAAATTAGGTAAACATTACCGAAAGCTTTGACAAACATCCCAGATTCAGCAACCGTTGTCCGATGACCGATTTGCCATTGGACTGTTCGTCGACAGGACGGTTCATTTATTTCCGTTTCGCCAACAGGGCCTTTCACCTTTGGACATTTCGTCGACAGGACGGTTCATTTATTTCCGTTTCGCCAGCAGGCCCTATCACCTCGAATGAAAACGGTGATCATAGGGCAATAAAACGGTCAAGCACGAGTCGAACGCAGTTCGAAGTTCTGTAGAACTAGCTTTGCCATCCATTTGAGTTTCTCCGGATTTATCCTAGCTTAGAGAGCATCCGGGGAGCGACCGGCTGGAGCTTCATTTGTATTCCCGGTTTAAAAATGTAGTCTTGGGCCGCTTGCGACACAAACGGTGCCAGTATGCTGTTTGCGCGTTCAACCGCGATATTCCGACAAACGACTTGTTTACTACCCTCTATTGTTGTAGTACCTATTTATTATTTTTTATACTTATCGAATACATTTTTAAATATCATTATAAAAACATTTAAAAATGTAAAAAAATATAGTTCTGTATTACCCAAACTGAGTTATAGAAGTCAAATCGCCTGTCGCTAGAATATTAGTATTAATTTACGTCTTGTCAGATTAGAAACCGATTCACACATATATCAGGCAGGTATATCGCCCATAATTTTATTGTTAGACACCGTTCCATTCAAGTGTCTATCTTTTTAATTAAGGTTCAGTTAACAAACGGATAGATGGATAAACAGGAGAGTCAAAAATAAGGCCCTGATTAGTACCTTTTTGGTATGAAACCCTAGAAATCAATCAATTGCGCGTCGGTCTCGCTAAACAGTGCCGTATTTTTGTTGTTTAGAAATTTCTCTTTACTACGGTTCTTGAGATACGGCCAGCTGAAAACCGGTCGGACGAATGGACAGCTGAGCCGAAGTAGCAAGATTTGAGAGACCCTGCACACATCCCCTTTTTTACTATTCGCAACCACTGCAACTCTTGAGTAGAGTCTTGGAGAAACGATTCAACTGCCTTGGAAAGAATCAGAAAAGAACAGCGGAGGAGTAAGAAAAGAAACGTTTTCTACTTCCCTGCATACCAAGCAGGAGACAGAACAGACCTAAGCCAATAGGCACAAAGGGGCAATTGCAACTGAGAGAATCTCAGATTGTCTACCACCATTGAATAAAAATTGTTAAAATTAATGGTAACACCCAAGGAACCCTAAAAGCTGTACATAAAGTACGAGTTGGTGTCGCTAGTGTCAACAGCACACAAAGAGTGACGTTCAAAAGACGCAACACGCGACCCAGAAAATTTTCTTTGAATCTCGAACCAGGTTTTTTCCCATGTTTACAAACAATTTTTGATAATGTACGCGTTTGAATCGATTCAAATGGATGTTGTTTTTTTTATTTAAAACCGCGGGGTTTGAGTTCAATGATTTCAAAAAGGAAGATGGGTTGGGTTTTTTTGCTGTGTAATAAAAATGTCTCAAGTTACTTACAAATCAATGAATTAAACTCTTGTTAAACAAACAAATAATACATTGGGAGATTCTTATAAATTACTTGATTGTAAATTATGTGAAAAGAGACGACCATTTAAGTTTATTTAGATTTATTTTCTGTCCGACTCTTAATTGGAACTTGGAACGGAGGACTATAATAGACAAAGTTAATAAGAAGAAGGAGTGAAAATCATATATTTGTAATAAAAATAATTATATTAATAATCAAAGTCGTGATGGCCTAGTGGTTAAGGCACCAGCCTCTCTTGCAAGAGATTGTCGGTTCGAATCCGGGCAAGTATCAATCTGACTTTATTAGTTCATTATGTACTTTCTAAAGTGTTGGGAGAAACGCAGACATGCGTTATGCCTAGTCCATTTGCATAGCATTACGCACAGACTTATATCATTGCGTCTACTTGTCAAATATTTTCATCTACGTTTATAATTTTCATAGTGCAATGTCTTTTTGTTAATCTAGTTAAAATAAATAATTTTCTACAGTTATAGAGTCTTGATCTTTTCTCATTTCATCATAAAGTTTATCTTGGACATCACAGAAATCGGTGAAGGAAAACATCGTAAGGAAACCTGGACTTGTAGTGAATATGAGCCCGAAATTGCCAATCCGCCTTGAGCAGGCGTGGTGATTAATGCTCGTACCTTTTCTGTATAAGAAGAGGCCTTTGCCTCGCAGCAGAACAGTTATAGGCTGGCATTATTATTAATTCTTCTTCTTCTTCTTAATCGTGCACTCTTGACAGAGTGGTAGTGATCATGGGAAGTCCTTATTATTAATATATTAATACAATTTATACTCTTATGTTCAAGCTTGAAGTCTGAGGTAAAACTAAAAACATTGTACTTAAATCTATAGACCGTTGACTCTCTTATATCGGCATGTCAATTAATGCGTTCTAACAGATTTTCGACCACTGAGCGCCCACTATTTACTATTACTATCCATAGCTACAGTGTATTCCCCAGTGCAGCGAGGTGATAGTGGACTAAGCTGTAAAGTAGTCCAAACAATGCGGCGTGACGGTAAACGCTGTGAGTGTGTAAATCGCCTTAGAAGGCTCAGAGCTCTCCCTAAACTGAAGACCTATTCTGTAAAAATCTCTATTTATTTCAGATAAGTGTAGTTTATGAGTTCATTCCTTCTCCGAAAAGAGACAGTAATGGTCTAGTATTATTATAATCATTTATGACTCGAGCTGTTAGATTTTTGGCTTTATTGATTTGTGTTTCTTAGTAAGAATTATCAACTATGCTTTCGGATGATATCAGTAGTTTATTCTGTACAGTTGATAACGCCAATCAGTCAAATAAACCTACATGTAGTAGCCGATCCCACTCTCGACTCACAATCGTATAAGTCTCTTCGTGTTTTTGAAAGATTTTGGTCAGTCTAATAAATAAATTATTCAGTTTATGTAAGTTGGATAGAGCTAGATAAATGTGCTTAGTCCCAAACGCAAGCTTGGTAATCGAAGCTTGTTCTTTTTCTGCATTAAAAGAGGTCTTGGCCCTGCAATTGACAAAAAGACTACCATTATAATAAATTAAATAAAACAAAGCTATTCGTGTTCCCGTCACTAACCGTAAAAACTCATTATCCACATCAATATGCTCACTTGATTTGTGTAGCTCTTGAAATTGGTGGCCTCGAGTGACGCGATTACGATCAACGCATTAACTAATTGATAACGTAGGTTGGTGACAGTTTGACAGTGTTTAATAGTCAGCAGTGAATCGATTCTACGGCTATATTTAGCAGGCTTTATTAATTTACTCCCGTACTAGCGTCAGTTGCGTCGACGTGTCGCACGAAAAGGATATTAATGGTGGTTTAATCAAATCCCTAAGGGAATCAGTGAGTTTCAGGAGCATTTTTAGTGAGATGTAACAATTAATGAATTCTTAAAAAATCACGGAGATGTTACTGTTTGTTTGTTTGATTGTAATGAATAGGCTCAAAAACTACTGGACGAATTTAAAAATTCTTTTACGCACTTTCCATTCGAAAGCTACATTGTCCACGAGTAACATAGGCTATAATTATAATATAAAGCTATGTCCCACGGGAGCGAAACAGTAACCAAAAACCTAATGTTACGTGCGTGAAACCGCGAGGAACAGCTAGTATATATATAAAATGGTAAACTGACTGACTGTTGATATATCAAAGTACAGCAAAAACCGCTTTTCCCAGAGATATGAAACTCGCAGGATGTGTTTTATATTAACTATAGGTAACCAAATCAAGGATTTTTAAAATTCCAACACCAAAGGGGTAAAATAGATGTTGCGGAATGTTAATAATAGTTACCGTGACCCTGGAACATAAAGGGCCACCGAAGGAACATGAGTGGGATTTAGTCAGTAAGAGTCTGACACGCCCTCCCGCCGCACCCAGGACGGGAGCAGTCATTGGATGATTTCCCACTCACCAAAAAAAAAACGGGTAAAATAGATAATGGGAGTTTCCACATTTACGCGGGCAAAACGCGGGCGAAAGCTAGAATAATATTAAAACGAAATCTGACTGTGTGGCTGACTGTTGAAATACCAATGCACAACCCAAAACCGCTGGTCCTATAGACAATACACTTTTAGAGTATGCTTTTTGTAAAGGGTAGGTTACCACTAAGGAAGAATTTTTGGAAATTTACCCTTGAAGGGGTAAAAAAGTGGATAGAAGTGCGAGATTCACGCGTACGAAGCCACGGGCGAAAGCTTGAATAATTTTAAATCATAAACTGCCTTGCTGACTGAGTCACTGTTGATATATCAACGCACAGCCCAAACTTTTGTCATAGAGACATGAAACTTAGAGGGTATGTCTTTTGTAAAGAGTTAAAATCCACAAAGAAATGTGTTTTAAAAATTCTACTCTAAAGAAGAAACTAGTGGATACAAGTGCCCAACGCTAGTGGTACAATTAAAAGTCAGTATTACTGTTATTGGGATGCGGTTGCACAGGTAGGGTCGTCTTGGCGGTATCTCTTGACATCGCCAACGCCTTCAATACCCTGCCTTGGGAATGCATAGGGGCCGCATTACGGTATCACCCCGCATCCGGGGATATTAACGGCGGTTTAATCAAATCCCTAAGGGAATCAGTGAGTTTCAGGAGCATCTTTAGTGAGAGGTAACAATAAATTAATACTTAAAAAATCACGGAGATGTTACTACACCGGTATCTATGTCCATATATATATAAAAAATGGTAAACTGACTGACTGTTGATATATCAAAGTACAGCCCAAACCGCTAGTCCTAGAAACATGACTTAGAGGGTATGTCTTTTGTGAAGAGTTAGTGACCACAATGAAATGTGTTTTGAAAATTCTACCCTAAAGAAGTAACAAGGATACAAGTGCCCAACGCTAGTGGTGTAATAAAATGTCAGTATTACTGTTATTAAACAAAATTATTCATATAATTTTACTGTATATGGTTAATTTACATTCATGTGTTCCCTGTTCCGTAATTTTGATTTCCACTGGGAATTATTATTCGCAGTACTGTCCAATGTTGACACTGAACAATAAGTACTGCAAATTCTGGTAATCCCACCGAGTGCTTCTAGCAAACAATTATGTTTATTTAATGTGTATTTTCGACACGTCCCACAGTAAATTAATCTAGTCCCGTAACGCGTTTTATACTTTTTAAAATTTTATCTGTTATCTGGCGAGAGGATATTTTATTTTCATGGGGATATTTTATTTTTTTGTTTTTATTGTCTGTGAAAAGTCTGGAGAAACGAAAGATTATGTCGGATTCTTTCCATTTACAATGTCAGCATGGTGAATTTAATTTCTTCTGCTGCATTAAATTTTTTTATATTTTTTTTTAAAGGAAGAGGGGCCATGTCTTTTGCACACCACCCCTGGCATTCATAATTAACGAGATAAATAAACAACACCGGCATTATCCGGCTCGAAGGACCAATGTTAGTGGGTGAACTTTATACAAACGCGATAATTTCATAAATCCAAGGCACACGAGGTTTATTATAAGAGTTATTTTGCAAAACAGCAAAAAAATTATTAAACATTATTGATTGTTGAGCGGATATCGTTCGGAGTTCTAAAACATTCTTCTAAAAAAATTTTGCAGTTTCAAAAATGCACTTTGTATATCTAGACCGTAGTAACTAAGTGCCACCTGATTGTTACATTGTTACCCAGTCAGAAAAGCGTATAGAGTAACAATCAAACGAAGTTCATAACATTCAGGCCCAAATGAACAAGTCACAAAGCACTTCCATTCATTTGACTGTGTCCAAACTTCCGTAGTTTCTTATCAGTGTCCTATTTCCCTCACACTGAAAGTAGGTTGGTGACGTCACAACTTCTTCGTAACCCAACCAAACCCAGTCGCCAGTAAAAATCTAAAAGGTTGACCAATCGTGCTGGGTGTGTGTTATTTATCTAAAGTAAAGAATGGATGTCGAGATTTTGGTTTGCTGGTAAACAACTTAATTCTGGGGTAAAAAACTCGCACTTGTACATAAGTTATTTGTATTTTGCTATTTGTTTATATGTTATTTTTATATTATGTGCAATAAATAATAAGAATAAAGGGGTTTGAAAACTTTTTATTTCTATTAATTCGACGTTAGCTAAATTTATTAAATAAGAAAAGAAGCAGGAGAGAGCAGAGCAGAGCTTATAGAATATCAAAGAACTCGCCGGAATCGCTGTCTTTACAATTGGTGTCCAGTAGTCTAGCTAGCAGCATTTTATATCATCATCATCATCATCATCATCAGCCCATAAGCATCAACTGCTGGACATAGGCCGCCTTACCCAAATTTATCCAGTGCATGGGGTTCTGTGTCGCCTGCATCCAACGGTTCCCTGCGAACATAACAAGGTCATCTGTCCATCTGGCGGGCTGAGCTGAGCTGCACTTGCCAATACGGGGCCGCCATTTGAGAACCTTTTCCCCCCATCCTCAATTGGTTATCGAGCTATGTGCCCAGACCACTGCCACTTCAACTTTGTGAATCGGTGAGCTATGTCGGTGACTTTGGTTCTCCTACTGATCTCCTCTTTTCGGATTCGATAATGTAGGGAAACTCCGAGCATAGCTTAATTAGCACGTTTTACATCAATGCCAATTCTTTGGCCTCAGTAAAGGCCAGGCCAGGTCACGTGAAGACCCAACCGCAATTTGGAGACTTTTTACCCATTTTAGAATCATTAATGGTATCAGATTCGAAGTCAAAGTCAATGCACTGAAACTATTTACAGAAGTAAATGTTTTACTTTTTGAATTGTCAAGAAGTCGGTCTGTTAGTCCGTAAATTGAAACTGGTCGCTTGTTTTAAAACTTCAATATTGCAGGACTTGGGAAGATTGAAACCACTTTTTGACTAATTTAATAATTTTATAGTATTATCTTTGTTTACATAATCGGTCTAATGTCATAGTTATATTGACATAAAACGTAGATTTTGTATGTCCTCATTCTAAAATTAAAGTTTCGCTGCTCGTTTCACCAAACAAGCAAACCAACTCTTTAACTTTATAATAGTAGCATAAATTGCCTGGAATAGAGACAATATAGCACAAAGATAAAAGTGGGCTGACAGTAAACTCAACAAATTAATTGACATACTTTTCATGACCTGTTCAAACGCGATTCTCCCATAGATTTTGTTTGTAAAGTAGTTTTTTTGCCAACTCAATTATTTAACCATTGATTTATTGATATTAATAATAATTAGTGCAACTAAAATAAAATTTAAATTTTCAAATTTCAGTATATTAAGGGATTTTATTTTTTAGTTAATTAGCTATTGCCCAATGTGTTACCAAAATAATGCATACATTATTTTTATTATCCATTCTAATATTGTGAATGGGAAAATGTGTGTGTTCGTTTGTCTGTCTTCCACAGCAAAACTGGGTGACGTATTAACGTTACTTTTTACGTGGAGATAGTTGAAGAGATAGAAAGGGATAGACCTTTACCTGAGTGCTGAATGGAGGGTTATTTGTCTCTTTCTAACGCGAGGGAAGCTGCGGCCAAAACTAGTATTGCTATAAAATTTCATCAAAATCCGAAGTAGAAAATAGATGCGAAAAAAGGTATCAAACATCCATTTACACACCCACTCAAACTTTCACATTAATTTGTAATTACTTCTACGATGTGCCCAATCCAAAATAATTTTACTCAATGGTTCATATCACCCGAGATAGATATCTGAAAACCTTTAAAAGCTGACTGTAACATGAAACGTAGTATAAATCAGAAGACAAATGGCTTCGGTAATGTTCCATGTATATCGTGGCATTAACCACAAAATACGCTGCAATTACACCAATACTGATGACACCTTCCATACCTTCATATACTACAGCAGTTAGCTCGTACTAATGGTTTTGTCAAACTGATGTACTTTCAGGTAGTGAAGTAGGGTTGATATTAGATTTTAGCAATTATCCATACTAATATTATAAATGGGAAAGTGTGTCTGTCTGTCTGTCTGTCTGTCTGTCTGTCTGTCTGTCTGTCTGTCTGTCTGTCTATTTGTCTTTCTTTCACGACAAAACGGAGCGACGAATTGACGTGATTTTTTGAGTGGAGATAGTTGAAGGGATAGAGAGTAACATAGTTTACTTTTTGTCTCTTTTTAATGCGAGCGAAGCCGCGGACAAAAGCTAGTTAACAAATAATTTTAAGATACAGCTTCCCAATATACTTGATTGGCCTGTTGCTCTAGAGGTTAGTGGCCCTAATTATTGAGAAGAAGGTCGTGGGTTCGATTTCCAGTCAGGCCAAACTTTGTGTGATGAGCATGATTGTTAGGACTATGACTGGGTGTAACTTATCTATAAATAAATAAATAAATATCCTGGGACATCTTACACGCGGTCATCTGATCCCAAGCTAAGCAGAGCTTGTGTTATGGTAATCAGACAACTGATATACATACTTATATATTTTTTTAAATACATACATATTATAGATAATAACACCCAGACACAGAACAAACAATTATGCTCATCACACAAAGTTTGTTCTGGGTGGGAATCGAACCCACGACCTCTGGCTTAGCAGTCAGGGTCACTGACCACTAGACCATCAGGCCCGTCATATAGGTAAGTATTCATAAATTATAGAAGAATGTTTATCAGTTATCTGGTTTCAACACAGGCTGTGCCTAACTTGGGCTCAAGGTTGCCGAAGCGACGACAGACATCCCCCGTCACAAGAAAAAAAGTTTCTTTCAAACAAAAGTGCTATCAAATGTAACCTAACACCACTTTGAGGCACGCCTCACTTTCTTACATAAAACGCCTTCCTCTACTATTAAGGCCACTTCCTAAGACCCAACATAGTATTTTACGCGCTCTAAAAGTGCAGCTGACAAGTACACATTAAGTGCAAACGCCATTATATCACCGGCCCCGCCTTTACAAGGCGAGGCTTGAATTAAAACTAACGCTAAATACTGAACAACACGCTAGCTTTTAGATTTCATGTAATTCTATGTTGCGCTAAATGATTGGTTCTCAAAGTTGCGTGTTTCGACCTTTGGGGGTCCAATAATAATAATTAGTGTATTACTGTCTCTCTGCAGGGCAATGGCGTCTAAGCATTAATCAGTTGCTCAAGGTGAATTGGTGATGTTAAATTACAAGTCGTCCCAGAGATGTCGTGACCACTAGGCCATCACGTCATCCAGACACTTAAGGATTTGTCACACTGGATACGTTCTGCGGCCTGCGGTCAGGTTTAAAGTGAACGCAGCCCGCATCATGTATGAACAACGCTGTCGGTCGGGGTCAGCAATCCCCAACATGCGTTCTTTGGTTGTGCTCGCACGATCAGATCGCATTCTATACAAAATATATTGATACCGACAATGTTGTTCATACATGATGCGGGCTGCGTTCACTTTGACTTGACCGCATGCCGCAGAACGCATCCAGTGTGACAAATCCTTTATCAATGTGACTTTTTCATTTCGTACCTTCTTAAATTTATCTTATACATCAACTGTGACATCCTATTTGTCATTCGTAGAACTTTGACAGTCGTAACACTAGTCAGAAGCCAGAAAGTCTGATCAGTCTCATCAAGGATTATCGTGTCACCCAGTTACTGAGTTGTGGAGATCTGATAGGCAGTTGCTTCTCGTAAAAAACTGGTATCCAGTTGAATCCTGCGAGGCTGAATGCCGGCCCTAACATTGTTGGGAAAAGACTAGGGAGGTAATGATAAGCAGAAGTCTACGTCAGCAAAAAACCAACTGAAGTTTTAATAGGGAATAAAGGAAATAACGATAGTTTTTTAAACAAAATGGCAGCGTTTCTCGAAATCCTTCATTATGCGCACCGCAAAAGAATGGAATTCCCTGCCGGCGTCTGTGTTTCCAAATGCATGTAACCCGGATGTATTCAAGAGACGTGTGCATAGGCATCTTTTGGGTGAGCTCGCTTCATCGGTACCCCGTCTATGCCCTCGGGCTAGTCTGGGACCAAGAGCAAGCCCATAAGTAATAAAAAAAATAGACATTGGTTTTGTTAATCACTTACACAGATATTATTGCATAATTTACTGGTACTTTTTAATTGTTGAGAAGCACGTTTGTCAAAAGCTTGAAACTATGTTATCGTTTTGAAATAATAGTCAAAAGGATGTACATATAGCAATTACTAAACTAACTAAGATATAATAATCATCACAAAACAAAATCGGAGGTAGATGGCTAGCTCTATACCGAAAAAAGTGGCCAGTGGTCAACATAAAAAAGTTTGAGAACCTCTGTTAAAAATTGTAGGTTTAGAATGATTTTTGCATATGTTAGCGTGGGTTTTCGAGGTCAGCCTATTATAAGCTTGAGTGGAACTTTGACATTTGGTTTATTTTACCAAGAATGGACTAAAATTATGGCTTCCAGGAAACGAACATAGCATAGCGTTTTTCCTCCCATTTTTTAAGAAAATTATAATGAATATTTAAAATTGTTTTATGTGAAAAGTGACAAGTAATCTTTATATAATAAAGCTCAAGTTTCTTGTTTGTTTAAGATACACTTATTTCTGAACTACACATCAGATTTAAAAAAAATATATTATCCGCCTTGCGGTTACACTGATGTTAAATATATAAAGTGATAGTGTAGATATCTAACAAAGTGTATACTATTCCTTATGAATCAGGCTATCACATAAAAAAATATTATTCAAAATCCAACGAAAAAATCTTACCATCAGCTTTTCCATGCGGTTTTATCCGCGTAATGATAGATTTTTGGTTAACTGCTCCGCTAATGTGGATCATAGCGAGCGGGATATGCTTATAGGGTTTTTTTCGTTTTTACTACATTTTCGTTCATGCTCCGGCTCTATTAATCATAGCGTGATTTCATATAGCCTGAGTAACATAGACTAACGTAGCTATTAACGTTACTATTGGGGCAATAAAATTTTAAAATTACAAAGTCAATTCTATGCAAACAAACAAACAATCAAACCTTTCCTCTTTATAATATTAAGGTGCTCCCTCACCGGGAGCATTCACGTGTATTGTAACATTATAGATTCGACTTTGAGCACTTAATAGCAAGATGGTAGACGAAGCGGAGCGCATAGATGTTACAAGTTGTATCAAGATATTACACATTGTATCATTACAAAGTGCGCTTTGTAATGCTCGGTTCTTCTTCTTCACTGATGTATACCTCGGTTCTCCTCCTTCGCTGATGTAATGCTCAAATCTGTAACGTTACATTACACGCGAATGCTCCCGGTGAGGGAGCACCTTTAGTAAAGGCAGAGTTAATTGTGAGTTGCCATTTTTTGTTAAATTTTGAACATAAAATAAGAATTATTTGCTCTAAAATCTTTAGCACAATCCTTTTAAATTCCGTTTTTACTCGTGCCAGTCCACGCAATTTCCCTTCAGTGGCCCGATCTGCTTTCCATATGCTAACGTTGTGGCATTATTAACTGCAACCGGCCACATGTATCGAAGACGATGTTAGTGAGAGCTGACGTCACAAAGCGGTGACGTCACTGATCTGTGACGTTACTAGGTAAAGACTTACTTATATAGGGTAACTGGTAATTAATTAGTGTAGGATACTTAAACATCTGACCTTGCTCATGATAACCAACAACTTTTACTATAGGAACAAACCTGAAATCGCGAAAAAAAACTAAGCTGTTCAATGCATTTACAACAGCTGATATTTTTTTCGCGATTTCGGCTTTGCTTCCATAATAATAATTGTTTGTTATCATGTTTAAGTATTATACACTCGTCACCCTATATTTACATTATTTTGTGGACAAACCATCAAAAAGAATGACTTTGTAAAAAGACGCGCTCGCGTCCGTTTTGCTTTGAACATCTGTTTAGCTGTCGTATGAAAGCGTAGTTCTCTATGGTCAAAACTTGAATAGAACTCGATAAATGCACGCATTTCTCATCCTCATGACGTACTAGGTGTATTTTTTGGTCTTGAATAACCCGCTAGGAGACGATTCTAATCACAAAAACCAACAACTTTAATTATGGAACCAACTCTGAAATCTCGAAAAAATATCAGCTGTGTCATACGTTATGGTTAGGAGGGCATTGAACTTATTGTAGAAACAGCTGCTATTTTATTCACGATTTTAGTGTTAGAGTTAGTTCCATAATAAAAGTTGTTTGTTTTTATGGGTAGAATCATCTCCTAGTAGGTTATGCAAGACCATATACACCTAGCGCCTTACTAATAAACGCAGCATAAAGTTATGACAGGTTTATACGTCAAAAAACGTATGGTTACACAGGCTTTATTCATTGCATAACTTTACACAGTGATTATTAGTAAGGGCACTAGTATATATAAGAATGATGAAAATCGTTTAGTGAAACGCGAAAAGAGCTAAATACATTTTTGTAGTTCCTTAGTTTACAAAAACGCTGTCTCCACTCTAATACGTTACCCCGTAAATATTACTTAGCACATTTTAGGTAAATTATTTCAGCACTGTGTCACTACTCGTGCAAGATAGAGACAGGAACATGGCTGACAAATTATGTTCTAAAGTATATTAATCTTAGTCGAAAACTGATGTTATTGTTTACGACGTTTCATCTTAGGGTACGTTATATAATGCTATATCTATCGAGATTATACTTATTGTTATTTTTGAATAATGATAGAATTATATATTATTTATCTATATTTACAAGCTGTCCCTCGCGGTTGTAACGGCCTAGTTCCCGTTCCTTTTTTTTTGGGAGTGGGAAATCAGTGCGGCGTGAGAGCGTGTCAGACTTTTACCGACTAAGACCCACTCATGTTCCTTTGGTTGCACTTTATGTTCCGGGGTCACGGTAACTATTATAAACATTCCGCAACCCCGGCAGGATTCCGCAACCCCGGCAGGAGTTTCCGTTCCTTGGGATTTTAAGCATGAAAACTATCCTATGTTTTTTGAGGATATAATGTTTGTAAGTTGTGAGGTTGTAAGGGGTAATATTTGGATCTACTGAACAAAATTCTTTTATTAATAGAAAGTCACATGATTTCTGACTGTCATAAACTATGCCCTAGTATTGTAAAATAACGCAAGTAAGACCACGAGGAACTAAAACTAGTTGATTCGGTCTGAAAAAACATCTCGTTTTAAGAAAGTCCTGGGTAAGTCCTTGCCACTACCCCGTTTTTATCCATAGTCAACAGTGCGGAGCGAGTCACCCAATAACGTAACTTTAAAGGTCATAGCACACTTAAAAGACTCTGCTTCAACACCGCTCCCACCCAACACCGCGGCCAGCGAGGCGTCAACTACCGAGCAGTCTGACGGCGGTAAGCTCGCGGACAGCGAGCTGTCTACTTTATAATGCTTATTTAAAATATATCTTAAGAGCAATATTTAAAGCCCATATTTAAATTATATTCTTTTTGCCGGGTGGGAGCAGAGTCGTTTAAGTGTGCACGTTTGTGTGTACCGTTAAGCCTTAAACTCTATAGCGTAAAGATAAGTTTAAATTTAAACACCTATATCACTAAGCAACACTGACTAAGTTATGAACATTATGGATACGCGTTATCAGTACTTCACAGTTGAATAATTAAGTCCTTGCCAGGTGAAAACTTTAATGGAATTATTCCCCAAGTGCTGGGCCAGCATTAATTAGATACAGTAATATTCTTGGTTGCTGACTTACCGATCGTTGATGGTAGAACGTTCTAGAAACTTGGGTTGTAATAATACTTACCTTTCTAAAGATAAGATATATAACTAGCTTTGCCTAGCCTGCGACTTACGACGACTCCGGGGGATTTCCAGGATGAAAGCTATCCTATGTCCTTTTTTTTGGGTCCCAGACTATATTTGTACCAAATTTCATTTAAATCGGTTCAGTGGTCAATCGGCGTAAAGAAAAGAAAGACAGACAGACAGAGTTACTTTCGCATTTATACGGATTGCTAGCTCTCCCTTATGGTTTCACCCAAGTTTGTGGTTACTGCTCAGCTCCCTTAGGGCGTAGCGTGATGTTAAATAGTCTATAACCCTAACCATAATAAATGGGTTATCCAACACAAACATATTTTTAGCCGACTTCTAAAAAAAGGAGGAGGTTCTCAATTCGGATGTTTGTATTTTTTTTTATGTTTTTTCGCGCATATCTCCGTCGTTTACAAACCGATTTGAACAATTCTTTTTTTGTTTGAAAGGGTAGACTTCCCAAATGGTCCCATTGTCATCAGGTCCAGGATCTGATGATGGTATCATGCCAAAATCGAGGGAAGTCGGTTTTTTTTTGCAAAAAATTATTACAATTCAACTCAGTACTTCAAGAGATTATCGCGCTCAACCAAACAAACATACTTCAGCATTAAGTATAGATGTAAACTTGTACCTTATTAACATATTGCCATATTATCTCTTAACCACCATTGGTGCAGCAATAATAAAAACCAATGAATCTAAATCCGGGCGTTAACAAAGTTCAAAGTTTAAATTCAATAAAGAGATTATGCATTATCAAATCTAAAATTTAGAGGGTGCTAAGGGTTTACGGACGGTAATAGAATTTTATCAGTGCTTCACAGTTTGCTAGCCGAGGCTACAACCTGTCTACCTGAGTCTTAACTTTAATAGCCTATCTTCAAAAGCTATAAGAAAGTGGAACTTTGTCGTCAAGCGCTTTCACTTCGACTTTGTAGTTGCTTCTTTTTTGCTCATTACTTTGGAATGTTTTTAGTAAAATTAATAAATGTTAATTAATTAATATAAATGGCCTAGTGGATAAGGCGCCCGCCTCTCATGCAAGGGGTTATGGATTCGAATCCTGGCAAGTACCAATGTGACTTTTTCAATTCACATGTACTTTCTAAAGTTTATCTTGGACATCACGGACATCGGTGAAGGAAAACATCGTGATGAAACCTGGACTTGCAGTGTATATAAGTCTAAAATCGCCAATCCGCCTTGAGCAAGTGTGGTGATCAATGCTCGTGCCTTCTCTGTGTAAGAAGAGGCCTTTGTCCTGCAATGGGACAATAATAGGCTGGTATAATTATTATTAACAAATATTATAAATGAGACAAATCGCTTAGTTACTAATTCTTGATGCAATCGTCACATGACCGAAACAAGGTTTTGTTTTTGACAATTTGAATTTACTATCTAAACTAAATAAATAGTCTTACATTAAAAATGTAAAGACAGATAAAAAGCTAGAATTTTTCTGAGCGCTAAATCTAGCTATGTAAAAATGAATCCTAAATCTTTATTTCTTTTGGTCGTAATTTAATTCATCTTTATTTTCAAATTTCTTCTTTTGTAAAAGGTTACAAAATTTATTCAGAATTTAGAGCTAAAATTACGCAGACAATTGAAAAAAATCAGAAATCCTTACGATTATTTTAGCTTCTAAGATGAGGTTGAAACAGCAATGGATAGTAAATATGATATCAGTAATAAATCTCGTCCGAATAATCTATATATATAAAACAAAGTCGGGTTTGTTACAACACTTATAACTCGAGATCGGCTAGACCAATTTTCATGGTTTTTGGTTCGTTGGATTTGTCCCCGCCCCGAATAGAATAGAATACGCCTTAAAAATAATGAAAAATCGACGAGAACATAATTATAAAAGATGAATCATTTTCCCCTATAGTTAATTCTAAATTCAATTAAAGATTGAAAACTTAAGAGAACAATAGTACTAGGAGGGCAGTAATGTGAAGTGATAATGTGAGAAAATTTAAAATACTGAGATACTTAGTACTTAAATCAATCAAAAGTACTAGGCGCGCAGTTGTGTGAAGTGGTTAATAGAAAATGTGAGCGCAATTTTAAGAAAATTTATGTTTATGAACTTAAATAATATCCATCCATACTAATATTATAAATGGGAAAGTGTGTCTGTCTCTCTGTTTGTCTTTCTTTCATGGCAAAACGGAGCGACGAATTGACGTGATTTTTTAAGTGAAGATAGTTCAAGGGATAGAGAGTAACATAGGCTACTTTTTGTCTCTTTTTAACGCGAGCGAAGCCGCGGGCAAAAGCTAGTATTTTATAATAATATGTATAGACTTGATAACAGCATATGAAAGACGACGAACATCAGAAATCATTTACCTACTTGAAATCAAGAAATTCTACAAGTTTAATTAACCATAGCTAATTTCAAAAGCAGACATGTTAATTTAACACAACTATTATGAATTTATGAATATTCACAGAATACCTTCATAACAATATTATTGATACTAACATAACAAAAACTTGCTTTTATTATTATCATGGAATAGTTTACTAAGCGCTAAATATTTTGGTTAATAATTCTAACAAAACTAATGAATATTACATAAAATTATTACAACTTACTAGACAATTAAATACAAATTATTCTCGAAGACAAAGAGCGTCTTATGTGACATAAATAACAATCCTTACTGGTAATTAGTGACTATTATAATACTTATGTATTATTATGTATTTAGAAGTTTATATACATGATAATATTCCGTGTTACAGGTTCATGAAAACTAATTACCGGTTACTCTATAATTTCATATAAATTGATATGAAGTAATAAAATAAATTTATTCAAAGTAGGGTCACTGATACAATTTATAGGGCGTTAAATTATAAGTTTATCATTTGTAGGTAAGCAAGTATCGATCAGGGGTTTCAGTTGAACTGTTATTACTAGGTTGTAAAGTAACATAATTATTATCTATAAGCATATTTTTTTCCCGAAGGCGTCAGCGTAGCACACTACGCTGACGCCTTCGGGAAGGTCGGCGCGCAGCACCCAGTCGTATCCGATGTCCCACAGGAGCGGTCCCAGGACCGATCCCTGTGGAACACCGCACGACATCCCTCGTCGACTCCACACCCCCTCGTGACCAGTGTAGATGACGGCTCTGTCCGTCAGATAGACCTCGACCACATGACAGAGGTAGGCCGGCATCCGGTGATACCGTAATGCGGCCCTTATGCACCCCCAAGGCAGGGTGTTGAAGGCGTTGGCGATGTCAAGAGACACCGCCATAACGACCCTGCCCCGTGCCACCGCATCCCCTGTCGTGAGAGCTCGTACGCGCATGAGTAAATATTTATATGACATTTGTGTTTCGTCTATCCGAGTCTGGCAATTTATGTATATAACATGGTATGGTGATGTGGGAAACATAGTGTATGTTTGTAAAATCAAATTAGTGAGGGGCAAACTTTTTTTTTAAGAAAAAGGAGTTAACCCAGTTCTCAACTATATCAAGCATTACCAATGTTTCAAGATTATTCATCAACCACTGACCAAGACCATCTCTAAAATATGTAAAGAAAACCCTTTTTCAAAATCTATTATGACCTCAATATAAAATATTATCAGCAAATTCTGCTTTATTAGTTGAGAACCCGGTTTACCTGGCAAACTTTAATGGACTACTTTTGGCCCTGGTAGGGCCAAGTTTTCAAGAACTTTTGCTCTAATAGAATCTGTGGTTTTTCCAAGTTTTTAGACTTAAGGTTCGTTGTAAATGGTCAAATGCTTCTTAAGTCCTGCCTTGGCTATGAACATTTTTGATTGTTTCAAATCTTTGCCTTTGCGGTTTTGGTAGGTAATAAGGTACTGTTATGTAATAATGCTTAAAAATATAATCTTATTAAAAATTGTATTCGTACTAATATTATAAATGCGAAAGTAACTCTGTCTGTCTATCCCGAAAATCCCTCGGGAACAGGAACTATTAATCCACGCGGACGAAGTTGCGGGCAAAAGCTAGTAATCGCAATTGGCAACACATGTACACGCGCAAACTTTTTACGTACTGACACACTAACGTAGTAGATTTTTATTTTTATGGATATTTTTATTTTTATACCAGTCAAAAGGAAATCTTTATGTATTTGTTTAAATAAACATAATTATATTTATTAAGACTCAAATGCCCTGACTAATAATCACTGTGTAAAGTTATGCAATGAATAAGGCCTGTGTAACCATACATTTTTTGGCGTATAAACCTGTCATAACTTTATGCAGCGTTTATTAGTAAGGCGCTATATATATTTATCATGTTAAATGGGTGTGAAAACACTTGAGGGCATTCGTGTTGTCGTAAATAAGAGCTAAAATATTTTTTTTATTTTATCTTAACATAAATTTATCTCACATTTAAAATGTCACAGACTTTATGTACCCACTCAGCCTGGATCATATATTTGATCTAGAATTCTAGTTCGTTCATTGCCTGTCCTAAGCTCAAAAATCTCCAATTACTAGGCACCTGGTACAAGCACTTATAGACGTAATAAAAATTTAGTATAAGCAATTTCGTTTCTGCCCTGTTTTCGTAAAGTATATTTTGCTTGGCTCTCTTTGGTAAGACAAAGAATTAAAACTCAAGGTTTTTTTGTTATTATTAATGAGTTTTGCACACAGCTGGAGGTTTTCCTTTGTGTAATTAGATGGATATCTAATTTCAGAAAGGTACAATTTTAGAATGGTTTATATTTATGCGGTCGGTTTTAGCAAGACTACCTTCAGGTCTTGTATCTGACATCGTATTTTAGGTAGGTAGCCGTTTTTGGGGCAATATAAAGATACGCGCGATGTATTCGCGCCATATGTATATATTGTATACCCTTGTTCAACAACAAGCGACGCTGAGCTGGTAGTTTAAAACACGTTCCTAAATAATAATAATCAGATCCAACCTGTCCATTCGCTGTTCTCCAGCGACGCACAAAGCCAAAGTTCGTTCGTACCACACAAGGGGTGCCCTTAGCGCAGTCTTCGCCCTGGCTGGAGACCCAGAATCTCTCTTGGCTTTAGAAGTAGTAAGCTCGCTAAGGCTTAGCGAGCTAGACCACGAGATGCTATGATATAAATAATAATAAAAAAGCCTAACTGCAATTTCCACCACTGAACCGATTTGAATGTGGTACAGATATACTCTGGGACCCTTAAAAGAACATAGGATAGTTTTCATCCCGGAAATCCCCCGGAAACGGGAACTGTTGTTCCACGCGGACGAAATTGCGGGCAAAAGCTAGTATACCCTATGTCAATTAAACTTTCAACGACCAAGCGACAGCCGGCGGAGTCACGTTTCTCGAATCACATGTATTCGAAGTCTTAATATACCCTACCACTCAAACGAATTTAAAGATAACTCATATGTCGAAATCACACACACATACATACATACGCTCGAAAAACATAACTCTTCTTTTGGCAGTCGGGTAAAAAGCAGTCGCGCCATTCGTATCAAGTTGACGTGTCAAAGTCTTCCAAAGATGCTTTAGTGCAGAGGCAAAATACATATCAAAAGACCCTTAACCTCATATTTTATTACTCAAACGAAAGGATAATTTAACCACACCTGTTGCACTAAACCCGATCCAAAATTACCTTTGTCTTACGTTCAAAGTTCAAAGAATTAATTAACTTGTCTACGTCAAGGCGTATGTTTGGATAGTTCAATCGATGTCAGCAGTTAAAAGGAAACGTTGGTATTGTGTTACTTCATTAACAGTGGTTTTTGGAAAGTGGGTTGGAATAGTGTATACGTGTATTTTTTTATATCATTTGTTGATAGTTTATAACGCCAAGCTATTAAACCTTCGAACACACGTGATTCGAGACACAATAGAAAGACAAAAGCAGCGCGACAGCCGGCTGTCGCTTGGTCGTCGAAAGGTTAAGTAATATTGTAAAGTATTGAAACAAAGGAGTTAAACTACTTTGTAAAGAATTTATAAGAGATGTTAAATTACTTAGTAAAGTATTTAAAATATGATTTAAAAGTGGCCAACATACGTTGAAGTTATAGTTTATGGCCATGCCAGCTTTACCTGTTATACAGCGACTTTGAGGTTGTAATAATACTTCTTCGATTACGAAGATTATCAGTGGTACACTTAGGGCCGATTTTTCAATCGCCAGATAACTTTTCTCTGAAGAGTAAGTTTGACGTTTTGACAGCTTTTGTATAAGAAATATGTCAAACCGACATATTTATTCCTCAGATAGAACTTAACTGATGATTGAAAAATCAGCCCTTATATCATTAGATATCTAGCCAATACTTACTAAGTTTGATTTCATGATACTCTTCTCAAAAAAGGCATTCTTGCGACGAGAAATCACTTTTCTTTATATTTTACTAGCTTCTGCCCGCGGCTTCGCTCGCGTTAGAAAGAGACAAAAAGTAGCCTATGTTACTCGCCATCCCTTCAACTATCTCCACTTAAAAAAAATCACGTCAATCCGTCGTCGCTCCGTTTTGCCGTGAAAGAAAGACAAACAGGCAGACAGGCAGACAGACACACTTTCCCATTTATAATATTAGTATGGATAGTATGGATACTATAGCAAGTAACAAAACACGGCACACGGCCCCACAAGTACAATCGAGTACAAACAACAACTTATTTTTACTACACCTCTTAGGCAAAAGTAGACCTAGAAATAATGTATAATGGCTTTTATGCCAATAACCAAAAAACTGGCCAGGAACCTGTTGGACATCTCAAGGGTTGCATATTACTACAACGTTCAAAAATACGCATAACTAGTACAATTTGCTGGGAAAAATACCTTATACGTTTTTTTCGAAACCTGGACTTGTAGTTAATATGAGTCCGTAATCGCCAATCCGCCTTGGGCAAGCGTGCTGATCAATGCTTGTGCCTTTTCTGTATGAGAAGAGGCCTTTGCCCTGCAGTGGGACAGTAACAGGCTTGTATTATTATTATTACGTTTGCTGAATGTACTATATTGTTTTATTAAATATAATTTTAATTAGAATACGGATGCATATTAAAGAACCCATAAAAACCAATGGTTTTTGTAATTAACTAATGAATTCCTTGTCTTTGTTTCAGATTGTGCAAAAGAAACCCATCCAGGTAAAATAATTACAATTGTTAAGAATATCTTAAGCTTATTGGGAGATCTGAGGTTCATAATAATTGCAGTATTTCACATAAGCTGCACATTTAGCATTTACAAGTTTCGATCCGATTCTAGCTACATAAATATACAATACATGTACGTCACTTAGCACGCCTTTCGGCTAAGCTATTCTCTCTCTCTATCTTTCCATTGTACTTTGATAGTTGTATGACAGTGACCGAAAAACAACTATTATTTATCTCGTCCTAAGGTTCCTGTTGGCACTTTGAGGAACCTTACATGTACAGGTATGATAGTAGACACATGACTTACTGTTATTGTCTACACTGTGGTCGGTGCGGAGAAGCTAGCATTTTTATAGACTACAAATAAGGGTACTTGTTCATATAAAAACGTTGTTATAATAATGTTCTTTTGTGAGCTGGAGTGTGAGGATAATGGGCTTTTGATATTGTGAAGAATTTGTATGCTGGGTGAGTGAATATAACTCTTTCAGTATGTTTCTTCTTAGTTTATCTAGAACATCACAAATATCTCGTCAAACCCGTTGAGGGTAGTTAAGTATTTAGCACCTCTAGACAAGTGTCATTTATGACGGGCCTGTTGGTCTAGTGGTCAGTGACCCTGACTGCTAAGCCAGAGGTCGTGGGTTCGATTCCCACCCAGTACAAACTTTGTGTGATGAGCATAATTGTTTGTTCTGTGTCTGGGTGTTATTTATCTATAATATGTATGTATTTAAAAATTATATAAGTATGTATATCAGTTGTCTGATTACCATAACACAAGCTCTGCTTAGCTTGGTATCAGATAGCCGTGTGTAAGATGTCCCAGGATATATTTATTTTTTGTAGAATAGAGCTCGACACTAGATGTCAATACTTAGCAAAAACCTTTGTCAACCCCATACATTTAACAATCTATTCTAGTCTACCATCTTTTCCCACAAGGCCATTTGTAAAGAAGTGCTCTATAGTCAAATTAAACGACAATCCGACACAAGGTTTGAAGGATCAGGCTCAGGGTCATCATTTTTATGTACTTTTCGACCACATGTCATACCTTATTTTAAACTTCGGAGGAGTACTACTCAAATTTCTAATGGAAAAACCCAATAGCAGTTTATCCTGACCAGCATTTCTAGACAAGTGGTATTGTAGAATAGTTTTTATAATATAGTTGGATAAGAGATGTCAAATTACTTAGGTAACATAACCTTATGTCAATCCTATATATTACTTTTATACTATGATATTACTTTTAAATGTACATAATATTTCATTAAATGCTACCTTCGTTTGAGCCATGCCACTTGTTCAGAGGTGCTGAAATCCACGAAGCCAGGGCATTCAAAACAACGAACAGTGGGCTGTAGGTCTACTATTATTCATTCTCTAAGGAGCTTGAATAATCGCAGTGCAACACCAAAGTACCTACGTTATTAAGGGCCATGAAAAGGGTACTTTACTTTTAAATGAATGATCATAAACGCGACACGCAATATGCTGAGTCAACTTGACATATTTGTTTCAACGCGTTTCGAGTTGACATATTTGTCTTTTAATAAAATAATAAATAAATAAATATCCTGGGACAACTCACACACGGTCATATAATTCCAAACTAGCTTGTACTATAAATAAATAAATAATAATAATAAATATACAGGGTGTCCCACAGCTATGCCACATGGAGGGAAAGTACCTTAAATATTGTAGATAGAACATTTTACTGAAAGAAGACATTATCTAAATTTTAAAAACAATTTAAGTTGCATTCATAGATTTTTAAATAATGAAACGGTTGGGCCGGGAATCGAACTTGTTTCTCGAGAAAAAATAATCACCCTGTGGTTTTATCATACCAATCGAAAGGTTTTTTCATAAGGATTATTTTTTGCTAAACAACATAGTGTCACAAATAAAAGGAAGACCGTGAATTTTAACATTTGATGTAAAATTTTGTTCTGAAAAGTTAAAAGCTTACATTGCCGTAAGGGCATACAATTGACAATCATAACTACTTATTACTAATTAATCTACCCACTTGAGTAGTACGCATCATTTATATCCACGACAACAAGACCAAAAAATCGTCAGGGAACGAAATAATCAAAAGTTATCAATTTGTATTCAAGAAGAAGGGACTAGTTTTGAGCATTTGAAAAAATGACTAATTTTGTATGAAAAATGTTAAAATTCATGGTCTTTCTTTTATTTTTGACACTATGTTATTTAGCGAAAAATAATCCTTGTGATGAAGCCTTTCGATCTGTAGGATAAAACTACAGGCTGATTAATTTTCTCGAGTAACAGGTTCGATTCCCGGTTCAACTATGTAATTATTTAAATATCTATGAATGCAGTTTAAAATGTTTCCAAAATTCAAATAATGTCTTCTTTCAGTAAAATGCTCTATCTACAATATTTAAGGTACTTTCCCTCCATGTGGCATTGCCGTGGGACACCCTGTATAATAAAAATAAAGAACCTACGACCTCTGGCTTAGCAGTCAGGGTCACTAACCGCTAGACCAACAGGCCCGTCAAACGTCTTGTCAAACACATCTAGCTGACTTGACTAAAATTTTAAATACAATACTTAAACATATAGATTCATTAAAGCAGAGTATCTAAACTACCAAGACTAACTTAAAATTTTGAACTTTTCTAAAACCTCAGCACAGAAATCTGGTAATTTCTTTTCTACCAAGAGCATAATTATCATTTTTATCACGCTAAACGATTTTATATTGACATAAATGATAGAGTTAGTAATTATTTTCATTTGGTTTTTGCTAATTGAATCTGAATGAAACCCTACCACCAACACAAATTATTTTTTCCACCCACACAATTTCTAATGGAATTTACCTATGATTTACAAACGCAGTAAATTTTAATCATGTTCACAAAAAAAAAGGGTTGTATGAACCGAGTCGACGTAATTGTATATTTTACATAACTTTGGGATTTTTCAAATTAGTTTAGAGTTTAACTGAATATGTAAAAAATACTGAAGCCATTTTTGTATCTAAATAAGCGTTTGGATTACTTGCTTGTTTTTACTGACTAACTCATTATTAATGCAAACCCTAAACCACTAAGTTTAAGTTCAGGATTTAACTTAAAAGAGTACATGTAATTGAAAAATTCTAAGTCTGAATAAAAGTAATCTAAAACCATTTTCACACACTTGTGTCTCTTTTAATATCAGCCTTTAACACAATCACTGTGAGTGTGTCCGCTGTAATAACGCCCTTTTACAAAAAATCCTTGCTCTACAAAGACGATACGAAAATAAATACAAACAAAAATTCACACTTTCGCCCTTTCAGTAAAATTCTCTCAGTAAACGCATTTATAGCAGTTTTAATGGCTCCAACCTCTATTGGGCCGATGACAATTACGTTCATTGCAAAGGCTTTCTCAACTCGTTGGAATTACGGCCACTTTTCTTTTACGCTTTCACCTTTTGTGACTTAATTCGCTGACGTTATGGCCTTAAGGAACTCAATGTAGGATTGTTCGAGTTTAGACAAGTGCAAGACTTTGTGTTTGAATGGAAATGTACTTAGGAAAGGTTATGTGATCAACGAAATTTGGTGAGAGATCATTTTTGGAGTTTAATAAAGTCGTGCTACTTTTTTTTGTGGAGTGGGAAATCATCAAATAGCTTCTCCCGTCCTGGGCGCGGCGGGAGGGCATGTCAGACTTTTACTGACTAAAACCCACTCATGTTCCTACGGTTGCCCTTTATGTTCCGGGGTCACGGTAACTATTATAAACATTCCGCAACAAGTAGTGTTACTTGAGGGACTACGCTGACTGTCTGTCATAGAACTGTAGCTGTAAACATAACAAGCTGTCCCCCGCGGTTTCACCCGCATCTTTGGGTACTACCCGCTCTTGTAGGTCGTAGCGTGATTTGTTATAAAGCCTTCCTCAATATAAAGGCTTTCGAACACAAAAAATCCAATTCGAACCTGCCCCCCTAGACAAGTGGCATTGTAGAATAGATTGTAGATTAGAATAGATTGTCAAATGTTTTTTTTTTGGGAGTGGGAAATCATCATATGACTGCTCCCGTCCTGGGCCCGGCGCGAGGGCGTATGAGAATTTTTCTGACTAAAACCCACTCATGTTCCTTTGGTTGCCCTTTATGTTCCGGGGTCACGGTAACTATTATAAACATTCCGCACCCCGGTTGTCGAATGTATGGGGTTGACATAAGCTTTCGCTAAATAAATTGACATCCCCATACATTTGACAATCTATACTATTACGCTATCTATTCTACAATGCCTTTTGTCTAGGGGGGCAGTTCTTACTGAGACTAGCGCGTACTTCAAGCAAACAAACTCTTCAGATTTATAATATTAGTAGGTATAGATTTTGTACTAGCTATGGCCAAGCGTCGCCTGGCTGGAAGGAAACAATAAACGGAGGATGGGGTATGAATTGTATGTACAGTCAAGTACAAATAAAATTTTACACCTACAGTAAGAGTCTTCCACTACCATATATTTTAACGATAACGGTACTACGTTCGATGAAAATTGGACCTTGAAGACTACAATTTAACTTGCAACTTTTTGAACAACACAGTACTTACGCAGATGAAGTCGCAAGTGAAAGCTAGTTTAAAAAATTAAATAAAGTTAGAATTCATAGGGGAATTCATTTTTTTGTGATATTGTACATTTATTATAGTAATGTGACCATATCTTACCCACATAGTTTACTCAAAAAACAACATTTCCACAGAAATTTGTTTTTCTGGCTTCTTGTTAAGCTGTCTTACTTTTTTTTTAGAAACCCCTCGTATTTAAACCTTGCTCGCACTTAACCAGTTTTTTAATACTTGTTGTGAAACGAGTTTGCTTTTAATCTTATTTTGGGTACGAAACCTTTTAATATAAAAGTTACACGAAACCGCAGGAGTAATAAAATGTAATACTTATGCAAAAGTGAGTTTCTTTATCTGTTTTGTAATGTAATAAGGTTCGTTAAAAACTAACAAACCCGTTTTTATGAAAGTAGCTTATTAACTGAGAAAATACGAAAACACGGAGAGTTTTTTAGGAGATTACAGAGTGTACGTTTTGAGAATATTTGTGCGCTCCAACTATTCTCTTTAGTCAAATGTCTTTATTAAAATGGAAAGGTAAGTATCAGTCAGTTCATAGTATCAAACAAAGGGCCGAATTCTCAAACGCGACTCAACTTTGAGACGCTCTCAAATCAGTTGCTGTCTTTGTTACTCTAAAGGGATAAAGTAAGGACAGCAATAGATTTGAGAGCGTCTCAAAGTTAAGTGGCGTTTGAGTATTTGGCCAAAAGTCGCTGTCTGCTGTCTAACTATCCCTATTATGTAGATGTTTAAATCGTCGAACACACGTGATTCGAGCCACGATAGAAAGACAATAGCAGCCCGACAGCCAGCTGGGTCAGAGCCCGTACGTCCCCTAAGATTTGTCCCCCAGCATAAAAGTTGTGGATTCGGCCCCTATATAGGTGCCCGTTGGTCTCCTGGTAGGGGACCAATTAATATTTTAATAAAAATATTATTTTTAAGGTACCCATTCGTCTCCTCTAATATATACACAATATAAGTTAAAGATTCGGCACCTATTCAGGTGCCTATTGGTCCCCTGAGATAAAATCACCTATATTTTACCTAAAAACGGTTAACATAGTACACTTGTGAACAGTTTATTAACGCAATTAATTTAATAAATCATAACAGATCATTGAAAAAAGAGCTACGATGAATGATAATCCGTCATGATAATAATGTAACCTGTCGATAGGCTTAGGATGTAATATTGTCTCTTTACGAATGGCTTGTTAAAAAACGGGTATTAATGATTGAAAACTTAAGAGAACAAAAGTACTAGGCGCGCAGTAACGTGAAGTAGTCATGTACGAAAATCTAAAATTCACTGTGTTTTTAATTTTCTCACAAGATCACCTTAATCAATTCAAAGTACTAGGTGCGCAGTAACGTGAAGTAGTCATGTACGAAAATTTAAAATTCACTGTATTCCTTAATTTTCTCACAAGATCACCTTAATCAATGCAAAGAACTAGGCGCGCAGTAACGTGAAGTGGTAAATAGAAAACGATCGATCGACGAATTGATTAATTATTTTGAAGACTGACTTTATGCCTAGAGCCTAGAGGCATTTTATTAAACTTAATCTTATTTGAAATACTTAAACATGATATTTAAGGAATTATTATATTTTTATTTTACCCTTGTCTGCGCGACTGTACCAGGACTATATACATGTACTTATATTAGAAGAATGAATTAAAATAAATATTCTTCAGGGGGCGAATAGGCCCCTCAAAAGTTCCAGGGGACGAATGGGCACAGGGTGCGAATCTTAGGGGACGTACGGGCTCTGACCCAGCCAGCTGTCGCTTGGTCGTACAAAGGTAAACGGTGTGTATAGACTAATAAAATGTAACATGCATGTAACAGAATTCTCATTGTGTGACGGTTTGTACGCACGAACCGAGCACACTACGCGCACGAACCGAGCACACTACGCGCACGAACCGAGCACACTACGCGCACGAACCGAGCACACTACGCGCACGAACAGAGCGTCAATGAGGACGGCAATTTTTTTCATTGCGTGTTACATTTCATAAGTCTAAAACCAAAACTACGCAACGGATTTTGATGCGGTTTTGTTTTTAATAAAAAAAGTCATCCAAGTCAAAGGTTTGCATGTATAATAAGTGCATACTAGAGAAAAACCGGGATTTTTAAAGATTTGTAATACCCGTGCCAGGCTGGGCTGGGTCTCTAGTTCAATTAAAAATTTCTGGTACTTATAAAATAGAAATGACTGTTCCCAATATTGTTTTTTGTAAGTTTTTCTTTGACGTTACTGACATTTGGAATCCGAAAACACGAAAAACAGTTGGTCCCAAATGCCATTTGTAAATATTTGACAGTTACGTTAAGGGTAATCAGAAGCTAGAAAGTTTGACCAATGAGTATCGCGTTACTCTTTTACTATACTTATATTCATGTGTAAATCCTCTTTTACTAGATTTTGGAAGTATGTGAGACAGGCACTCAAGTCTGTGTAAAACACTGGTATTCAAGGGCATCCAGTTAGAATAAAAACCGACCCCAGCATATTTAGCTATTAGTTTATCCTCGATTTATTACTTCGATTATGTGATTTTGACCCCGGTTTATGTCAAAAATCGTGGTCAAAATAATAACCGAATTACCCATTGTATTTGAAAAAAAAATATACACTCTCCACGTCTGCACCATTCGTGAAAAACAAAAGAGAATCGCAAATCATTGCCCATTCAAAACAGGACAAAACAAAGTCACATTATACATCACACATGTCAAACCGCTTGACAAATTGTCCAAATGATTCCCCTTTTATAGCAAATCCGACTAAAAAGGACCATGACAAGTCCCTTTTGCGATTACCAAAGATGAAAGTACTCATAGCAAAAGTGACATTTTGAAAGCTTAGACGTTTGTAGACGTTTGACCACAATTACAGGTATTATCTGAATATTTGTTTTGATGAAACCATTTATTGTTTATGTCCAGTACTTTTAGGCTTTCCCTTTCAAATAATGTGTATTTTGTACTTTTTTCCAATAGTGTGTAGAAAAGCTTTTTAATTGAATACAGAAATACTTTTCCTTGCTTCATCGTGAAAAAAAAAGAAATTGGGTGTATTATCATGTGAAACTGCAATTTTATATACATATTTGCTCTTAAAGTAGTTAAATGCTCCGATTTTAGTACATAGCACAAATTATTACGCTCTAGTGCTTTTTATTTTATACATTTTTAGTTGGTGAAAAAAGTGTTTACATTGTTGTTTATTAAACCTAAATATTTTATGAAACCATGAATGACATTTTTTAATTCGATTTTGAGAAAATAAAACGTAATAATAAACTTTAACCCATTTAACTTTACTTTAAATTTACATTTAGGCAACTAAATGCAAATTTTAATAGTTACTTTGTATTATCCTTAACCTTCAGTAAAATTATAACCTCCCTAAAAACCAAACCTAAAACATAAACTACCCAACACGTACTCAATAAAAAAAAATCCTCTACAGACATTTCAGATGTCCCTACATTACAGAACCATTTGTTATTCTTAAATCATTCATAATACGCGAAATAATGGCCGTCGCAGGCGACAGACGGAAGACATTTATTTCCTATTGTCGAGAGAAGGAACTCAAGTGAACGCGCATAGAATAGCGAGTATTAATCGCTTTGCAACGCTTCTGTCGGATGCATTGTGTTTCTTGAAATGCTTGTGGAACTGTTGTTACTGTTGTTTTAATAAATCTTTATATATCTGTCTGTTTTCCTTTTTTATTTTGTTGGGGTCGGCTTTCCGTCTAAATGGATTAAGAGCCCGTCTCACAACCTCGGCCCTTACCATGACGTTTAAAGTAAGATTGTTTTATTCCTGTTCCGGAGTGTGCAAGTGACAGCGTTAGACACGTTGTCTAGCGCCATCTCTTTCACACTAAAAGTAATATCGAAGTAATACTGCTATAAAGGCTTGTGGTAGGCCCCCTGGAAATAGTTCTATCTAAAAGATAAAATAAAAAATGGAACAGATTTTGTATGAATTTTTCTGTCAGATATTTTAATCTGAACTTATCAGAAGAATGTAAAACAGGCGCTTAGTCGAGTAACAATGTTTTGTATGACGTATCTGCCTATCAGACCTCCACAACGCAGTTATTATGTGACATGATACTCTCTTGGTAAGACTGAATGTCTGAGTGGGCTGCTTGACAACCGGGACTAACCACTATTCGTGCATTCGACATGGAAAGTACTCTACTAGTTTTCAGAGTCCGGGCTGCTACTAAAAATATCCTGGGTGTATACATTTATAACTTGTGCCCATGCATTTTCAAATATTTTCTCATTTCATTAGGAGGTAAAAAAAAATTAAACATGAAATCTGCCCAGCGGTTTTATTGTGCAAACATATTTGTAACTGAAGTAGTTTGGTCTGAGCGTTAATAACCACTGAAAAGCCTGTTTCTTTATACATAAATAAAAAAATGTACGTAAATGTACAGTCTTAAATCACAGATATCGTTGCAGTAGTCAAAACAACGGCTAACTCCATGTTTCCTGTAAAAACAGGTTCCTTTTTATAGTACAAAATAAAGGCAAATTCATATTTTTTAAATAAGCCAAATAAAATACCGTCCGAAACTCCACTTAAAAAAAACCTAATTCCACCGGACCGTTCAAATCCGCACCCGAAGACGTACTAAGCCAAAACTACGCCACGTTGGAACTTGTGTGGTAATGTCTCGCTTTAACATACGAACTTCAGGCTAATCCATGTTGATAGTACATCTTTAAGTCCCTGTTTAGTCTACAATGTCTAGATGATGTGTGATACTACACAACTTCTCCGGAATAATCCCTGTTGCTTTGACACTCGGCTTACTCGTAGTCAAGTCTTAGTAATTGATGTATGTTGCTTGTCCTGGACTAAGGAAATCTATTTATGTACTGTAAGTGATGACAAACATTTTGGAGACACGTGTTAGGAGTTTTTATTTATTTGATTTTGCACAAAGGAAGAAAGTGGATTTGATGCTTTAGACCGTTTGTCTACGGCCCCTGTCACGGTCACGTCAACGAGAACGAACTGACAGCGAGCCGAGGTTTGTTTGTGACGTGACGTGCGTTGGACACGCGACTATAGTAAATGCATAGTAAATGTGTACGCAGCCGTTTTGGCGCCGTCGTTGATGTGACGGTGACAGCGGCAGTGGAAATGGAGACTGACGAAATGTAACATGAAATGTAACACTAACACGCAACAAAAGAATTTGCCGTCCACATTGACGCTCTGTTCGTGCGCGTAGTGTTCTTGGTTCGTGCTCGCAAGCCGCCACACCATGTGAACTCTGTTACATTACATGTTACCTTCCAAAAATCCTTTATAGTGAATTGGCTTTTGCCCATAACTCCGTCCGTGTGGAATAATAGTTCCCGTTCCGGGGTTTTCGGGAAGAAATCTATCTTATGCCCTTTCTCGGGTCCCAGACGATATTTGTACCAAATTTCATTCAAATCGGTTCAGTGGCTTAGGCGTGAAGAGAAGATAGACAGACAGAGTTACTTTCGCATTTATGATATTAGTAGGGATAGTACGGATACTTACTTTTTAATAAGAACATACTAAATTCTCCTTCATGCCACTATGACCAGCGGTTTGGACTGTGCGTTTATTTAGCAACAATCAGTCAACCAGTCATGTTTACCATTTATTTAGGCAAAGTATTTGCATCCCTTTTTGTATATTCTTAGGCCGTATACAGAAAGAAAGCTGGAAACTTATAAGCGCTTACCGGCGCTTTCAGCGCTGGTCCGTTCTACACAAAGGAAGCAGGTTGAAGCAGACTAATCAAAATGTCGGAATGATTTGCTTGCAGTTGTTATGGCAACGCCCAGCGCTGACCAGCGCGTGTTGAAGCTTATCGATGTTCATATAATATTTTCCTGCGCGGATTACCAGCGTTAACAAGCGCCGGCAAGCGCTTATAAGTTTCCAGCTTTCTTTCTGTATACGGCCTTATATGCTAACACTCTAACACCTCACGCAGTCAAGCCGAACCTTAATAAGGAGCTGAACCCTTGATTGCTCGCTCTCTTAGCCGTCATGTCAACATGTCAAGAGGAACCGCTGTCCATTTGGAAAGGCAATATGTGTAATTTGTATTGTTTTACTAGTTTGTAAAGAAGAAACAAAATTAGTTGTTGTTTTTCAGAAGCGTGTTAGTTGATGTTCTTTGTTAAAAATATACTTTTGAAGTTTTGTACATATTATGTTTAATTTATACTATAATTTAGGCGTTGAATGAACTACGAGATTAGAGTCAGGGTCACTATTCTGCTACAGGGCCAGTCAAAATAATATAATATGATAACGTATCTTATTATTCAGAAGCCATTACAGAATACCTCTTGTATTGGTCCCAGTTGAAATGCAATGAAATCTTTTGAAGTTTCTAAAAATATATATTATAAGAAATGGATATATATATTATATTATAACTAATTGACTGAATGTTAATATTAACACACTGTCCAAACGAACGACTAGTAA
This sequence comes from Athetis lepigone, assembly GCA_033675125.1. NCBI lineage: Eukaryota > Metazoa > Arthropoda > Insecta > Lepidoptera > Noctuidae > Athetis > Athetis lepigone. The sequence continues at coordinate 17,859,881 of CM066227.1, forward strand.
GTATTCACTAAGAAAGGATTTTTGGAAGATTCTTAATGAGCCACAAAGAATGGGTTTTTAAAAATTCTACCCCTTAAGAGATAAATTAGTGTATGAAAGTTCGATATCCACACGAGAGAAGCCACGGGCTTAACCAATTTTTTTTTATACAAAATACTTATGAGGTTGGTAAAACATATCGTATAATGTTTATCAGTAGATAAGTACAATAACTATTGAACTGTGTTAAAATAGCTAATACAACTAATACACGCTGCACAAAATATTATTATAGGCGCAATTCACACGAAACGACGTGGTGACGATGACGTGACGCCCTCTCGACGTGCCTGTCTCGACCACGATACGTCACTCCTGTGTACATTGTGCGTAAAGCGAGTAATTTGTATGACAATATTCAAGGTACAGGATGTTCCATTAAAACTCAAATGTTGCTCTATTCAATTTAATGGCCTCGTTTTACACAAAGTATCATTTGAAAATGACAAATGGGGCGCTTTTATTGCCTCAAAAAATAGCGTAGCTGTTTTGTTTATTTTGTTGCGGCGACATCTAGTGGGTTGTGGAGGAGGTAATGTTTTTGAAGGAAAATGTTTCTTTTTTCTCAAAAACAAGAAAAACAATTTACATAATAGAAAGAAAGAAAGAAGAAAGAAAGAAAAACAGTTTATTCACACAGAGTGAGCTACAAATAATAAAAAAAAACTTATATACCATAATCCTTAAAACTAAAAACATTTAAGTAGCGTCACTACCGCGCGAAACGGCTAGCGCTCAGCATAATGCCGTGATCCATACACACGCACGAGACCCCGACGCTGGTTTTCAGCGCTAGCCGGCAATATGCTTTTTTTTGCCTCGGAACAATAAATAACGTTTGTTATTCACTGTTCAGAGACAAGAAAAACCACAAAGAAATGTGACGTTGTACCGGCGCGGCGAGCACAAACAAATATGTATGCTAGATACAAAGCAAAAAAAATAATAAAAATAAACACACTAAAAACAAACCAGTAAAGTAATTTTAAGATGGCAACATTCAGACAATTATAACTAAAAACAACACTATAAAATAAGGAAAAAAAGATAAAGCAAGTGACCATTAATATTGTATAATCTATGCAAGTGACCATTGATAGATGTTAGATAGGTATATGCAAAGACCTTTAATATATGATCCTAATCCAAAGAGGTAATAAACATCATTTGATCATGACGGAAAGAGCTTGGCGCTCTCAAGCTGTCCAGCTTTCGGACAGGTCTCCTCATATCCAAGATAAACTTTAAAAAGTACATAATATAAATTGAAAAAATCACATTGGCCCGAATTTGAACCCATAACCTGTCGCATCAGAGGGAGTTTGAGGAGGGAGAGGGTGGGTTGCACCTGAAAATCTGCGTCAGATGGTACACCTTGTCTTGCCAACCGACATTAGGCTGAGCTATGACCCTTTTGGCTTTATAATCATTATTATCTAATTTAGTTAGTAAATAAATATCGTCGGACATGTCACATACATCTGTTACTTATAGCACAGGATTTACCTAGTTTAAGTGACAGTGTTCATATTTTTCTAACCTTTATTGAATCAATAAATGATTTATTATTATCATTATTATTCCATTTATTAGGTAAACATACATATAAATTACATTTTTAAATATTAATATAAAAAATAACATTTAAAAATATAAAAAATAGTAGCCCACCGGCATCGGGAACAGGGTCCAAGCTACCGGTGGTCAGGGCTCCAGAGAGAGGAACCTCCGGACAATACGCGCCGTGTCCAGGAGTACCGCTTTCTGTATCAGGCCCTTGATCCAACTGCCTAGCGAGAGCCTTCTCAGATGTTGGTCGAGGCTCTTCGCTATTACGCCATTAGCCGTCACGACTATCGGCACAATGACTGCTGACTCCACATCCCACATGTCGACAACCTCGCGAGCCAAGTCAAGATACTTTGATTGCTTATCTTTTTCAGCTTTCACGAGGTTCTCGTCATGCGGGACAGCAATATCAACAATCATTGCGCGACGCTCTAATCGATCTATCACCACTATATCAGGCTTATTGGCAACAATAGTCCTATCGGTGATGATAGATCGATCCCAGTACAGTGTGATATCGCCATTATCAAGAACTGGGTCGGGCACATACCTGTAGTATGGCACCTCCGATTCCACAAGACTGTATTTCAAAGCAAGTTGCTGATGAATAATCCTGGCTACGAGATTGTGTCTATGCAAATAGTCTCCGTTAGCCAGACTAGAACACCCAGAAATAATGTGACGAATCGATTCTCCGGGACGGTGGCATGCCCGACAGATGTCAACCGTGCCGTCCTTCACAATATATTTCCGGTAGTTTTTAGTCATCATAACTTCGTCCATTATTGCACAGACAAAACCTTCGGTTTCTCCAAAAAGGTCACCGAAACGCAGCCAGGATACGGACGCTAGGAAATCTACATCGGGCCCATGTAGGACCCGATAAAAGCGCCGTGAAGCTCCTTGCCCTGCCATACAGTCCTGCGGTCGTTAGTGTCCAGTACCACAGGCTTGCGCCAGTTCTCGCTCGCTAAGGAGAGCGGGGTGAGGCCCTTGTCCACCGAAACTACATCCCGATGCATCCCCACGGCGGCCGATAGGAAATACTCCCTGAGACTGCATATCTCACGGTTGTGAAGGGTCTTGGCGTTTAAAAAACCTCGACCACCGCACTTCCGCGGGATATACAGTCTCATTACCGACGACCGTGGGTGATGCATCCGGTTTGCAGTCAGCAGACTGCGGACCCTCCTATCCAAGGCGTCTAGTTCAGTCTGTGTCCATTTGAGTATGCCGAAAGAGTACATCAAAACCGGCATGACCCAACCGTTGAAGGCGCGCACCTTGTTACCGCCTGATAAGAGACTATTTAAAACTTTAGTCAGGCGGCCAAAGAAGCGCTCCTTCAACGTTTGCTTCATGTCGGTAGCGTTGATGCCTAACGCTTCCGACATACCCAAATATTTGTAGGTTTCAGTTGAAGAGAGGAATATTTGTAGGTTTCAGTTGAAGAGAGGTTATTATCATTATTATTACATACGGTCATCTGATTCCAAGCTAAGCAGAGCTTGTGTAATGGTAACCAGACAACTGATAAACATACTTATATAATTTATAAATACACACAATCATATTAGAGATAAATTACACCCAGACCCAGAACAAACAATCATGCTCATCACACAAAGTTTCTCCTGTGTGTAATATTTTTAAGTTTTATTTATTTTGCTGTTGTAACAATGAACGCATTTTTCTTTCTTTCGGAGAAACGCCTTAACCACTCCCAGCCACTTACGGCCATCACGACAGTGGCGTAATATAGGCCAAAAATATCTACAATATAGTTTCCAGTAATAAATATAGTTTCCAATGTATGGTTATACATTCCTCAGACATGCAGATAGTTCTTTCGACTTTTTACTTGATATAAGAATTCCATTGATCTCAAAGTCGAGTTTTCAGCGTTCATGTATTATTCATATGATTTCCTTCATAACAAGTAATGGGAAATACCATGGAAATGTGCGAATAACTTTGTGTCGCGTCACGTCTGTCAACTATGATATAGAGTTCGCGTCCTATTTGTTGTTTTGCATTGCCACCCTGTTTTTTTTTCCATTGCCATCGACTTCTGAAATCTATTTTTTTTCTGTTTTTGTTTGTGAAGGCTGCTATTTTTTTTGTGAATAATATTTTGGTCTTTTGCTTTTAAGGGACTACGCACACTTATTCAGCTCTATTCAGCTTATGTCCGTAGAAAACAACGATTTTGTATGAAGACGCGTACGCGTCCGTTCAGCTTTCCGCGTCCTTTCAGCTTCCGTACAAAATTGTTGTTTTATATGGGCATAAGCTGAATGGAGCTGAATAAATGTGCGTAGTCCCTTAGTGCCCAAAAATCTAGTCCAGCTATAGTTTGAAATATCATGAAATTAGATAAGAAAATCGTCGTTTTCTTGAGAATTCTACCACCCTACACCCCTACCTACCTGTTGACTATTGGACATTATTAAGTATATCTTTTCATACACAAAAATGATTTTCGAAATAACCAACCAACCTACATAATATGAAAATAGATTCCGACGAATTGAGAACCTAATAAATGTTTATCTTAGACACCATAGACATCCGTGAAAGTAAAATAACGTAAGAAAACATAGATTTATTAATAGTTCGATACTCTAAATTCATCTTAAGCAAGCGTGACAATAATGATCGTGTCTTCTTTGCATGAGAACAGGCATCTTTGTCTTACTGTGGGACAGTAACAGAGTGGTATTTTTTTATTACTTACTAGCTTTTGCCTGCGGCTACGCTTATGTGGATGTCGAACCTAGAATTTCCAAAAATATAGAAATAATTTTTGCAATTTTTTCCAATTTTCATGTCTCTAGGACCTAGGCTGGCTCTAGATTAGGGCTGCGCGTCGGCATATCGACAGTCGGCAAGAGTCAGTCAATCAGTTTGCCTATTTATATTTATATAGATTTTTATAAAATTAGAGTAAAATCTTGCAGAATACAATTTTAATAGAAATGTTTCATTATGAAGTTTGATTCACCTACATTTTACAATATATTTACTTAATGAGAAAATATCTCGTATCAATATCAAGCTCCTTTTAATAGTCAAGAGTGAATCGTGCCAATAGGGCCACAGGTAACTGCAATATTAAATCAATTCAATAACTCTAATGTGATCCATATCTACCCCAGCTAAGATATCAGTTCAATAAACCTACGACCCAGACTTAGCTTATAATAAACTTCAAATTGATCGCTGTTTTGACATAGGTTGAATCGTCTTGACATTGCCAACCCCAATTTAGAGCTTAAACTCTTAAGAATTTCGGCCAATAATGAATAAGCAAAACCTAAAAAAGATTTTTTATCTGTCAAAAACATTCAGCCAGAATAAAATAATTTAAAACCAATTTGACAGACATAAATTTTCAATCAACCAATTCGAATCGACCACGACCTGTCATTTTCAAATCTATTTCTGTAGTTTGAAATTCGAACGCTAATCTTATAAACTAGACTACAGATTATTAAAACGGTGGTTGCTGAATCGATTCGATAATTATAATCGATTTTATAATTGAAACCGATTGCAAATTCGGAATGACGTCCCATCAGTAATCGAGATTGGTTACATTTGAAGTTGAAGTATAAATTTAATGAGAAATGACTTGAATTCGTGGGCGTCGTGATGGAACTAATTTACATGAAGCTTGATTAACTTTGGGACTAATTGCACAAGTATTCAAATAGTTGAGCTGTTTCTTATGATTTCGTCCATAAATTTTCATATAAACTTTCATCCCTATTTTACCCTATCGAGCCCTCGACTGGCTTGTATTGTTTTGCGTCTTGCGGGCGCGATTTTCAGATGGAAGAATATGTATGGCCTTACAAGTGTGTCACACGCACACAAACTAGGCGCTGAATTACTGCGCTTACAGTTATGTCAAACATTTAAAATTCGAACCAAAAACGAAGTGGCCGGCAAAAACTCGTTACATTACTTACTCGTACAAAAATAAAGCTGATAATTCTGTAATATCCTACAAGATGAAAGACGACGCGCGGAATCACAACTTGTATACAATAATCAATCCTATTTAATCCTTCTAACACTCGTGATTCGATACACAATAGCAGCGCGACAGCCGGCTGTCGCTTGGTCGTCGAAAATTGAAACCTTCGAACACACGTGACTCGAGACACAATATAGGGCAATAGCAGCGCGACAGCCGGCTGTCGCTTGGTCGTCAAAAGTTTAATCCTTCGAACACGCGTGATTCGAAATTCAATAGAAAGACTAGCAGTCCGACAGCCTGCTGTCGCTTGGTCGTTGGAAGTTTAAAGGACAAGTTTATTTGTTAAGACCAAGCTATCAATTAATACACAGTTGGATCACTTTACTCATGAATTAGCACAGACTCTTATAATTTCTATTTTGTTCTTGCCCTACTAAGTTCTATTTTCAGTTCTCAATCTATTCATAACTTTGCTATTTTGTCTCCTCACTATTATAAGTCGCAATTCTAACGAACTTTGAAGGTATGCGTAGAGGTGACAAGGAGGTTTTACGCACAAGTTTTACTTAACATTTACGGTATTGGAGAAAATTGCGTTCGGAGTTGCTAATAGTTCTTAGGCAACGACTTTAGTAAACTTTTATGTAAGAGCTAGAAGCTTCGCTTGGCACACTTAAACCGAGATAAATAAAATGTAAGTTAGCCTGTGCCTTAGCTAAAAATAATTTCAGCCTACAACTGTAGTAGCATTAGGTTTTTTTTATCAATTACTAGCTTTTGCCCGGGCCTTCGTCCGCGTCAGATCATCATCGGATCAGTGGTTTAGGCGTGAAGAAGAGACAGACAGACAGACAGAGTTACTTTCGCATTTATAATATTAGGACGGAAGTACGGATTTATTATTGATTACTTTCTTGTGCAAAAAACATAGTTATTTGAGTGCAAACAAGAATTTTGTGTATGGTGACTATACGTGAGGACTTGTTATTGGCTTTGTAGTGATTATAGTTTTCTTTCTGTATTGGTTTTATTAGCTGTAAGTCCTCCATCATGTAATAAATAAATAAATAAACTGCCCCACTCATTGGCAAAAGCCTCTTATCACACAGAGAGGGCACGAGCATTGATCTCTCGATTGATGATGACTCTGACTTGCTTAAAGGGCGTTGACGATTTCGGACTTAAATTTATTATAAGACCAGGTTCAAGATAATACAGTATATATTTTAGGACCAACATATTTTTTAAAGTAGTCACATCCCACCGTCTTTGTTTAAGCCTGCTGCGATGTCGTTTGTCTTGGATAAAGACCCATTGGGTCATGCGCTTAACCCAAGGACCATTTGAAATGCGGCAGATATGTTGAACAACCTAACACACGTAATCATTTTGCAATAATTAATTTTGCCATTGTAAGCGGTTATTTTCATTAGAATATTGATAAGGAAGTCATGCTCTGAGCATAAAATATCACATAGCACTTATTTTTGCTCTAAGCATTATGTTAAAACACCTAAGTAGCATTACTTTATAGTGTGTGATTATCAGATCAAAGCTGAAGCAAAAACCTTTTTATTTCCATCCATTTGATTAGTTGAAAGCAATTTTTTATGCCTTAGAAATACTTTTAGACTAACTTATACGATAAAAGACTTGCTTTTAAGTAAATAAATCAATTTAATTAATTTTATTAGCTGCCTGTGAAGTGAAAAAGACTTCGGTTCTACTACTTTCATTAGTCCGATATTTATAAGAAATGTTTGTTTTGTGTACTTATAAGTGTGTTAAGTTTTACGAACTCATTGTTTGGACATACGACGTGTTTTTGAAAAATGTATCGTGATAAGACTCACGATACATTTACATATTACAATTCAATTACAACTCATTTGTATTTTTTAACCGACTTCAAAAAAAAGTAGGTTCTCTGTTCGACCTGTATGTATGTATGTATGTATGTTTGTCCGCGATTATCTCGCGTTTGGCTGAACCGATTTAGATGCGGTTTTCAGCAAAGTGTTTGTTACATTCTAGGGAAGGTTTTAGTATATAATACTAATAGATATCCCGTGACGTTGCCCGCATAGATCACGTTTTGCTTTCTTGGATTGTAGATTTTCAAAGACGATTGTATGTTTGACCGCGATTATCTCGCGTTCAGCTATACCGATTTCGATGCAGTTTTCAGAAAAGTCTTTGTAATATTCTGTGGAAGGTTTTAGTATATAAGACTAATGGATATCCTGTGACGTGGCGCGCATAGTGCCGTTTTCATTTTATAAGATTATAAGTTTATTTTGAGAGCTACCCTAAAACGTAGTCGGATACTGAGACTCTAACTAAAAAGTAAAAAATAAAAAGCTTTTTTAAAAAAAGATAACCGACTTCAAAAACTAAAAGCTCAAAAATAACTATTTCGGAAGTCGGTGGCTTCTCTTCTGCCGGTCGATTTGTGTTGCCACCGACTTCCGAAATAGTTATTTTTGAGCTTTTAGTTTTTGAAGTCGGTTATTAGAAACCAGTAATTCAACGATCTGTCAACCACTTATTATCAATAATAATGTAATTGACTATAAGCGGTTGACATATCGTTGAATTACGATCGAATTGTCGTTCTATCGTTTGATTTTACGTGAATCGGGCTACTGGACTTACACGGTATGTCCGAAATCGCCGATCCTTCTTGAGCAAGCGTGGTGGTCAATGCTCGTGTCTTCTCTGTACGAGAAGAGGCCTTTAGACCGCTATCAGCAGGCCCTTTAACTGAGTGCAGACCAGTGCCCGTGCATTACTCTACAACTCTGCACAACAAGGAGCATTGTAGAATAGATGGTAGAATAGACTTGTCAAACTTAGCATAAGCTTTTGTCAAGTAAGTGAAGAGCTAGGTTCCACAGACAACCAAACAGATAGACAGACTTACATAGCGGTCAAAATTATATTACCTCTTTTTGCGTCGCGGGTTAATAAATACGTAAATATTGACTTCTATAAGCGCGTCAAAAGTCGGTAAACAAAAAAACAAAGTGGACAAATAAGGATCCGAAAACTGACATAAAATTTTATCCATTTACAATCCTCAATTTACATAAAGTTTAGAAGATTAATCTAAAATATAATTCCGTACCAGGATTTACATTTATAACAATAACATTGCCAGTAAAAACATTCAACAAATGTCAGTGTCGTGTTACATTTGTAACCTACTTCATTTAATTACATTGTATAAAACAAAGTCGCTATCCACTGTCTGGTTGTCCTTATAATAATTATGCTTAGATGTTTAAAACTACGCAACAGTAGAAAGACAAAAGACACAGCAAACGACACAATAAAAAAAATAGCAGTGCGACAGCCAGCTGTCGCTTGGTCGATGAAAAGTAATGCCTTTTTTAACCAACTTCAAAAAAAAAGTGGGTTCTCAGTTCGACCTGTATGAATGTATGTATGTATGTTTGTATGTATGTTTGTCCGCGATTAGCTCGCGTTTGACAAAACCGATTTTGATGCGGTTTGCTACAAAGTGTTTGTTACATTCTGGGGAAGGTTTTAGTATATAACACTAATGGATATCTCGTGATGTTGCGCGCATGGAGCCGTTTTCATTTTATAAGATTATAAGTAGTTTTATTTTGAAAGTTACTCTAAAACGTAGTCAGACATTGGGACTCTAACTAAAAAGTAAAAAAATAACTATTTCGGAAGTCGGTGGCTTCTCTTCTGCCGGTCGATTTGTGTTGCCACCGAGTTCCGAAATAGTTATTTTTGAGCTTTTAGTTTTTGAAGTCGGTTATCTTTTTTTTGGAAAAAGCTTTTTTAATTCAAGAGTTCTTGGTTAGGACAGATCCTTGAAAACCTCGACTTTTCTTTACTGTAATATCCACGTTTTATACAATTAACCTTTCTCTTGAATTACTTAGTCTTTATGTATTAAAAAAAAACCGTAACAAAATCCGTTGCAAAGTTTTAAGAACGAAGCATACATAGTTACCGACAACGGAAAGTGACTTTGTTTTAAAATATGTAGTGCATATTATAGACAAGAAAATTCAAACAATAAAGATTTATAACCAAAAACCTAAAATAACGCGGGTGACACCGCGAGAAACTGCGAGCAATAAAAATAAAATGCTAATTTGATACAAAATATTTAAAGAACAAGAAGAACAGATCTGAGTTTTTGAAGTTTTAACAAGAAAAGTCGGAATTGTTCGCTTAGTCGCATTTTACATCGGAACCTAATTTGGTGACGGAACGGAGATAAAGAGGATTCAAATCGTAATGGCGGATCGATCGGATCTGCTTTTGAATTTAAATTTGGAACATTCGATTCGTTTACATTGACTAATTTAGTGTGTTTCTTTTTGTAATGAGCTTCCATGTTTAAATTATTGTTATACTATTTTTAGAAACCATACAAAGATTTATTTAGAAACTTTACACTCAGCAAACACGGGTGTTACAAATATTTGAATATCCCGGATTTTCTCTTTTGTAATATACATGTCTTCCTCATCCTCTTGATACAACTATAATAAATATCTACCTGTTAACTCTCCCCCATCAAAAAGTTTTAAATAATCGTACATAGGGACAGACAGAAAGAAGAGCCTGTTTCGCCATTTTCGAATAAAATATGGAAAGATCGTTCAAGATAAATTCTATAATTTTCGAATGTTTTTGGTTACCTACCTTTTAAAAACTATTGAAACAGATAGAATGTTATTTTTTTTTTCTATTGTCTCTACAATCGTTTGGGATTTGAAATCTGGGTCTCGAGATTTGGAGAGTTTGAAAAACCTAACAGAAAAATGTCCATATGATGTTCTAAATTAACTCTAAAAAAGATTTAAAATGCTACTGTAAACTATATTAAACTAATTTATTATAGCTTTCTATGTTATCATATGGCTCACAACAATACACCTACAATATTATAAAAAGCATTGTTAACAAAGCATCACCTACGAACCGTGTCGTTATCATTTCGATCGTGTTGTGCAAATTTAGTTAGCCTAACGAGATAGCACGATGCGCACGGGTGATTAGTAAGCGCTTAACTACCACCCTTAATAGCGAGGCGTAAAGCGCTATACACACTAAAGCCGCTTAAATATCAGCGACACAACTCAGCGACTTGTATGAAAAAAAAATGTCGGCAACGCAAGCTATCCACCGACATTTTGGCGACATGATTTTAAGTACGTCGCATTGCCTAGCGTCGCTTGTGATGTTATCATCAGATCATTTTCTATGTCTGATTGGCAGTCGCTTCACGGAAAACACTGGTATTCAGCTGAATACGGCTAGCTTGAAAGCCGACCCTAATAAAGCTGGGAAAAGGTAGGAAGATATTATACTAGGTGAATTTTTAGTCCTGCACCACCCGCTAGGAGATAATTCTACCCATGAAAACAAATAACTTTTATTATGGAACCAACTCTGAAATCGCGACAAAAATATCAGCTGTTCCTAACAAAAGTTCAATGCCCTCCGACCGTAATAATATGAAAAAGCTGAAATTTTTTCGAGATTTCAGAGTTGGTTCCATAATAAAAGTTGTTTGTTTTCATGGGTAGAATCATCTCCTAGCGGGTGGTGCAGGACCAAAAATTCACCTTGTATATAATCTTGAGCACACAATTAATTTGAAAACATCTTTTACACGCGGTAATCACTAACTGCCAAACAAGTTCCTCATTTCGCAAGCCGCCTCCAGCGAAAAAACTTTCCGACTTGCAGTCGCGGACTAGCCTGCCAACAGAATGTTGCCGATAGTGGTCGGCGGGTCGGCGTTTAGTGTGTATAGCGCTTAACATCGCTGGGTAAAGCGATACAGCGAGGTCGGAGCGTCAATGTACGTTGCTTGTTACACTTTGAGACGGTATTTATGTAAACTAGATCAGTTGTTCTAGTGGTCTCACTATTGTTATTATAGGGTTTAGTTAATCCGCTCTTGTGGTGACATCGTAGTGATACGTGTAGTTTTTTTAAACCGTGTTGTTAAGTCGAAGTTGCCTTTGTCGATAATATAGGTATTTCCGCAGTAAAGTCCATTCGAACAATCGTTCAGTCGAGTGACCGTTAATCGAACAAATGACTCTCGGAGTAACATTACGTACCCGAAAAAATGTAGCCGAAAGATCGGTGGGTCTGCATTTAGTGTGTATAGCGCTTAACATTGCTGGGAGAAGCGATACAGCGAGGTCGGAGCGTCAATGTACGTTGCTTGTTACACTTTGAGACGGTAATGCATTTTATGTAAGCACTAGTGGTTCTAGCGCTCTCACCATTGTTGTTATAGGTATTCGGTTAGGGTTTAGCTTCTGTAGTAACATATTTTTTTTTGTAATATATTTTATCATGAAGTCGAGCTTTTTCTTAATACAAGAAGGCAGTATTTTCCTTCCAGGATTCTAGAAGAGGTATTGTCCAAGGATAGTGAAGGTCCAAGCTAGTAAGTAATAATTTCCCTTTATTACTTACTAGCTGCGTCCCGCGGTTTTACATGCGTAGACCCATGGTGATGATTTTAAGATAAAATATATCCTATGTCCTTACTCAGGCTATGGACTCTCTCTGTATCAAACTTCATTTAAATCAGCTCAGTGGTTTTAGCGCGGAAGCGAGACAGACAGACAGACGGACAGACAGAGTTATTCCGGATTTATAATATAAGTATAGATTAACTTGAAGTTTAGATAATTATTCTGCCTATTACAATCGCTGTTCGATCATAATATAATGTAATGTAAAAACAACGTATTCCTAATTCTAAGAATACACATAAATAACCTATACTTGACCTCGCATACTACGCTGCTTGTTTTTATTAAAATACCGTCAATATGACATCGACGGCATTGAACTTGAGTTTCTATTGATGACTATTTGTGGTATTAGTAAAGGTTCAAAGTCACTGTTAAAATATTTTTTCTTCTTTGCTATACACTAACACGTCACACTATACAAGCAAATGAGTTGAATTGAATCTAGTCATCCACTTCAAAAGGTAGTTTCGTATGGAGAAGAATAGAAGAATAAGATACTTTGTAAGAAACTAAACTTATGTACTCTTTTAAATAAAAAAAGACGGGTTGCACTCCGGGAGTGCCGGCAGAAGTGAAAACTTGATTATAGCTGTCTACTATCCATCCGTCCTACGCTTTTTCGATCAGGTCACGTGTCCTGACGCGAGTTTAAGATTTTATACCCATTACAGAAAAAGTGCTCAACGCCGCTAAAGAAGTTTTCACTTCAAAAATAATAATTCGGTCGAGGTATAAATAAGCAATTTCCCCTGTAATACTTTAATTTCCACTCCGCTTCCGTAAGACGTAGCGTGATATTATATAGCCTATAACCTTTCTCATTAAATGGGCTATCAAACACAATATGACTTTTTCAATTAATTAAACAAACAAACAAACTCTTCAGCTTTTCTTTTTTTTATTTTATTTTATTGGTTTACCAACAATTGTTTACACAAGTTCTATGGTAGGCTAGGTTTAATAAAATTATTATTAAACCTAGATTATATAATTAACTAACTTATTTAAATTATTTAAAAGTGCAACCAAAAGTGCAACCATGGTCATAGTTACACTCATTGTCTCACTTACTTTTAAAATTATGACATGCAACAACAATAAAAATTAAACAAAAAAATGAACTGAAATTTTCTCAAAAACGGATGGATATTTTTTTATAAAAAAAATTATCAATAGTAGATAATAACTAGTTATTTTATCTTAATTATACACAGGTACCTATCTATTTTGAAAGATATTCGAGATTCTTATAATATTAGTATAAATAACTAAATAAATAAATATCCTTCGACAATTCACACACGGTCATCTGATCCCAAACTAAGCAGAGCTTGTGCTATGGTAACCAGACAACTGATAAACATACTTATATAATTTATAAATACATACATATTATAGACAAATTACACCCAGACACAGAACAAACAATCACGCTCATCACACAAAGTTTGTTCTGGCTGGGAATCGAACCCACGACCTCCAGCTTCGCAGTCAGGGTCACTAACCACTAGACCAACAGACCTGTCAATATAGATTTTTCCATCATTATGTTCTACTTGCACTGTGTCAAACGAAAACTTCAAAATTTCGTTTTTAGCTAGTGATTTTTTTTCTGTCGTCAAGCATGTGTAGTCTCACTGACTGACAATTATAATAATACTAGCTTCTGCCCGCGGCTACGCTTGCGTCAGAAAGAGACAAAAAGTAGCCTATGTTACTCTCTATCCCTTCAACTATCTCCACCTAAAAAAATCACGTCAATTCGTCGCTCCGTTTTGCCGTGAAAGAAAGACAAACATACAGACAGACAGACAGATAGACAGACACACTTTTCCATTTATAATATTAGTATGGATCGGTCTTATAATTGTCCAGCCCTAATGTCTTAGTAGAACATAGCTATTTACTTAATAAAGTAGCAAAGAAATCAAGAGCATTGATCGCCACACTGACCCAAAGGTTTGGGTGATTACGGTTTTCTTTTCCTCATAAGTTCAGATTTCCTCCCGATGTTTTCTTTCTCGATTCATTTCCGGAACCTTTTCACGAACTTTCGTTGTCCATTAACTCATATAAACGTACAAGTGTAATAAAGAAAAGTACCTTAATATGAAAAGAAATTGCCCTAAGTATTGATGTTAAATGTTATTAATAAAGTAATTAATATTATTAATCTATACTTCTATACTAATACTAATCTGTATATATAAAACGCTTCCGTTACTGACTGACTGACAGACAACGCACAGCCGAAACTACTGGTCGTAGAGAGCTGAAATTTGGCATGTATGTTTGTTGAGAGGTGTAAGCGCGTACTAAGAGAGGATTTTTGGAAATTCCCCCCCAAAGGGGAGAAAAGGGGGATAAACTGATTTTATTTATTTCTCAATTGATTAACTTAAAACTTTGCAAGTAGGTTCCACCAGTGAAGCAACTAAGCATTGCGAGAGGAATTTTGGAATTTCCCCCCCATGGGGGAGAAAAGGGGGTTAAACTGTTTTATTATTTCTTAATGGATTCACTTAAAACTTTACATGTAAGATCCACCAGTAATTCAACTGAGCACTGCGAGAGGAATTTTGTAAATCCCCCCCCACCCATAGGGGAGAAAAGAGGGATAAACTGTTTTTATATTTCTTTATGGATTCACTTAAAACTTTGCATGTAATTCCACCAGTGATAACTGAGCACTAAGAGAGGATTTTTGTTTTCAGTCACCAAGCTGTATCTCATGCACAATGCTATCTGTTGCCGCTATAACAACATTCTCAGCCTATACCTAAGCACAAATTATTAAATAGTTACTACATAAGTGCCCACAAACAGTATAGAAGTCAATTCTGCACATTAAATTTACATATATTTAAAACTAGCTTTTGCCCGCGACTTCGTCCGCGTGGAATAATACTTCCCGTTCACGGGGGAATTCCGGGATGAAATCTATCTTATGTCTTTTCTCGGGTTCCAGACTATACCTGTACCAAATTTCATTCAAATCTGTTCAGTGGCTTAGGCGTGAAGAAGAGATAGACAGACAGACAGACAGAGTTACATTTGCATTTATAATATTAGTACGGAAGTACGAATTAATGTTGAAGGATGATTGGTGATCAATACTGATGCCAAAAATGCATGTTTCTCTCTGTGTGTCTGTATGTGCACGCATGGGTTAAAAACTACTGAAGGGATTTTAACCAAACTTGGTACGATAACAATTCATACTTCTAGGCAGGTTATAGGCTATATAACATAACGCTGAGACACATAGGAGCCAAGCAGAAATGAAAAGTGTGACAAAAACGGGAAAATATATTCCTTTTGATAGTATCCGTTGCGTGCGCTGCGTAAATGGTTGAAGTTACGCAAAAATTATGTACCACAGAGTTGTAGTGTCTCTTAAAACATTTTAAAAAAAGTCCGCGACAGCATTATGTCTAATATTTATAGTTCACTCACTATAACTTTTTTTTGCCAGGGTGTTTTCATGAGTATAGTAAATCCTTATCAATATAAAATAATACCTTACTCTCTAATACACGTTTTTAATTTTGTACAAAATCGCCGTTTACATAATTTAATTACTATAAATATAACTAGAGATATCACAGAGTTTTAAAATTACTCCGTAGCTATATAATGATGATACATACGGGCAGTAGCAAGGCTGGCCGAGGGCTTTGCAAGATATTCGTAGCTTAAACATTAGAATATCACATAATATTGTGCTACCTGACATTGCACCACGAGCCACGGGAGCTGATCAGTAACCAAAAATAACTCCGCTGATCGCGCGGCGATGCACCTCAGCACCGGCGGGATCTTATGGCGGAATAGAGACTGCGACTGTCGCGACCCAGTGCTGGGCACGCCTCTTTGAGGAGTGGCTGGAGAGGCGCCACGGCGCTCTCACGGACATTTCGAGAGGTTCCTGTGTCGGCAACGCCTGGGTGTCACCACTGCAGCAACGGTCGCCTAGAGGACACGGTGGAGCATACGGTGGTGGTATGCCCCGCTCGGGTGAGCCACCGCCATGGTCTTGCAGAAGCAATTGGCGGGGGTGACTGAATGGGAAGCTGTCGCCTCCTTCTGCGAAGCAGTCGAGTCTTCTGCTGGAGAAGGCGGCTGCGGCGCGCGTGTGACACAGTCACGCCTCACGCCCCGGACAGTGCCCCAGGCGTAGGCGTCGAGAGTCGCAAGACGACTACCGGCCACCGTAGGCGCGGGACTGCGGACGGCGAGCGATGGGTAGCTCGCCGCCCGATAATGACTAGGTCCGTGTCGACGGTGCGTTTGTTCCACTCGCGGCTTAAAGAGCAGTCAGCACGTGACGGGGCCCTCTAGGACCAATGCCTGCCGGGGTTGCGGATTAATTCTAATTGTTACCGCTGCCCCGAAACATAAAGGGCAATCAGTCTGACACTCCCTCCCGCCCCGTCCAAGGTGGGAAAAGTCGTTTGATATAATATACACAGATATAATAGTAAACTCACTGACCGATATCAACGCGTTTGTTGATATTTAATAATAACTAGCTAGAGACATGAAACTTGAAGACTTTTTTTTTATTCAACCCCTACTGGGTAATATAGTGGATAGAAGTTCGACATCCACGCGGGCGAAGCCGCGGGCAAAAGCTAGTAATATTATAAAAAGGTAAAATTTGTAAGTTTGTATGTAGGGGATAATCTCTGGAACTACTGGTCCGATTTGAAAAATTCTTTCAGTGTTAGATAGCCCATTTATCGAGGAATGCTATAGGCTATATACCATCACGCTACGACCCACGGGAGCGGAGCAGTAACGAAAAATGCGGGTGAACCCCAGAGGACAGCTAGTGTTTATATAATACCTATATACCTATTCCCCGCAGTTTCACCCGTGGTATGTAATTTTTTATTCCGCTGCCGTAGGTCAAAGCGTAATGTTATGTAGCCTTAAATGTGTTATCCTTATTTATAGGCCATATCGTTCGAAAATCATCAAATACTCAAAATTCGTTCGTTTGTTCGTTCGTTCGTCGTTGAAATTCGTTTTTGCGTGTAATTGTAACATTCATCCATACATACATTCGTACTCACAAACTTACACAATAATAATATTAGTTGGGGCTAGTTGTGATTCACTCGTCCATTTTTATGCTAAGCTTGCCTCTGGTTTAACGTTGTAAAATTATAAAAGTAAAGTATTACAAACAAGAAAAAATGCCGAATTGTTATTTATACATTCGCCGCGCACAATTACATGATCACAAATATTTGTTTATTTCAACATTTAATTACAGACTATCCTAAATAGGAAGAGGTGTGTTGTGGTGATAGAAAACAATGATTTCATACAAAGGCGTTTTCATATGAAATCATTGTTTTTTATGGATGGTATTTAAAAGTACTTCAAATTATTTCCATTCCATTTACCTAATTTTGCCTGTGTTCCACCAAATATACTGAATGTGCACCAAAATATGTTAAGTAAAAAATGTCATAACGAGCATCTATTTAACAACTGTTGCAAATTTGTAAAAATAGTAATACACCTAATTTTAAAAACAAGCATTTATTTTTTTTAGTTTTACTTCAGATTTCACTGCAAAAACTAACTAAGATAGGTCGACGGAGCCCCGCTGCGCGGTGTGCTCTGAGTCGGAGTGTCATAACTAGTTTGACCTAAAAATTTTGTGTAACATTCAAGAATATTTGGTGCACGATTAGTATTAACGGGTTTAAGATCAATATTTTAGAAATGCATACATAGATGTACCTTTAGATTTTTGGTGAACACAAAAATATTATCCGTTTTCTATGAATATAAAGCTGTATAGAACTGAATAAATGTGCCGACCAGCTATTAGTAAGCAAACAAAAATATGAATGATAAAAGATTAATATCAAAACTAAGCTCAGTTGTAATAACACGAGCACGAAAATCAACCCACAGCCAACCCACACATTAATCCCACAGTATCACTTATAAATAGGATGTCTAATATTATAACTAATTGAATATGCAAAATGGATTTCATGACGAGTGCTTTTAGAGTTACATTACTTTTGAGAAATAATAATTTTGTGATTAGAATAACAGTAACAATACTCAAACCTATTCTTTTTTAAATTCTAGTGATTTTTCATGGGTATAATTATGTACTTAAGGACTATACTACCAGCTTACTACTGTTCCACTATAGGGCAAAGGCTCCTTCTCATACAGAGAAGGCACGAGCATTGATCACTACACTTGCTGAAGGCAGATTAGTGTCAGTTACTTATTACCAGTCACCTTTTAAAACAGCTGTGGAAACGAGTACAATCAACTGTGTTTTTTTTAAAGTGTGTTGATCGTTAGATCGAGAGACTACTTAACCTTTCAGCGACCAACCGACAGCCGGCTGTCGGGCTGCTATTGTCTTTCTTTTGTGTCTCAAATCACCTGTGTTTGAAGGATTAATAGTCTATTTCCATATCATAATTCAATAAAAATGCACATGATATAACACCTTCATATATTGAAGACACGACATTCTGTTCAATGCAAATTTCCTTTTACCAATACTTTCAATTTGTCATACCCTTTTGCAAGGTATATCCGTACGTCGTATATCTATTGTGACCTTATGCTTGACCTAAGTAAAATTTCCGTGACCTTCTGGTTACTTTTCAAAGGAATTAATAGGTTTTAAAGGTAGGGTGTCATTGAGGCTTGCAGATACTCTATTCGCATGCTTGTAAAAGTTTTTAATGATGACATAGTAATTTTATGACATGATTGAACTAATAAATATCTAAACCAATATTGGTAATATAAAAGGGAATTAGTATATTTTTCTAACTTAACTGTTGAAAAATATTAAAAGAATGTCTTACTAGCTGGAGACATATTATAGCACTGCCTCCTACGGTGTCACCTGTGTTTTTCATTACTGCTCTGTTCCAATAAGGTGTAATAAAAATGTAGCTTGCAAGTCTAAGTGAAAAATACATACATACAGTTTTTTTTTTCGGTTTCCAAAAATTGAAGAAGTTCCATAAATTTGTTCAGGTTGACCCACAAAAATCAAGAAAATTAAATTAGCTTTATTATATTACTAGTCATTTTCTTACAACAAAATTAAATAACCAGATAAAAAATGATTAAAGTTTGTTTAACTCTGACTTAACTATGTCAGGTCAGAGTTAAACAAACTTTAATCAGCAATATAACTATTACTAGTTTATAACCTGTGGAACAGTTGGTAACCTGTGGAAAATGTAGTGGATGGTATATTTTTAAAGTTTAGTTTTATGTACCTACATTTTGTAAATTGGCAATATACTACTGTTTGTTTTCCCTAAATATAAAAAAATTAAATAAAAATATGTCGTTAGAATCTATGTATCTATTGTAGATTTATTCTAAGGTTCAAATAGACAGGTATTTGGCGTACTTTGGCTTAGCTATTTTCCGTCCACCAAAAACGCGGGTGAAAGCACGAGGTACACCAGTGTCTAAATATTTCCTTCCGTTTGACGGACGTGGTACAAAAAGGGTGGCTCCTGCCCTACATTACGGGCTAATGAATTAATGTATGTATCGCTCATGCGTTAATTTCTTCAGGGGCAAACATGCCTTGGTCTGTAATTTCTACTAATTTCAAATGAAAACATTTAGCTGAACGGTTTGTTTTTACGAATTTAAAGATAATGTTATTTCAATGTATTAGGGGCTGATTTTGGTTGCTTCGGCTGTATATAAAATCAGACATGTGAAAGATGGAATTAAATAGCATGAAGGGTTTGCCTGTACTTTGTAGGAAAAATGTTAATTTTAATAAAAAAATAAACCATAAATGTATATTAAACATATGGTGTACATTTTTATTAAAATTGGTTTAGTGTTTTCGGATTTAAAGAGATTTGGATATCGCTCAGACAGGCAGACACACGATTCATCCTAAAAGTCCCTTATTTTCGGATGTAAGAAAACATTATTTGAAGTCAAAACTTTAAAGAATTATAAATTTAATCATGCTCATCACCAGTGATCGGAGTAGGTAGAGTGATTTTACGTACTTGCATCATGAATAGTCATAGAAATCATAACATGGATAATCCTTTATTCCGGGATTTCATTTTCGTATTTACGGGATTGAATCAAATATTGTGAATGAAGATTTTTAAACTAATACATTTGAAATGTATAGATTGCGATAGTTAAACGTTTAAAATTGTTTTTTTTTCTTATTTGTCAATTAATAAAGTGAATCTTACTTTTGAGCGCCCATTCGAAACTTACATATGACTTATTTAGTAGTTATTTCTTGCAAGTTTATTTTCTATTGCTTGTAATTATTATATATTTATTATATTTATGTTATTGAAAAAATAAATAAAAATAACTTTTAATACTCCTAATATGTATTTTTTCGCATTCCGGATCCGAGGATCCCGGAGGCATATCCATATTAATATATACGTGCCGGAGCATTGACCGCAAATCACTCTACCTACTCCGATCACTGCTCATCACACAAACCAAGGACAACCATCACAGGACCAAAAAGATCTGATTAGGAATCGAACCCACGCCTTCCGACTTAGCAGTTAGAGTACTAACCACTGGACCAACAGGCCAGTCAAAAAAGTAATGTTTAAAAACCGACATTTACACAAACAAAGTCGCGAGCAAAAGCCTGTTTCTAAACCAGTACTAATATCTAGAAACAATATTAATTTATGTTTAAAAAGAAATTCTAAAGAAAGGATCTCTTTGACATGTAACAAAATTCAATTTATCAGTGACGATATTATTTTTACGGAATAGAATATTGAAAAACGGGTGCGGTCAAGCCACGTGTAATATATTGCTTACAAGTATAATGTTTTAGCTGTGTTACGGTCAGCAACTAAAGTTACTAAAAGCTTATTTATTTATTTATTTAAAATACCTAACACTATCTTTACAGGGTTTACCCTAATGCGACAGCTAGGAACTTAAACTAAACCTTTAAACTAACACATTATTTACAAACAAGACATTAAGCACTTACAGTTTAAATTAAAAAATATATATATATTTCGTGCAACATTACATAAATATCTAAAATATCCAGTAACATAATATAAATAGCTTCTAATTTTTAGTCTCAATGTTTTAGTATCAATCCGAATCCGTGCAAGTACCTGTAGTGTGGCTTTTTCAATTCATTTATTATGTACTTTCTAAACTTTATCTTGGACATCACTGACATCCCGTGCCTCGGAAAGCACCCGTGTCCCGTTTGTCATTCTCAGAACTTTGACAGTCGTTACGGGTAAGCCAAACAGTCTGACCAGTCTAACCATAAGGTCTCGTATCGTGTCGATGAAAAGCAACATTTTATGTGTTATAACCTTTTCATCGCCATCAAACTTACAACTAGTCGGCTGTCTGATGCAATCATTCTTTTCGTAGTTTATTTTAGTGACAACATACTTTTACATAATTTAAAATACCTGTACTCACTAAACTGATTACCAAAATACTTAATTTATTTTTAATTAATGGAATTTATTACAATAATATTAAGTAAAGTTTTGTGCAGCGATTCGGTCCAATTCGAAACATTTTCCTACAGTTAGACAGTTGCTTTATTGTTGAATTACATGGAAAAAAGACGTGGGCGAAAACTAATAACTATAATTTAAACACATTTATTTGTTTATTTGCCTGAGCTAATCTCGGAAAGTACTGGATTTATGCCAAAAGTTACACTTATTACGATTAGAACAATATAATTTGGGTAGTATTTAAACGCAAATCAAAAAATATCTTTTTTCTATGCAATAAGATTCCGAATTCCCATCAAAATTACTGATTGCACAGCAAAATATTCAACTAAAAATATCACTAAACACTCTACAATTTATTTTCGCAGCGTACAGCAATTTTTCCTAAAGCAAAAGCTTTTTCATCAATGCACATGTTAATAATTTTAATGCACATTATACATGTTAACTCTTTTTCTTTTAAATATAGCTTCTATTTTTATATTATTTATAGCAGTTTTTCTAAATAAAACAGCATTTTATTAGTCACAGTAAGATATAAAACTTGTTTGGTCTAATATGATGAAAACTAACTAAGATAGGTCGACAGAGCCCCGCTGCGAGGAGCTCCTATTTCTGGGTGGTTTAAAAAAAATAACCACGAAGGCTAAGACGGGAGCTCCGCTCCGCTTCGCCCCCGCCTTAGTACTAACTAACCTAACCTGTCCGAGTCGGGGTGCTCTGAGTCGGAGTGCCCTGAGTTTAGCCTAGGCAAAACTAGTTTGTCCCGAAATCGGGTTTGGCCGGTAACATATATTTATATTAAACGTTAGACCTAATGATAATGGTTAATATGCGACTGGGATAGTTATTTTGCTATAAAATATGGAAAATTTGCTGTGCAGTCAGTATTTATGCTATGTATGTAGTATTATTCTACAAAAATAAATTTAACTGTATTATTGCATTATGAGGAAAAAAGTAATGTCATATTGATGTATAATTTCGAATTATCTGCAGTTTGAGTTTTGTTAAACATTTTGTTTATTTCTAGTGAAGTACCTAAGTTATTTGATGTAAAAAAGAATATAAATGATGAGTATGTATTGATAGGCGATTATTTATTTAATATGCAATTTATAATATTCCATATAATCCCATATAATTTTACCGAGACAAAATAAATATAACATTTTTAGCAACTTACATAAAACCTTATTCAGCTTTCACACAATGTAAAACACGCAATGTAAAGGCCAGAGGGAACTCAGCTGTACCGGGATAACTAACTATTCTTTAAATCATATTTTTATATAATTATCTTAAGTCGACTGCAAAACATATTTTATAATATTTCATCTCCTCAACAGTCTAGTTAAACAATCTATCTAAAACGGTTTTACCAGGCAATATTAGCCGGTGTCTCTACAGAACCTACTACAATTTTCTTCTCCGATAACCTCGTAAACTGCTGTAACGAGGCCCTCAGAAACCGGTTAAATATTCAAGTCAATCTTTACCTAATCGAATACAACGTTACCGGGTAACTCAGTCGCGTAACTAGGTATGGGATGGGCGGCAGTGCATAGGGGCCCATGCCCTAGGGCCCCTAGAAACTAGTCGAAAATTTGAAAATCAGCGTGTATTTTTAAAATAGTTATACAATACTATCTTTTGCCCGCGGCTTCGCCCGCGTGGATGTCGGTTATATCGCGTTTTCAAGAGAACTCTTCAAAAGTTCGAGATAAAAACTATACTATGTTCTTTCTCAAGGTCAAATCAGTCTCTGTACCAAATTTCATTAAAATCAGTTCAGTGGTTTAGACGTGAAAGCGTAACAGACAGACAAAGTTACTTCCGCATTTATAATATTATAGTAGGGATAACGTATAACCATAATTCATTATCATCATCAGCCGTGAGACGTCCACTGCTCACCAAGGCTTCCCCCAAAGATCTCCACATGCATCGGTCCTGCGCCACCCACATACAACTGGCCCTTTATCAGTCTCTGTTGCAGGAATATAATTAGTGATTAGATCGCCCGCATCTAATAAGGCATTTATAAGTGTTAAAATCCAAGTATTTACCAAAGTAACGTTGAAAGTACATAAAAAAAAATATATATATCATTATAAAAAAAATGATATTATGTATTTTCTAAGTGTCAATTCAACATCACTGACTTATATCAGTGAGGAATCATGCACTTATATATAACTAGCTTTTTGCCCGCGACTTCGTTTACGTGGAATAATAGTTCCCGTTCCCGGGGACTTTCAGGGATAAAAACTATCCTATGTCCTTTCTCGGGTTCCAGACTATATCTGTACACAATTTCATTCAAATCGGTTCAGTGGTTTCGGCGTGAAGAAGAGACAGACAGAAAGACAGTTATTTTCGCATTTATAATAATTAGTATGGAAGTATGGATGTCCAAAATCACCAATACACCTTGAGCAAGCGCAATCAAACCGTGTGTCATCTCTGTAAGAGAAGAAACCTTTGCCCAACAGTGGATCAGTGTTAGGTAGTTATTGTTATTATTAAAAGCTGTCGCATGCTTTTTTTATCCATTTATCCTGTGGTCTGGCGTAATGTCAATTTGACAACTGTCATTAATGTCAGGTGTCAATTACCCCGCGAAATTGACACTCATAATCAATGTCATTTTATTGTTTTATCTGTGCCGGTTGTGGTTCACTCAACTGGCCTGGTCGACAAACCATACCAATCGCCAGATGAAGGGCTAGGGGCCGCCTGTAATTTGCACAAGGGGCCCCATGATTCCCTAGCTCCATCCCTGGCATGACCCAATTATCGGTCCTCCGTGGAACTAAGATATAATTAAAATCGTTCGTTATTCTCAGGAAGCAGTAATCAATCCTAAATATTTACACAGGTATCATTTTGAGAGTTTCCTATAGAAATGTAAATGATTGGAAGTTATCGAATCAAAATGTTAAAGGGTTAATTGTCTCGAGAAATTAATTTTGTGGAGTTTTGGATTTGTTGACTTACTTTTAAGGGTAAAGTGAAGAAGATTTTTAGGTTATAACTGCCCCGTTGGTCTATTTATTGTAAGAACGATTGAGGAGCGTGAAGTCCTTGGTCCGATACCTGGGTCGTCCAAATAGTGTAGGTTTTTTTATTAAGAATTTTTCAGTAGCCAGAAACCAGAAAAGCGTTTTTTAATTTTTGATTAGAATAAAAGAACCATTCGATATTAGAACTTCAAAAACTGCAGACTAATGCACACATAATACAACACACAGCCTAATATTGCACTCTATTAAGGAAACGTCGTAGCAGATGTCATAATACATAAATATGTAAGTTAATAATACAGAGTGCCATTCTCAGTGCACTAATGACCTATCTCCCTGTGGTTATTGCTACGCTTTCGAGTATCTTAACGAGAAGTTGCAATGGTACTTGCCCGGTTTAAACAAGACATACAACATTTTACCCAAAATCTTCACAAAAAGCCAATCAAGATAATCTACCGCTTTTAACTAAGACATGAGCAAAAAACTCTACCACTTAAATCACGGTTTCCGTCAACTTCTTGGCACAGGCCTACGTAATCACATTTCGGATAATAATGTTCCGTATCCATGCATATTCATGAAGTTACTTTAGCGCTCCTTTGCGCTTTAGCGCTCCTAAGCCGCGTACTAAACAGTGATTTAAACTGGATGTATGATTCTGTTTAATTGGCGAAGGGGTTTGGAGACTCATCTTGGGTTATTTGGACGAAAAAATATTATAAACTAGCTGTTTCCCGCGGTATCACCCGCGTTATGCTAGGTTTTTGGTTACACACACACCACCCACAACCACATACACACACACACACAGAAAGAAACACACACACACCACACACGAACGAACACACACATCACACACAAATGAACACACACATCACACAGACACACATGCAGACACACAAACGAACACACACATACAAAGATTATACATATATATATAAAGTCCACTATCGTCTGTTTTATTAACAAACGAGTACTAAAAATTTTGTCTGCGTTTCTATTGGTCCACATAATCAGCATAAGTGTTATTATTGGTGTTAAAAGCGTTGGCTCCGCCTCGACTAATTTCCCATCTCTCTCTGTCGATACCGCAAAATGTGAAAGAGATATACTCAGTACTCGTTTGTTAAAAAAAATAGACTTAGTCACTAGGCCTCTGATTCTGCAACACGTCCGTAATTACTGGCACCACATCACATCTGTTTCATCGTCCGCTTCAACAGTTAATTACTTTTTAATCATCTACCGTCTTTTGTTTCGAATCAATAATTGGTCTCTTGATTGTTAAAGTTTCATAAAGATGTGTATTGAAAAATGTTTCAGCTTGGCTTTTACTTAAGAAGAGATTAGGAATTAATTAAACTTGGTGTTTTTAGGTAAATCTAGTTTTAGCCTGCGGATTTATTCGTGTGTTATCACTCTCGTTGCTTAAAATACTCTGGGATTATAATTGAAGTTTTTTTACTGAGGCCCTAGTTTTTGAGATAGGTACCCCTCGAAATAATAATAATAAAAAAAAATATTTTTATTTCATACTAGCTTTTGCCCGCGACATCGTCTGCGGGGAATAATAAAACTATTATTCCGAAAATCCTCCGGGAACGGAAACCCGTACCTGGGGGATTTCCGGGATGAAAACTATCCTATGTCTTTTCTCGGGTCCCAGACTATATATGTACCAAATTTCATCCAAATCGGTTCCGTGGTTTAGGCGTGAAAAAGAGACAGGCAGACAGACAGATAGAGTTACTTTTGCATTTACAATTTTTTTTTTCGGGAGAGGTGCGGCGGGAGGGCGTGTCAGACTTTTACTGACTAAAACCCACTCATTTTCCTTCGGTTGCCCTTTATGTTCCGGGGTCACGGCAACTATTATAAACATTCCGCAACCCCGGCAGGCGTTGACCCTGTTGGGCCCCTTCCTGTGCTGACTTCTCTTTAAGGCGCGCATGGAACACTAACGTGCCGTCGTGCCCAGCCCTAGGTTGCGACAGTCGCTGTCTCCAATCCGCCATGACGCATTTATAATATTTATATGTTATAAAGTGTTAATTATTGTTTTCCCTGTGACCCTGCCTAACCACGAACTCTCTAAACTAACTGAAAACCTAATAAAACGGCAAAAACTGAAAATGGAACATTTATTCCGAATAAAGTCAGAAAGTTGTGAAATCAAAAGCGGCACCTGAAAAGAGCTACGTCGACAGAAAACCCCTTTGTAAGGGATTTCGTGCGAGTGTGCGATTAATCGTGCGTGATGTGCGATTAATTGTCGGGAATACGAGAATATGTGGTGTAGTTGTGGTTTTCTGTGTTGAGAGATTAATTGATTGGGAAGAATGTATCTGGGGTCCAACCATCTGGGCACCAATTTGTGAGGTTGTTTTATTAATTTCTCTATCGATATTTCCGCCAATTTATTAATGCATTCTTTCATAATTCTGTCAATTATTCGTTGTATTCAAAGTATTTCCTAAAACTTAACGCGTCCGTTGGTAAAATGAAAAGAAAAAAATCAGAGAACCTTAAAGAGACCACTTTTCAATAACTGTTTCGTAGCTTCATATGATGGTATTTGAACAATAAGGCGGTTTTCTGAAATTTAAGTGTATAGGCAGAAATGACATAATTTCATTCTTTTTAATGTAATGTTTCGTTTACATGTAAGATTTATGTATTTTTCACCTAGTATCCCGCTGCTGGGTAGTGTAAAAATGCCTGTAAAATCTTAGAACGTAAAAATTTAAACATTAATTAAAAAAAAAACATTTAAACTTCTATAATTCCAAAGACTTTTTTACTAGCTTTAAAGTGTTTTGAAGTTCCACTCTTATTACATTAGAACGAAAATTATTGTCATTTCTTGTAGTAACGTAAATGTGTCAATTAATTACCAAAATTGACCTTCAGTATGCTATTGTTAGGTTATTGTATTTATTGTGTTATTATGCATTGAACAGTCGCGTGGCCTTGGCTCGGAATATGGCGCCTCAATAGATAATTTCCGTTATTCTCGGTTGCCAACCAATGGTTTATAGTAACAGCAATATTGCGTTTGCTTATAGTTCGGAAAACTATGTAGATAAACAAAATCGATTTTTATATAAATAACACTGCTTTCTCTATAAATCGTAGAATAGATTTTACGTCAAACAGTTGGGTTATGCTCATGATAGTTAGTAAAGAAATTAAAAAGTCGGCATTGTAGGAACGAAAGTATAGTGTTACAAAAAAAGAGCAAACAAGTTAAGTCGGGTTACGTCTTCAGAACCGATAAAGTACCAATGTCACTTTAACAATTTAGATGCACTTTCAAAGTTTGTCATAGGACATCCCCTGCTTGAAAGTGCGAAATGCTCTTAGTCTATAATTTTAGCAGTCGCTGCGGGCTGATAAAAGTCCGTAAATCTATCACTATAACCAAGAAATAGACGGTTTTGCAGTTAGTAAATAGGTTGTAGAGGTCTGATTGGCGATCGCTTCATTTATTCAACTGGATTCGGTTAGGTAGAAAGCCGACCCATAGTTGAGTAAAGGCTAGGGAGATGACATGCTTTTGCTACGGTAAAATTTAAAATGTAGAGTTGACAGCCTTTGCGGGAAATATAAATTTGATATTGTAAATTGTGTCAACGACACCTTGTTTACATATTTTCGACCCCCCAAAACCTAAATGAGCAGCATCGTGAATCAAAATTAGTTAACTTCTAAAATTTGCAAATTTCATTTGTTAATTCAGTGCTTAGTGTAATTTATAAAATTTGCTATTTATTTAACTTGTAGGAGCTCATTGTAAAGAAGCTTGTCTGGGGAGGTATCTTACCTAATTCTCCTACAAAGTAGCGTCGCTGTGTTCCGTTTAGGACAATGGATAGCGGTGTAATTATAGACACATGAGTCATACCTACTATCTTTGTTTCTGGAATGCTAACGCAGATCGACTCTCGTCAGAATAAAAGGCCCTGATTTCTGAAGAATTACCAGTTTATATTTCACATTATTGCGGCAATTACAGAATTTATGGACCTTTTCCGGACCACTATCGCGTTTCGAGGGTTGAATAACTTAATATAGTAACTCGCTGACATTAGTTTTATAGGAAATTGTTATGATTAAAGTTTGTTTGTTATAGCGAAATATATGTTTTGTTAAAAAAATATAAAATAATCTGAAAAAAATATATGAAATAATCAAAATTATAACATATCGCAGGTGAAACCGCGGGGGACAGCTAGTAATCCAATAAAATATTTTCTAACAGAAAACTACTTATTCAAATGTAAGAGAGTTACCCTACAATTTTATTTTCCAGAACAATCAATAGAGTGACCTATTTCATTAATATCACAAACAGAAAATACATTACTAAATACCTAATACCCTAAGCCAATAAAGAAAGAAATAATGAAAAAGCATTTTCCCATGAAACTCGACACGACAGCGACTCCAAACTTACGTTTTATTACACTAAGCATTTTAATAAAATAATTTTACGATATGAAGGCACCTAATCCAGAAGATATTGCTTTATCTCGTTTTATGACAAAGCGCTGCCCATTTGAATATAATGTTCCCTGTAAAATAAAATTAAAAATTTCGCGTTACAGCGCTGACTGGCAGTTATGTTGCATATGAAATATAAGTAGTAAAACATTATTTCTTTTGGAATATTGTAAAGCATTTTGTATGAATCCGCCGTTTTAAAAAGTGGCATAATATCAGAGCAATCCGAATTGCATTTA
The DNA here is from genome assembly GCA_033675125.1 of Athetis lepigone. NCBI lineage: Eukaryota > Metazoa > Arthropoda > Insecta > Lepidoptera > Noctuidae > Athetis > Athetis lepigone. Next base: position 17,889,317 of record CM066227.1, read on the forward strand.
TTTCTGCGTAGATGAAAAATAATCCGCTCCGCTCCCGCCTTAGCCTTCTAACCTAACCTCGAGTTGGATTGCTCTAAAATTATTCCTTCGACATTTTACATAACTGCGAGCGTTTACGCTGTATATAAAATGCCAAATTATTATGTAAACGGCAGATTATATAAAATGCCTGTGACTTATTATGTATGTATATTATTGTGTTTATAATTTAAGGAAAAGGGCTGAATTCCTATTTTCTTTTTGCTATAATAAGTACTTTAAATTATACTTCAACACCTGTACCTTCACAATATCGATAGTGACTACCGCATATAAAATCCATTCCGCAGTTTCAGAGTTATCGAAAACTGACAAGACAGGCTCAGCTGCCGCCTTTGTTTATTATGTAAGGATTCACAAAAAATATATGTATATAAAAGCATTTTAATAGTAACAAAACCATGTTCGCTAGTAATGAATCTGGGACCCCGATATAAAATAATGGTAAAAAATAATCGTAGCATTAAATGAAGAGTTATTAAAAAAAATACTTTTTGTTCCCGTTACGAATTAAATAAATTACAACTGTAACTTGATTATAAAATTAAATTCTATTCTTTAAGGCTTTATCGCATTGTTGAGTCGATGACTATTTTTTGGAAAAAGAAATGAGATAATTCCACATAACTTAAAATTCAAAAGAACTTTACTTCAATAAAGTGAAAATTTCGGCTTTACATAATTAAAATGTAACATACACGAGCACAAACACACTATGTTAAATACCAAAATAACTTACATAGCACCATTATCTCTAATTTTCTATCGTCAATTCTTAAAACAATCAGAAATGCCCGCGCAAGGTGAACCTTAAAGTGATGATCAAAGGTCTCAAAATGCGTACCTGCCTAATCAGGTACCTGAGCAATCCAAATCACAGGAAGGAACCGAACCAACATTGTAGAAAACACTTCGACTGAACAAATTTGAAAATAAAGGGAAAACGGAACTGTCGTATTGTTCAGTTTTGGTGAATATAGCATAAAATAGTACAGAAATATTATATTGAGAGAGGGACAGTTTTTGGTAAAAATGGTTCTCATACAAGGAATTTATCTCTTCTGTGTGTTTGCACACGTAAACTCATTGATAAACAAACAGATTCAGAAAAAATTGCTTTACATAAAAAGTGTTTCTTTTGTACAAAAACTTATTTTTTCTCGCGGCTTCGTTCGCGCAGATGATGAATTTTCATCCTCTATTTTACTTTATTTTTTTTAGAAGGGGTCTAATTTCCATGAAAGGTTTTTAATTGATACTTTCTTTTCACAAAGAATATTAGTACCAAGCTTCATGTGTATAGGACCAGCGGATTGAGCTGTTGATATAATTATAACCCAGTAATTTAATAAATCAGTCAGTTTATCGTTTTAAATATATGGAAAAGTCATTTTATTGTACAAATATTAAATTGAACTGTCTAGAGGCTTCTAAAGTTTCACCAGCTAATTTAATTTCAGCCTATTTTAGAAATATTTTCCAGTAAGTTTACAAAACTACCGGATGCTTTTAATAAGTTAGTCGACTACTCGATTAAAACCTTTGAAAACTTAGCCTGTAAATATCCTAACTTTAAATTAAAGGTACACTTTGATTGGAAACTTATTTTAGCAATAATTCACTTTCGCTTAGAACTATGTTAAAGTAAGAACGTGAATAGATTTGGCTGTATTTTAGTTTTAACTAAAAACTTTCGAGAAACTCACAAACTCACTTAGACTGCCTATTGGTCTAATCAAATGGATTGACATGACTGCTGAGCTGGAGGTCGTGAGTGTTTCCACAATGACAAAAAAAATCAACCAACCTTCTGCTATTGCTATAAGTATATTGTAGGTTATTTATTTGTAAATATTTAAAAGTAATATAAGTTTCTTTTTTTTAAACGAAATACAGAGCGTCACTCGGACATGCCATATGAAGGGAAAGTACCTTAAATATTTTAGATAGAACATTTTACTGAAAAAACACATTATTTGAATTTTTTGAAACTTGTTTATTAAAATTTAGCAAAAAATAATGTTTATGATGAAGCCTTTCGTCATATCGATCAAAAAATCATCATGCTGTAGTTTTATCATACCAATGTATGATAAAACTACATCGATCGGGTCGATTACCGGTTCAACCATGTAATTATTTAAATATCTGTGAATGTAGTTTAAATTGTTTATATAGTATTCAGTAAAATGTTCTATCTAAAATATTTAAGTACTTTCCCTCCATGTGGCATGTCCGAGTGACGCTTTGTAGGTATTTTGTTAAAAAAAAAGAAAGACAAGTCGTAGATAAAATCTTATTTATAAATAAACTAAAAAAAACGGAGCCCCATTTATTCGAAATATAAATTCAATTGAAAAAAAAAAGATCTTGAATACATTACTTAAACTAATGAAATGGAATCTTATTCATAAAATTATTTTTTTCTTATCCTGTTTTTTTTTCTGGATGAAAATAATCTATTTTGTGGCCGGACAGGGTTATCTCTCTAGGATTTTGTATGACTAAATAGCTTTTGTAATATTTTAGAATAACTTAATTTATAAGGTAATTAGCGACCCGCTCTGCTAGCTTCGAACAAGTGTTATTTTTTTTTAAATTAGTTTAAAATCCTGTTCGCCATTTTAAATGCGTGCATCACACGTTTAAATTCCTTATGAATCAACTATATCTATTAAAATAAATATGTCTAATTTGGTGATGCAATGAGTATACAAACACAACACTATTGTCAGTCACAATGACGTGCTTTAAATACCTTAAGTTAATTACTTTTAATACTTTTAATTTCAACTTGATACTCCAAGTGTTCTTGAAACAAAGTATCTTAACAGACAGTCAGACAGATAGACAGACAAAAAACGATCCTATAAGGGTCATATAACGATCATATAATTTTTTGTCTTTGGGGCACTAATCCCTAAAAATATACTCGCTTTTAAAATACTTAGTGCTTAACTTCCTAGGTAAGCATACCAGTTTTAAGCGTGAGAGAAAATGGTTAGGTACACAAAACTTTTAAATTTAATTTACACGCGCCATTTTCTATCCTCTTCACAAGAACACGATAATTATTCAGTGAACCGCAAAATTTTGGGAAACATAATATTTGGAGGTAATATGTTGTGAAGTTAGGGTGTGTTAAATAAAATAATTAATTAACACAGCCTTTTGAAAGGTAATAAGTTGTGCTTTATTTTATTATGTCGTCTTTGTAGGACTTCGTTCTAATTAGATTTCTTACGCTCTTCGATTTTTAAATATCAGAAACAGATTTTTAAATAGTAAAATTGTGATAAGCAATGGTGGATAATTTAAGTTTATTTTAGTAACTCTCGACCGAAAAAGAGGGGTGTTAAAAATTTGATCGCTCTGTGTATGTTTATGTTTGAAGTAGATAATTTAGCAATGTTTTTTAAACATGTTTCATTAAAATCAGTTCGGCCGTTTTGAATTTATTAACTCTTTTGTTATCTGCAGTCGCGATCTTAATAACTTTAAAGGCTGAGTTTTTTTTATTTTTTTATTTACACTTGTTACTCTATAATCCTTGTCTTCTTCGACGTTTACGATAACCGGTTCTCACCCAAACAAAATCGCTAGAAAAAGCTAATAACTAACAAGTTTTCACCCAAACAAAATCGCTAGAAAAAGCTAATAACTAACAAAACCTTTTCAAAATATACGTCCCATCAAGTTATCAGCTCAGCCCAGATTTCTTGCAATACGAAACACTTCAATCCGTTAGTTCTTGAGCTATCTACATGAGTATAAACGATGTGTTTTTAATTAAGTTTCCAAGTCTAGGCGGTTTGACGGCACGATAATTACACATCGCTGCTCGATCAACGTTAACGCATCAGCTTTTAAGCGTTAATATATAAAATAGTCTTATTGCTATTTTATAATCAGAACCGGATTATAAAATAGCAAAAAGATTTGGCACCAAGCCTAAACTGTTACCGGTACTTTATTCGTACCAATATCATGATAATCGATTCAAGATACTGGATCAAATAGCCATTCTATGACTGATTAGCGCGTTAACTTTCATACGTCATGGAGAGTCAGAACTGGTTTCCTTAGGTTACGTAGAGTTATTTGGAGATGTAAAAGTTTGAAAAAATGACCATAGTGAGTAATATAATTTTTTTATATAGACAAAACAGGTTAACACCTCATGCCAGATTTTTTAAGCAATGCAAAACACTTTATTCTTCTAGTTTACAAGTTATTTACATGAATATAGACGACTCACGATGTGTTTCCAATTAAGTTTCCAAGTCTAGGCGGTTGGACGGCGGCATAATTACACATCGCTGCTCGATCAACGTTTTACACTTAAACTTCGAGATATTGTTATCGGAGGGATAGTTAACGCATCAGCTTTTAAGCGTTATTGTAAATCAGAACCGGTTTATGAAATAGCAAAAAGGTTTTAAATCAAGCCTATTACTGTTACCGATACTCTATTTGTATGCATCATGATAATCGATTCAGAATACTGGACCCAATAGCCATTCTATGACTGGTTAGCGCGTAAATTTTCATACGTCATGGAGAGTCAGAACCGGTTTTGAAGTAACGGTTAAGATGGGTTTACTTAGGGTACGCAGAGTTATTTTGAGATGTAAAAGTTTAAGAAAAACTGACTATAGTGAGTAATATAATCTTTTTATAGAGGCCCAACAGGTAAATACCTCAGGTCAAATTTCTGAAACACTTTTTTTTTGGGAGTGGGAAATCATCAAATGACTGCTCCCGTCCTGGGTGCGGCGGGAGGGCGTGTCAGACTTTTACTGACTAAAACCCACTCATGTTCCTTCGGTTGCCCTTTATGTTCCGGGGTCACTGTAACTATTATAAACATTCCGCAACCCTGGCAGGCGTTGACCCTGTTGGGCCCCTTCCCGTGCTGACTTCTCTTTAAGGCGCGCGTGGAACACTAACGCGCCGTCGACGCGGGCCTGGTCCTAGCCAGGCGGCAAGCTACCCAAGTCTGTAGACCCGCGCCTACGGTGGCCGGTAGTCGCCTTGCGACTCTCGACGTCTTCGCCTGGGCCCTATCCGGGGCGAGAGGCTCGTCGTTGCCTCTCGCGCGCCGCTGCTTACTTCACTAGCATAATTGCTTCGCAAAAGGAGGCGACGGCTTCATTTCTTAAACACTTCAATCTATTTTTAGTTTACAAGCTACATGAGTATAAACAACTCACGATGTGTTTCTAATTAAGTTTCCAAGTTTAGTTCGATTAGACGGCGCTATAATTACACATCGCTGGTCGATCAACGTTTTACATCCAAGATTCTGGATATTGTTATTAGATAGATGGTTATACTGTTAGCTTTCGAACATCTTGAGAGCCAGAACCGGTTTACTTCGGTTCCGTTCTTTACAGTTTTTGAGACGTGAACTTTTAAAACTAACATTTTATTAACTTATACGAAATATACCGATTTATCAAGTAAACGCCACGTAGTCAGTTTAAGAATAACAATGCAATGGCGTTTCGGATTGAACATCTGATATTTAGTGCCCTAAACCAGTTAATACATTCGAAATCAAATTGAAAAAGTTATGAGTGATTTAAAAGACATCACTGATCAAGACATCACTTATTGAGTTAAATGCCTTTATTTCCTTTAAAAAAATTCTTAAAAGCTAAATACATAGCCCCACAAAACTGCTTACGTAGTTTAACTGTGAGATCATCGAGTCTTTATAACAATAAAAATATTATTTTATATTTTGTATTGTTCCTAAAGTAAACAGTAATCTCTAAATTTTATCACACTAATTGATAAAACAGGTAAGCATAGCGTTTTACAAACATAAAATTTTGTAAAACATTTATTTTAAGCATGTAGCTTTTCACCCCTGTTGACAATTAATGCAACTATCCCGAGTACTAAAATAAAATTTAAATATCTAAAATCCCACAGCACTGAAATGTTGAAAACTGTTCGTGTGTAGGACATCCAATTTGCAGCGAACACGCGACACTATAAAGTTGCTTTATCGTTAGGGGGCACCTTATTCTTAGCTCATATTTTGGACTCATAGTCCAAGCTAGTTGGATGAAGTTGGAAGCTAGCTTTTACAGGCTTGACATGAATAAAGTTATTTTGAACCGGCTAGGAATATATTGTTCAAATACAGTTTATTTGTATTGGTTAGATCATTTATTATATTTTATTGTGTTGTTTTATATAATGTCTTAAACGAACGAAAAGAAAATCTTCATAAAATTGTATAAGGGCAAGCCTTTTATAATGATACTAGCTTTGCCCACGACTTCGTCCGCGTAGAATAATAGTTCCCGGTCCCGGGGGATTTCCCGGGGGATCTGTGCCAAATTTCATTCAAATTGGTTCAGTGGTTTAGGCGTGATAAAGTAACAGACAGACAGACAGAGATACTTTCGCATTTATAATATTAAGTACGGAAGTACGGATACAATAAGTTACAGGCTTGCTCAGGTTGGGGCCAGTGTAAAAACAGTATAATAACTTTTGACAAAAAATAAATATTTAAAAAAATAATATTTTTAAATAATTAAATTAAAAATTAAGGTTGTTTACCACCACAAAATAAAGATTTACTTATCACTAGCTGTTTCCCGCGGTTTCGCTCGCTTTGTTATGGTTTGAGATCATAGCTCCGCTTCCTTATGTCTCAGTTAATATTTATTTGCCTATATCTTATAGTGATGTGTAAGCTATATTACTGTTAAGTTTCAAAATACGTACAGTAGTTAAAGAGTAAGAAACATCCACACACACGCACACACTTATAATATTAGTAAGAAGTAGGATCGATTTCGCAAAGCAACTCCTTCTCTAACTTAGAAATATTATTCACACGTCTCCAAAACGAACCCCATAAACGTCCCTCTAGACATCTTAGTCGCACACTTGAAGTCAAGCCAGACTAATTGAGGCAGCAGTTAAAAACGATGGTCTCACCGTGTTAATTACTCGCTATTAAGTCGTTTTACACCGACACCTTTCCGTGTACGCCTTTAAGGCTGAGGCTACATTAAACCGCGATGCGATCTGGGCACATTAGCGATTAAAACAAATGAATGAATGTCTGTGAGACTTTGTCGAAACTAATTGAACCAATCTTTGAAGCAAAAGATTCGGGTCCGTGGCTTAGGCCCCCAGTAGTCGACGCACCTGTGGCCGACGCCCCCGATTACGATTTTTTTTTGTGCTTTTTCACTTAGTACAGTAAATGAGAAAAGTGTTAGTAGTATTTTTCCTTGCTCAACAAAAGTTATCTATCAAATAGCAGAGAGAATAGAAAAATAAAAAAATAATTACTTTTCACCGTATACTAAAACAATCCTTGATTAGGGTGCGCGAATTTCCTTACAAAAATATAATCACCGATCGTGATAAATTGCCCTCTTTTCATTTTTCTTAAATCCAGGGAAACTTTTCCGATTTCGAAACGATAGCAATGATTTGCCGCCGAGCAGAGACAAGGTATTTTTGGCACCACCCTTGTACTTATACGACGGACTTTCGCTTATAACGTAGTTTGTAATAATCTTGTTTTGCTAGTCTCATCGCCAATCGCTGCCTACTGTATCCTCAGTCTAGGAGCCATGAAGGCCTGGTTTTATTTGAAGTTTGAATTAGATTTTGTGAGCGATAATGCGTGGTAGGTGAAGGTTAATGTGGCTTTACACGTACTAAGTTCAACAATTATATTGTGCAAGCATGTATGCTGTTCTGTATCGAAATTTAATTCAAGTTAAACTATTCATTGCATTTTGACCTTAGCAAAAGGCACTTTGAATCGTTCTTTATAAGTGAAATAGTTGAATCTAGTGGCTCATTCAAAGTTTCGTGTAGAGACGAATGGGCAAGAAAAGAGGCGGGAGCCTTTACCACCAGGTCATTACGATATCTTTCAGTTTTCAAGTGCCATATTAAATCACTACGAATTTTTTTTCAGTTCCATTCAGCTTATGACCATACAAAACTACGATTTTGTATGAATTCGCATACGCGTTCATTTAGGTTTTCGCGTCTGTTTAGCTTTCGTATAAAGTCTTAGCTGAATAGAGTTGGATAAATGTGGCAAGCCTTAAGCTTGACGCTTTTCTCAATCCAACGACGCTTTACGTGGTTGATAGAAGCAGAACCGTAAAAGTGTGGCCAAATATGTTCAGCGAAATGCTAGCCGTGTTCATTGAATAAGTAAGTGTGCGTAGTCCCTAGTAGACCGGTGTTTGTCACCCAACTCAAACCTGACACGGAAAAATGTTAAAAGATTCTCCTCAATGGGCAAAAACTTCTACTATTTGTTAATAAAACCAAGGATATTCTATTTTAAAATATAATTCAGTACGTTCTTACCTTTCAGCAATCTCCCCACGAAGCAGATAAGAGTCCCACGTAAAAAGATAATCTTATAAAAGAGCCACGCCTTTAACTAAATACGTCTTGCGGTTTCGTCCGAGATTTACAGAATTTATAGCCTTCTTTTCCGCTAGCTCCTGTTATCCGAGATTGCGAACGTGTTGCGATAAAAGACCTTATAAATGAGCGGTTAAAATGCTTTTTTCGTTGCAAAAAAGGTCAGTGAAGACAGTGGTTTTAAGTTTTTTGAATCCGTGTTAAATGAGAGTTATAAATCTTTAGGGGGCTTAGGAATTGTGTGCGGTTTCTAGTAGGAGTTGGTTGATGCGATTTTTTTTATTTAATGGTCATTACATTTATCTATAAAACAATGTTCCTGCTACTTCCAATCTGTCTGTATGACTCCTTTTTTTTGGGGAGTGGAAAATCATCAAATGACTTCTCCCGTCCTGGGTGCGGCGGGAGGACGTGTCAGACTTTTACTGACTAAAACCCACTCATGTTCCTTCAGTTCCCTTTATGTCCGGGGTCACGGTAACTATTATAAACATTCCGCAACCCCGGGTATGACTCCTTATTATACTTGTAGTAGTTTGAGCTTCAATCCACTATTTTTACTTGATTAGGGATTGAATTTCCAAAAATCTTTACTATGTGGCTACCCACAAAGAATTTTATGTCTCTAGGACTAACGGTTTTAGCTTTGTATTAATATATCAAAATACAGTCAGTCAGTATACCATTTTAAAATATAGACATCCCTTACAAGATCATTGTTATATAGGGTGACTGGTAATTAATGTACGATACTTAAACACGTGATTGTGCCCATGATAACCAACAACTTTTACTATGAGAATAAACCTGTATAAGTTTCGTACACCAATTAAATTAGTTAAATTAATTAAATTAAATTAGATTTATTGATACACACAAGTTAGGAAACATACAGACATAGAAACAAGACACTTGACATAGTTAAAATAGTACAGAAATAATAAAAGCTGAAGTAGCCGTGGACCCCAAACTAGGCGCAGCCTGTATCTTGGTGGCCCGATATCAGTGGTAATAGTAGATTGCATTTGACAGTTAGTGTGACACAGCACAGCAAAACCTAAGTTATAACATATTATGGCAATAGTGATTCTGATTAGTGACAAAAATTAAAATTGTTTAATTAAAATCCATACTAATATTATAAATGGGAAAGTGTGTCTGTCTGTCTGTCTGTCTGTCTGTTTGTCTTTCTTTCACGGCAAAACGGAGCGACGAATTGACATGATTTTTTAAGTGGAGATAGTTGAAGGGATGGAGAGTAACATAGGCTACTTTTTGTCTCTTTCTAACGCGAGCGAAGCCGCGGGCAAAAGCTAGTATGCTATATGATGGAATACATTTTTAAACCTTCGAACACACGTGATTCGAGACACAATAGAAAGATAATAGCAGCGTGACAATTGGCTGTCGCTTGGTCGTTAAAAGGTTAGGATGTCACTATATCGCTTACTTTTTCCTAACAACAACTCGTACAACTTTTTTGTGGAACTCCCCTCCATCGTCCCCGCGCGGCACCCCGTGTTCGCCTCATTCGTTTAGTAGCGATAGCATTCCGTCAGTGTTACGTCACAGCGCGAGGTGCACAGTTAAATCTTACGAGTAGTATGTTACGGTCAATCTCCAGTAGGCTTAATACCAGTGTGTTACATGGAGCGACTTTTGTTTTGGGACAATCCCACAACACTATTCCCAACCACTGCAACTCCTGAAAGCCAGAATCAACAATGGAGTCCGCCAGAAAAGCGCCGAACAATGAAGCTCGGCGAGTCCCGGAGAAACAATTCAACTGTCTTGGATCCCGCAACGAAATTAATCAGAAAGAACAGCGGAGGAGTATGAAAAATATATTTTCTACTGCAATGCATAAGCCTGTTAAAGAATATCCTGATATATTTTGGTTAGACTGGTTTCCAGACTTTCTGGCTTCTTATTTTCTTCAACGACTGATACAGCACGACTAATAAAAACCAGGACCAACGGTTTCTGAGTAAAAGGAGAGTAATTTTGAACGGGCTACTACTGAAAAAAATCTGGTGCTGGTGGAAATTCAGAGCAAGGTGTTTTCAAGAATAGAGGAGAAGCAATCAGGTTGAAATTGTTGTTGTTGTTGCTGGTTGTTACTGTGAAGAATTAACACCTATTCTTGGACTACAATTTTTTTGTGATTATGAACTACGTAATATTGTTTGTTTGCCGGATTTTTTAATGTCCACGTTAACTCCGTGTTGCCCTTCGTGTTCACTTATCTCCTCCAGGACTATTAATAAGACTTTTTTCTTTATAGAAATCTAAATTTAGTTACAATATTCTTCCTATAAATAGCGTCTAATGTGAACCATTTTATCTTCATGCCTAAAACTCGTTAAGTACCTTGCCTGTTGGCGTCTAATGATGCTTGAATCGATAAGCTCAAAGTACCAAATTAGGTGCCATCGTATACTCTGCCAAGAATTTTGGGTACCACTTGGAGAGATCGCTGTTATTTTTTTTTTCATTGTTTGCTATTTATCGTTCAAACTGTTTCCTGTGTATAGTTAGGTTAGGTTAGTAGTTAGAGGGTACTTTTCCTCGTAAATCTGGTTCGCAAAGGCTAGATTTTTATTTCAAAACTGGATAGTTCCAGAGATTTGCGTATTTCAACAAACAAACTTGAATACCCCCAGGTATGGCAGTGTGTGTCATAAGCTTACATAGGGACATACAGAAAGCGAAAAGTGATTTTCTTATTACTATGTATGTAGGTAGAAATAAGAAATAAAACATGAAGCAATGATACAGAAAATTACAACCTTTTTTTAACCACCTCAAATCATAACGTTTATGCCTTGGCTTGTTAAGTTAAAGTTTAAAGCAATTTACGTTTCACTTAAAGACCCCAAAAACAATTTCAAATTTCCGAAATGATCAGACCATAAAAAAGTTAGGCATTTAGTTATGCAATTGACACTCAGTTCAAAGTTATGTCGGCCCTTGTTAGCCGACGGATTTTTAACCACTTCGGTGCTTCTACCAGCTTAGTTTTAAATGCTTATAAATTATTTAAGTTTAAAAGGAAATTTCTTGAGGTATTCAAAAACAGAAATTTACTGGTTAACTTTCTGTTTCAAATTTATGTAGGAAGGTATTTTGAGGTCAAATAATTTGCTTTGAAATGTTAAGTTCTATATTATTTTGTTGTAAATCTTCTTTGAGTTGTAATCAGAGCAAAAGTTTATTAAAGGCGCAGAAGCTTAAACTGTTTTTGAGTCAATAGGAGTGTCAAAAGACCAATTTCCAAACCTTTGGATAATTAAAAAAAAAATGAAAAATAATTAAAAAATGTTTATACCACTTTTTCATCCTAAACTCCCCGTGGGGAAATAAAGGTTTCCAACTTTATCCGTACTAATATTATAAAAGCGAAAGCAACTCTGACTGTCTGTCTGTCTGTCTATCCCTTCTTCACGCCTAAACGACTGAACCGATTTGAATGAAATTAGGTACAGATACAGTCTGGGATCCGAGAAAGGACATAAGATAGTTTTCTCTGGGAATGAGAACTATTACTCCACGCGGACGAAGTCACAGGCAAAAGCTAGTTAAAAATAAATCTTGAATGCTTCTTAAAACACTTCTTTAGTCTACTTTTTTGCCTAAATAGAAATAACCAATGAAACATTGGCCCAGCCGGAAATCAAATACAGGAAACTAGATACCGCAGAAACGGAAAATTGCAACCACTGTTGTTGATGTTGTTATTGCTCCGTACCTTCACTGTTTTCACATATAGAAGCATCACGAATGATGTAACCAAGACTTTGTAAAAGTTGATGATTGAAGAGAGTGTCCATGGAGATTTTTTCTAGGTTATTCTTCAGAGAGATCCAAGTTTTGGAACAAACAACTAGCTCGACTTTCTGTCCCCGTGACCCCGGAACATAAAGGGCAACCAAAGGATCAAGAGTTGTTCAAATGATCAAATGTTGCGGAATGTTTATAATAGTTACCGTGACCCTGGAACATAAAGGGCAATCGAAGGAACATGAGTGGGTTTTAGTCAGTAAGAGTCTGACACGCCCTCCCGTCGCACCCAGGACGGGAGCAGTCATTGGATGATTTCCCACTCACTAAAAAAAAAAAAAAAAAGGATCAAGAGTGGGTTTTAGTCAGTAAAAGTCTGACACGACCTCCCGCCCCGCCCAGGTCGGGAGAAGTCATTTGATGATTTCCCACTCCCCGAAAAAAAAAGCTTCAAATTTCTGATTAAGTACCTGTGTATATGGACTGAGTGAATTAAATGCTTTGAATTTTGAATTTTATTTTAATCCATCCATTACAAACATTTATAGTACTACTTATACCTACATGACTTTTAGGCATAAATCCTAAAGTTAATCATAGGAGATATAAAAGGGTCCGGAGGGTTTATTTGTTTTTCTTCTTTATCTTCGAAGATATTGGAATACCTGAATCATGGCAATGACCTCTGTGGGGTAAAACTGATCTATTTTAATGTAGGTTTGACATTTTTATACACATTTATGTAAGTAAATCCTAAAGTAATACAATCAACTTGATAAAGGTTATTCCCAAATATAGAATTCTGAGAAGCATTATGGTTTTTTTTTTTATTGTTTGTGTCATTTTATTATGAACTAGCGACTCGTCCTATCTACGCACGGGTATTTTTTCCTGGAATATGCATGTATAATACACATAAACCTTCCTCCTAATTTACTCTATTTATAAAACCTTTGAAAGATCTCAGCGTACATAGGCACACACGGCGGGAAGCAACTTACCTAATAACTTAACTTACTTAATATACTATGTAATGATGTGAATACATTATTTTATCTGTAATAAACAACCAGTGTTCTAATACCTTGATAAGTGTATTACTGTCGGTTATAATTGAATGATGCTTAGATCGAGAATATTGTGTAGTACCTAAAATTGGTTAAATCATACATATTTTTTTTGTTCCAGATGCCAACCAAAACCAACAAGCAACATTAGAAACAAAAGAAAATGTACTCTGAAACAATCCACATTTACGAAATAAGATGAATGGAGGACCACCGAAGATGAGACTGACATTGGAACGACACAATGCATGAACACAGCCAAAGATCTTTATCTAAAAATGTGCTGGATTTGACAGAACCGATTGAAGAAACCATCAATTACACTATAGACATATTTGATGCGTTTGTCAATGATACTGGAAATGCCACTAACGGTATTGAAGAAGACCATGCAGTGAACAACTGGTGGGCTTTGATAGCTATTATGTTAGTAGTTTGCACAGCTGCGGGGAATGTTCTAGTGTGCTTGGCAATATATTTGGAAAGGAGGTTGCAGAATGTGACGAACTATTTCTTGATGTCGCTGGCGATTACTGATCTGCTAGTGGCGATTTTGGTGATGCCGCTTGGGATACTCACGTTGCTACGAGGTGAGTTTTTTCTTAAGTTTTATAAATTGACGCATATTTTTTTTATACATATAGTCAGACTTTTACTGATTATATTCTTTAATGCACACGAAAATTAAAATAGGAATAAAATATCAATCATACTTCAATACTATTGGTATGATGCAATTTTACGTGTTAATCGTTTAAAAATCATAACCTGTATCGCGCAACAAGAATTTAAAGCGACAATAACAGCCCAACTGCAATTGTCAGCGTCGGCCGCATCAGACATAATCCATCACATCGGAGATCCTCTCTTTTCAATGTAGGATTAGTTGAGGAAAAGCCTTTAATACATATTTTATTCATACCTATTTTATTGATAGTCATATCTATTTTATTGTTACCTTATTATTATTATTTACGTTTTCGTATCTCGGGACCCTGAGGTCCCGGACCTTTGGAAGGCGTACGAGGGGCCGAAGCCAACTCGCAGAGGCCCCTTGAGGAAAACTTTATGTGGAATGGGACACCAACCGGCGATTATCCCTATATGCACCACTCAAGTGCACCTAAGGTCAACCCCCGGTTGGTGGTGGTCTATTGCAGTTCATGGAATAAAGAAAGTATTGGACTATGGGTTTGGGTTGCTAAGATGGATTACTTATCTGAAACTATTGAATGGCTATGGCCCCTGCCTAACCAATGCTTGTATACACAGATAAAAAGGCAGGGGGTGACTTGCACACTCAGTAAATGGGCCCCCGAAAACGGCCGCTAGCACATAGTGACGTAGCGACAAAGGGGCAACATATATCGAGGTGCTGGAGGAGTGGAGAGGTATTCCACGGCTATCAGGACAATCCCGGAAGTACGGTCAAGATCCCTACCAGCATCTTACTGGAATACTTCCTTCCCCCGAGCAAATTTGCTCTTGCGAATCTCCACTCAAACCAGCCAATTAAGGCAAGAGTGAGGTGGGAGCCTTGTTCCTCGTCAGTGCTCACTCTGGCCGGCCAGTTAAGGCAAGCCAGAGATGAAGAACAAAGGGTCTCCCAGGAGGTCAGGTCCACGGGGTCGCTACTGCCCGACAGCTCGCCACAAGCTGCCCTGCGGGTTTCTTATTATTATTATTAATAACGTATTTCTCATATGACTCTGTTAAAAAATTGCAAACCTGTACTTTGAATGTTTTTTTTTGTATTCTATTTTAGTACTGAATGTACGTGCTTAAGACACGTCAGAAAGCCATTAAGGTGATATTCTATATTAAAAGCGGTTTGCTTTTAAGGCTGTCTTGCTTGTTATCGACATGTCGTTTAATATTCGCTTTCATACATATTTTTTTACTTTTTCTAAACGAGGATCACCAGGCGACTAGGTGCCGAAGTTTTACAGCATTTTCACCTTTACATAAGAATTTGATAAAGCCAAGCCAATGAGCACAAACTTTAGGTAGTTACTAGAAACAGTTGAGGAGTTCTTCTGTCCACTTCCTGATTCCATCATCAGACTAATTTCAAATTATCATGATGCTGTATTGTCATTCAATAACAATGTATCCCACTAAAAACATTTCATATAAATGTAGCCAAGACAACCACATAAGGTATACCCTGTGAAAAATATATCAGATCTCATGTAGAGCCAAGCTTCTGAATCTACACGGCCTAACTCTACAGACCCTAACTTCACAAACTCTACATATCAGTAAAAATGTATGGCTTCGCCGTTTCGCTACCGTCGTGGAGGTGATGCGAAAATTAAATTTTTGAAGTAAGTACCGAAACAGCCAAGCCATACATTTTTACTGATATGTAGAGTTTGTGAAGTTAGGGTCTGTAGAGTTAGGCCGTGTAGATTCAGAAGCTTGGCTCTACATGAGATCTGATATATTTTTCACAGGGTATACCTTATGTGGTTGTCTTGGCTACATTTATATGAAATGTTTTTAGTGGGATTTCAGTTCTTTTTGTAAGTTGCTAGGCAGTATTTTCAGTGTTTTTTTTTCTTTTCGTTCACAGATTTTTTTGACTAAATTGACCTGAAAACCCCACACTTTTTATTCTTAAAATACTTGATCGTACAACGGTGATCTTTCGATCTAGGAGAAATTATTAAAGGCTGTATGTATTGCGCTTCCGAATAACTGTAGTATAAGACTCCACAATATAAACGAGTTTTCGTGCAAACGTGCAAACAATATTATTCTCAGATACATAAAAAATCAAATAGTACTTATACTTTCCGATGTAACGAAACCATAGCGCGATCTATTTCGATCCCAACGCCATCTAGGGAAGTAAGACTTAAACTTTTTGTCATCGAGGATCGCGCTACGATTCCGTTCAACACCGTAACAATTTAGGTATGTATGTATATTAACCAATTACCAATACATAAAATTCTGAAATAAGCCGCAAAACTTATTTATACGAATACGAAAAATATTGCAATCGCAACACGACCGTCAACGACACAAGTTTATAATTTTCTTAGGTGGTTGATACCAAACTTACCAAACTTCTTATACCAAATGTCAGCTTTCTAGCACTACAGGAAGTAGCCACATCAGCAGTGTCGGCTTTCATAGCCCATAGCCCAATAGCCCAATCTTTCTCTTTGCATTTTTACTTGATTTGTTCAAACAAACTTCCACACCCCCATTTTAGGGGATGGAGGTCGAAATCTATAAGTTTATGAATTTTTCTGTTGGTTGTATACTAAACTTAGGCTACATACCAAATTTCAGCATTCTAGCACTTCAGGAAGTAGCCAAACATTTTGATGATCATCAGTGTGTCAGTGTGTCAGTGTGTCAGTGAATCAGTGACGAAATCGGTGTATTTTAGATATCAATAAAATCTAAAGTATAAAAGCTATTCGATTGAAACTTTGTATGTTTATTGAGTCTGTTATTGACATTATTTCTTGTGAATATGAAGTGTCTGGTACATCGGATACCAACTCTATGAGGGTTCGAAAAAACGACGAAACACTTCGAGAAAAGGTAGGTAGTGCCCCTGCGCTTCGCTTGCTTGTCTTGGCCGGGGGCACGACCGTGCCCCCCGATTTGTAGTTTCGAAAGAATGAGTCTTGTTAAAGCACTTGAAAAAGCTGTTGCAAGTGTTGATTTTTATGAAAAATACACGAGCGAGTCACAAGTCCTTTATGAGCTTAATTAATAAAAAACCGGCCAAGAGCGTGTCGGGCCACGCTCAATGTAGGGTTCCGTAGTTAGTTTCCCGTCCGTCACAATAAATGTTCAGAAATTATTTTGTAGGTACAACCTTTTTGTCTTTTTTTGTACAAAAACTGTTCTTTGTATCAAGTTCAAAATAATTTTCCTAGAAAGTTCTTATAAAGTTCTACTTTCCAGATTTTTTTCATATTTTTTAAACCTACGGGTCAAAAGTTAGAGGGGGGGGGACGCTTTAATTTTTCCTTTAGGAGCGATTATTTCCGATATTATTGACATTATCAAAAACTGATTTTAGTAAACCCCTTTTCATTTTTAAATACCTATCCAACAATATAACACACGTCAGGGTTGAAATTAAAAAAAAAACCACTTCCCTCTTTACATATAGGGGGGCTACCCTAATAAAACATTTTTTTTTTCAATTTTTATTTTACCACTTTGTCGGCGTGGTTGATATACATATTGGTACCAAATTTCAGCTTTCTAGTGCTAACGGTCACAGAGATTAAGCGAGGACGGACGGACAGACAGACAGACATGGCGAAACTATAAGGGTTCCTAGTTGACTACGGAACCCTAAAAATGGAAAACAGTTCTTTCCACTTCTGTATTGCTTTTTTGACACACAGTAAAGACCGCCTATTAAAATACCAGAAGCCTTGTAGATGCAATGCCTTTAAGGAATAAATCTGAATTAATGTCTCATGTGCCTGTAATTAAACCAGCAGCGTACGTTTAAAGTGAAATACGGCTACACTGCATTGCGGCAGAAATAAATATAGTAGTTCGAGCTTCTTTACAAAGAGAAAAATGATATCAGGCATTTTGGTCCAAAAAAAATTGAGTGGCCGACCTAAAGTTTTTTTCCATTAGAGGGACATACCATAAACTTCTAAGAGCTTAAGCCCTTGAGATTCAAGCTTACTTTGTAGTAAGTATCAAAATCAGTGCGGTGGTTTAGGCGTGAAAGCGTAACAGACGGGCAGACAGACAACAGTTTCTGATTCTGCATACGTATGATAGTGGGTAGAAATCCGGGCATGTAACAAAGACTTGAAAAAATTATCTTGTACATCACTTACATTGGTGAAGGTCCATATTTCATGGCATAAGGAATGAAACATAATATAATATAATGGCCTCAATATTTGACTGAAATCAAGCAAAAACTTAGAAGCCCACTGGTGTCGGGAACAGGGTCCAAGCTACCAGCTGTCAGGGTTCCAAAGAAAGGAACCTTCTAACAATGCGAGTCGTAACCAAAACTGCCTTTTACTGCCTTCTGAATCAAGCCACTATTATTACGTATTAAACCATTGGCAGAAACAACTATCGGCACAAAGATCGCTGAGTCCACATCCCACATGTCGACAATCTCACGAGCTAAGTTGTTTCAATATACTTAATTTGTTTTTCATATATATTTTCAACTAGCTTTTGCCGGTGGCTTCGCTCGCGGTAAAAAGAGACAAAAAGTAGCCTATGTTACTCTCCATCCCTTCAACTATCTCCACTTAAAAAATCACGTCCATTCGTCGTTTCGTTTTGCCGTGAAAGAAAGACAAACATACAGACAGACAGACAGACAGATACACTTTCCCATTTATAATATTAGTATGTATATACTTAATCTGGTATTATCTTTTATTATAAACATAATCAAAGGTATGTTCAAATTTTAAGAACCACCAGTTTTTTAATAAATGTGTTGTGCGTGTTCTATGGTCCGGTATGACGAATAAAGAAAAGGATGATTTATTAAAATAAATGTCTTTTAATTCCAATTTCACAATAGTTTGTTAACACTAACTATAGTTAATACATATTATGTCGAGGCAGGGCGGTGTGCTGTAGGCGACTGGCGAGCCGTCCGCTCGCGTTCTATATCTTACTAAAATTATGACTCAGCAATTCGCAGTTACCGAGCCGCCACAAATGCTTGAAAATCTAAAGTCTCAATAAACCTGAGCAATGGTCGATGGTCGAAATTCCTCGGACAAATTGGTTTACAAGAAAAAGTTAATCCGATTTTGGGTTCACTCGATTTCTGATTCAATTTACTTTGCATCTTATCTGTTTATCTAATTTAACAAGGCATTTTAAGGTAACAAGAAATAATGGAACATTTTCTTGAAATTCTGTAATGTCCGGAAATACGTGGATCGATACGGAGATCCGCAACAGTCTGTCGTTATTTCTTAGTAGCTGTAGCTTGCGGTTTCATCTGTAAGGCACACCCCGTACACAGTCAATCTCGATCCACGATCCGCGATCCAAATCAATGATCACGATCCAATTGGTGGTGTGCGACTAAGACTGACGGTGATTGACGGTAATTTTACCGTCATCAGGATCGCGATCTGGTGATGGCGATGTACGGGATGCCTTAGGACCTGAGAGGACGAATTTTTAATATAGCCTACACTCACAAAAGATGGCCATTTTAATCTAAATGGCCATCCTTTCGCCTGTCAGGTGTGGACTTCCAGGGATTTAATTAAAACAAAACACAATAATTGGCTTGTAAAAATGTAAAATAAATAAAAAAAAAATACAAGCCAATATTGTATTTGCTTATGATAAGTGAATTATGGGCTGGTGTTTCTTATGGTCACCACCATTGTTCACTAAATTGTAATTCAGAGAATCATATCTC
Source organism: Athetis lepigone (assembly GCA_033675125.1). Taxonomy (NCBI): domain Eukaryota; kingdom Metazoa; phylum Arthropoda; class Insecta; order Lepidoptera; family Noctuidae; genus Athetis; species Athetis lepigone. The sequence continues at coordinate 17,909,039 of CM066227.1, forward strand.
GCATGTATTTCATTTAAACCTTCGAACACAAGTGATTTGAGGTACAATAGAAAGACAATAGCAGCGCGACAGCCGGCTGTCGCTTGGTCGTCGAAAGGTTAATCGCATTGATTCTTGAGATCAGCGCTACTCATTATGACGAGCATTTATAGATCGTATAATGTGAACCTTCTTCTAACCCATTTCAACGTATTCTTAGCTTTAATTAGTTTACGCAGCAACGATAAAGTTAAACTGCGATAAATACTGTTAGCTATGTGTCTACGTAAAAAGTGCTGAAAACCTTATCTGTTAGGCAATAAATAAGGGTAATGTGATTATTCTTGTAAATCGACGACAATGTAGGGATGTTTTGGTGATGTTAGATAGTACTAACGTTATTACAAAATAGGTACCCTTACAATAATGGCTCATAAATTGTGTTAGGCCATGTGTTACATTTACAATGGTCGTAGTACAACCAAACCGGAGCTGTATTACTACGGCAGGACAATTTAGCTACAACTACACAACAACTGCACCTCAACCATACGACTACCTGACTATAACCACAGCACTACCTCACTACCACCACACCACCAACATACACCAACCACTCTACAAACGCACCTTAACCAGAAAACTAACGCACCACAAACGCACCAAAACCACTCTACAAACGCACCACAACATCACTACAAACGCTCCACAACCACACTCAAACGCACCACAGTCACACCACAAAAGCTCTACAACCACTCCACAAACGCCACATAACCACACCACAAACGCACTACAACCGTTCCACAACTCGATGGGCCATATTTCTTTAGGAAACCTGGATGCGAAACTTGGTCAAGTCATTAGCTGCGAGACACCCATACATATAACACCCTGACTGGAGACCTACTGAAATATGGCCTTTACAGTCTGACAGCAAAGAAAGAGAGAAAGAAATACGTTTTTTTGATCGTCACACAAACATGATTATGTACAGGTGTGTGTACATATACTCACATATAATACAAAAAAAAAGAAATTAAAAAAAAATACTATGAAAACATAAAGGCTCCTAATTCACCAGTTTTGCTGCGATATTTAAAACAATAAATATCGCGGCGCTGGTATTCGGCTAGGGCCTGCTGTGGACCTGCAGTGTTCATTATCTTTTTTTTATTAAAATTGGTCGTAACTATTTCTGAAGTTTTTATTATTATTTATTTGTAATATTATTGAGCACACGAGATTGTTCATTAGGAATTCCAGAAAGATCCATAGTAATGCCAACATTTCCATACAAGTACATTAATTAATTACTCTACCTAATTTCGACATCTGATTATGATATGGGTGAACTAAGTCTATTATTACGCTTTAAGTGGTGTATCACGAATCAAAGGCAAATGCAAATAAACAGTGAAGCATTTTGAAAGGCACTCGTGAAAAAAAATAAGTTTATTAACAAAGATTTGTAAATGGCGCATATTTCCTAATTCAAACTTCAAACCCTTTTTTTTGTTATTGGGAAATCATCAATTGACTTCTCCCGTCCTGGGCGGGGCGGGAGGACGTGTCAGACTTTTACAGACTAAAACCCACTCATGTTCCGGTTGCCCTTTATGTTCTGGGGCCACGGTAACTGTTCCGCAACCCCGGCAGGCAATTTTGGCAATTTTGGCCTTAGAGGGCCCCTTTACGTGCTGACTACTCATTGAGGCGCGCGACTCCCGCTCAGGCACTGATTAAATTGCGAGTTGATGATTTGCTACATCATATGCCTTAAATAAGACTCATTTCACGAGCAAGTTGAAAAGGAAGATCGGCAAAATGGTCAACAGGGCCATTTAACGACCACACAAAATGTCATTAGAGAGCTATTTTCATGTACTACAATATTTATTATGACGGTTCATTTTAAATGGCTGTGAGAAAAAGTTATTACCACACTAAGGCGACCATTATTAAATATTACCATCCGATGTCTTGGGAGTCTAACAGATGTGTATATCTGTTAACCTTGGTGTTAATATTACGAAGGATGAAATATATAGTGAAATACATCATTTTGAAATTCTAGAAACATCAAAATCCGGTCAGCCCATTTGTAGTAACGAAGTAACATAGGAAACACAAATTAAACACAAAAGTCTCCCTGTTCATATCACTTTATTTGAGTAAAAAAAAAATATTATATAATAAAAACCCAACTGCAATAAAATTTAGCTTTGTTTCTATTCCATATGATTGCCAACAAATTCCAAAATAGCAGTTCTGTTTTATGATTATTTATTTTTTAATATCTCCTCTTTTTTCAAATTAATATAGCATAATAAACGAATTAAAAGGCACCTTACATATCTATATCCGTAAAACGGTTTTGGCTGTAGACTGTCCCATAGAATGAGACAAATATACGCTCAAAAAACATAACCCTTTTTTCGGCATTCGGGTAAAAAACAAATTCAATTCAATTCAATTCAATCAATTTATTTGTGAACACAGGTGTAACAGATGTTATAAAATACATTGATAAATGTTCTCTATGTTCTACCAATAATGGTGTACAAAATTTTAGATTCAAAATTATGTCATCCATACTACACACATCAAAAGTGTCTAGGGATATTTTAATTAAACCTAAATAACTAAAGTTCTATTAACTTTTTGTTAAGACACCTACACTTTAAAATAAACCTTGTTTAATTGCCTATCTAATCTGATAATAAACTTTTAGATAAAGTTAAATTAAAAAAAAAACTTAGAAGAAGAGGAAAAACTCAACAAAATTTCAATTTAACTTTATTTTTGAAATTTCAAAACCTAAACAACAAAACAATTTTTTTTTTTATAAAAATTGTTGAAAACTTTAAATTAATAATTCGTGGATCCACCTAAGACTCTCCTGACACATCTGGAGCGGTTCTGCATACTCAAAACAAGGGTGTCAATATCCTGTTGTGGAGTACTGTCCCAAATCCTGCTAAGATGCAAGAAAAGCTGGTTTTGAAGCACAATATCAACAGGGAAATTCCTACGAGCTCTTCTCTGAAGCATATTCCAGGCATGCTCAATAGGATTTAAGTCAGGGGATTGTGCAGGCCGGTCTAAAGTTTGGATAACATGCTGTTGTAACCAACTTGTAACGATACGCGCCGTATGTGGACGGGCATTGTCGTGCATTAGCTGGAAATTTTGTCCCATTTGCTGTTTGTGGGGCAAGACTACAGGCTCTAGCACCTCATCTCGGTTTTTTCGAGCAGTCATATTGCCTTGTATCCAAACGAGGTCCGTTCTACCGCCGAGACGAATTCCTGCCCAAACCATAATCGTGTTACCTTAATATGCATGAACTTGTTGTGGGTGCTGCAGTCGATTCCAACGTCCAGGTTTTCTCCAAACGCGTACTCTTCGCGAATCAGGATGAAATCCAAACCTAGATTCATCAGTGAAAAGCACAAGTGACCATTGAGAATGGTTCCAGTTTTCGTGTGCAATAGCCCATTGTAATCTTCTTCCTCGATTACCTCTCCTTAGTGCTGATACCCAAAATGGCCTACGAGCACGTAGATTGACTTCATGCAGTCGCCTTCTCAAAGTTTGACCGCTTACCAGCAAACCATACTCTCTCTGTAGCCTTTGAACCAATTGCATCGCCGCTGCATTTAGTTGACTTCGTGCAGCATTTACTATGAATCGGTCCTGTACATGTGTTGTAATGCGTTGAGGTCCTCGGTGCCGTTCCCCCACTTCCTCCGTGACACGATAACATGACCAAAGCCTGGATATAACGCTCTGACTGGTCTTCATGGCTTCAGAAACGGCAATCATGAGACAGTATTCCACAACAGGATATTGACACCCTTGTTTTGAGTATGCAGAACCGCTGCAGATGTGTCAGGAGAGTCTTAGGTGGATCCACGGAATATTAATTTTAAGTTTTCAAGAATTTTTATAAAAAAAATTGTTGTTTTGTTTAAGTTTTGATGTTTCAAAAATAAAGTAAAGATTGAAATTTTGTTTGAGTTTTTCCTCTTCTTCTAAGTTTTTTTTAAATTTAACTTTATCTAAAAGTTTATTATCAGATTAAATAGTCTATTAAACAAGGTTTATTTTAATGTGTACATGTTTTAACAAAAAGTTAATAGAATTTTAGTAATTTAGGTTTAATTGAAATATCCCTAGACACTTTTGATGTGTGTAATATTATAAATGGGAAAGTGTGTCTGTCTGTATGTTTGTCTTTCTTTCACGGCAAAACAGAGCAACGAATTGGCGTGATTTTTTAAGTGAAGGTAGATGAAGGGATGGAGAGTAACATAGGCTACTTTTTGTCTCTTTTTAACGCAAGCGAAGCCGCGGGCAAAAGCTAGTAATATATATATACAAAACAGAACACAATTATCTCACTAATTCGACTTCACAACAGTCAATACAGTTACTAACTAAATCAAACCACTTGTGTAATTATTACCAACTGTTACAAACATTACTAACTGTTATATAACATTATAACTGAGCGAGGTCTAAGGTCCCGAAGCCCTTTCCTAACATGTAACTATTGTAATCCATTAATTTAAGGAAACAACGGGAATGTACGTATTATGTTTCTATTACGTGTTTCCAAATCTTTGTGGTATTCTGATTGAGTACCTTTCGTTTGTTTAATTGAGACGTGGTTGGGAATTGTTTTGGATTAGAGAAGTAGGATTGGAAAAGATTAAGGAGTCTTAGTAAGGTTATGTCTCACTTCAAAAGTCATAAGAAGGGGAATAAGGTGTTAAAGTTCAGCTATGTTCTAATTGATTTTGCAGGAATATGTGGCTACCGTCTTTGCACTTATTATAAGGCAAGCCTTTTGCATATTTGATTTTCTGGTTTTTTTTTTTGGACTTACTTTAATGACTTCTCCCGTCCTGGGCGGGGCGGGAGGGCGTATCAGACTTTTACAGACTAAAACCCACTCATGTTCCTACGGTTGCCCTTTATGTTCCTGGATCACGGTAACTATATTATACCCATCTTTTTTAAGGTTTCGAACCAAAATAGTACAAAAAACCCTTATTGTCTGTCCGTCCGGAAAAAATTGGTAGGTTGCTGAGGAGATTTTTTGATTTAGTTATATACGTTTGCAAAATGTTCAATTGAAAGCATAATTTTTTGAAGGAAGAAGGTCAAGAAAGACGTCTTTAAAAAGATGTAATCTATTTTTTTAAGGTACGTAAGTTTAACTGTTCCCAAAAACCGCCGCTGAAAGCTAATAAAATATGTAACAATTTGCATGATATCAACACACTATCTAATTACAGCTAAAGATTACATAATAAGCCCATAAATACATTATAATTATGTACTGTAGACAATTTCTAAAGACCTGATCGCACAATGTCGCTAATAGCTCCGGCATTGTCCCGACACTCATTGTCGTTCCAAGCTAACATCTATCAATGCCATTTCTCTCACGCGACACGAATTATGCGTTTATTGAATGTACATAAAAATGTCGATCGGTAGATAATGTGAAAATAAACTGACATAGTTTTTTGAGTGGTAATTTAGTGTTAAAATTGTAGGATTGGGCTAATTTTAATACACTAGCTGTTATCTTTTGTCAACAGATTTAACGTCATTTGTTTTTTTTTATGGATGGGCTATCATGAAGTGGCTTCTCCCGCCCTGGGCGGGGCGAGAGGAAGTGTCAGTCTGTCTGTCTGTTTGTCTTTCTTTCACGGCAAAACGGAGCGATGAATTGACGTGATTTTTTGAGTGGAGATAGTTGAAGGGATGGAGAGTAACATAGGCTACTTTTTGTCTCTTTCTAACGCGAGCGAAGCCGCGGGCAAAAGCTAGTATGTATTATAAATAAAGAGTATGTTGGATAAATAACATACTCTTTTTTTTTCTTTGACGTGCCTGTTGGTCTAGTGGTTAGTGACCCTGACTGCTAAGCCGGAGGTCGTGGGTTCGATTCCCGGGTGGGAATAGATACAGTATGTTATGATATATTATGATATAGTATATGATATGCATGTATTTAAAAATATATAAGTATGTTTATCAGTTGTCTGGTTACCATAGTACAAGCTCTGCTTAGTTTGGGATCAGATGGCCGTGTGTGAGTTGTCCCAGGATATATTATTATATTATTATTATTTATTCACATATTAAATATAGCTCAAACTAAAGAAAAACGAATTTTCATCGCAACAAAATTGAAACACTTCTCAAAATATTTTGCACAAGAGGACACTCAGAAAACTTTACCTGAAAATAACCCAATTTCACCTGAAAATAACCGAATTTGCTCTCAATCAATTCGTAACAACATTATTTCTTACACAAATTAATTCTTAGAGCGTTTAATCGATGTTGTGGCGAAATTAAGTTACGTTTCCCGTCTACCAAAGTTAGGAGGCCTGCCTTGAAAATTTGATTACCTACAAATTTATTTAAACACCCACTACTTTGTCGGGAAAATCAATGGAGGGTTTATAACGTTACTGGAATTAAATTTTCTAAAGTACGACTTGTCGTGATGGCCTGGTGATTAAGGCGCCCGCCTCTTGTACAAGAGGTTGTGGGTTCAAATCCGGGCAAGTACCAATGTGACTTTTTCAATTCATATGTACTTTCTAAAATGTATCTTGGACATCACAGACACCGGTGAAGAAAAACATCGTGAGGAAACCTGGACTTGTAATTAATATGAGTCCGAAATCGCCAATCCGCCTTGAGTAAGCGTGGTGATCAATGCTCGTGCCGTCTCTGTATGAGAAGTGGCCTTTGCCCTGCAGTGGGACATTTATAGGCTGTTATTATTATTGTAAAGTACGACTATTATTGTTGTAAGTTCTGAAGTTAGTTTAGTTCGGAAATTAAATGGAACCAACTGTTGCTTTCGTGTCATGTCTCACTTTTTTAAACGGACTTGAAACTGACTTTCACGTAGCTTTGATAATATTTTTTAAGCACGCCTTAAGACTCTTGCCTTCTCTCTATGTATCATATTAGGACTGACTATTACTAGAAGTTTATAAAAAAAATTCTTAGTATTTTTAATTTCGCTTTCCTGAAGTTACTTAAGTACTTAACAAAACTAATAAATTTCAAGCGTTTCTTGTCCTAGGCACGTATTACGGAACGAACACTTTACTTCTCATACTAGGATCCCCTTTAACCAAGAAAGTGAGTTATTTAATACAGAACATCTTCAAATAGCACAAGATACCTGGGTTTCCTGATCAACGTCATTAAAAAGTTTTTTTTTTTTGAGGATGGGAAGACAGTCATCAAGTGTTGTGGTGTATGTAATTAGCTTTTAAGAAATTTTTATAAGAAAATAAAAGCATTTAATTAAAAGCATTTATTTAATTCAATTCAATCAAATGACTTCCCCAGTCCAGGGCGGGGCGGGAGGGAGTGTCAGACTTTTACAGACTAAAACCAACCCTTGTCCCTTGATTGCCCTTTATGGCAAGGGAAGGCCGCGGTAACTATTAGATGAGCAGGACGTTATCAAAAAATCTGAAGGGTTTATTTGAACGCCCTAATCTCTGCATTTACGAGTCCGATTTGGAAAATTCTTATTGTGGTAAATAGCCCATTTATTGAGAACACTTTGAGGCTATATAATATCACACTACAACCTTCAGTAACCAAATACGCGGGTAAAACCACGGGGTACAACTAGTACTAAAATGTAATGGAGGTCTATCGGGACCCTTCCTCGCGAGGTTTCCGACCAGAAGGTGGGGCCAGGAGGTAGATACCAGCTGCCCAAAACCAGGATAGCTGGCGCTCTTTAACAGAGGCCTATCCTGCAGCAACCGACAATAGGCTGAGGATTTATTGTATTCGCCGAAACTTTTTTTTTTGAGGATGAGCAATCATCAAATGGCTTCTCCTGTTTTGGGCGAGGCAGAAGGAAGTGTCAGACTTTTACTGACTAAAACCCACTCTTGTTCTTTCGGTTGCTCTTTACGTTCCGGGGTTGCGGTAACTATTAGAACTATCAAGCTCGGCAGACAATGGCCCTAGAGGGCTTCGGCACGTAATGATCGAGACTCTGAGTCCGGTATGGATATAGGTACTCGTAGCTATGAGATCAAAGTTTTGCAAATTGATATGAATTCAAGATATATTAAGTCGTTACGATGTTATTTTCAGAGTGTAAATTATTGAATATCATCACACAGTATAAAACAAGTTCGCTTTTCGCTTTGTGTCCGTCCCTATGTATGCTTAGATCTTGAAAACTATACAACGGGGTTTAATGAGGTTTTTTTATAGACAGAGTGACTCAAGAGGTAGGTTTATAATAATATATGCATAATTATTGCATGAAAGAAAAGCTGAGGTTTTTAAAGATAGAGCTTGTTTGTGTGAGTCTGGATGTTGGACTAAAACTTCTCACGTTACAGAGAAACTTGGCCGTAATAGCGTAAACTATTTTACCTTTATAATACCTCCGTTTTAGTTATTTATCTCCCTCGTTGAGTGAATTAAAGTGGTTGCAAGCGCTGCTGAAAAATGCTGGCTTTGAATCCCAGGTTGGGCAACAATCACTTTTAGGCAAACTCCACATGCTTAAGAAAGTATAAAAATAAAAGCAGTAGAGTACTTTACTAACTTTTCTATACGTGCAATAAAAAGTGCAACCATGATTTAAAAATATAATTCTTCTTTATCACATTGTAAAAGAATCGATTTTAGTACCAGCTGGTTTAAACATTTCAGGGTGAAGGTATGAGGTTGTATTATGACTTATTAAAGCCGTCACTTTCATTGATCTATTGTTCCTTTGTTAGAAAGAGATAGATCTATAATCGATATCCCGTTTTCGCATGGTTACCGCTGGCTAATACTTTATGTGACCCTGTTTTCCTGTAGTGAATAAATTATGTCTGTTCAGTGATGGTGATTTTAGACTAACACAACTAGAAGCAGAATTCCGTTAATTCTGTTATTATATAAACCGATTTTAACTAAGTTGACAAGCCCCTTGGTGTAGTCATTAGTGACCCTGACTGCTAAGCCAAAGGTCGAGGGTTGGATTCCCACCTAGGACAAACTTGTGTGATGAGCATGACTGTTTGATCTGCGTCTGGGTGGGTTGCGGAATGTTTTTAATAGTTACCGTGACCCCGGAACATAAAGGGCAACCAAAGGAACATGAGTGGGTTTTAGTCAGTAAAAGTCTGACACGCCCTCCCGCCCCGCCCAGGACGGGAGAAGTCATTTGATGATTTCCCACTACCAAAAAAAAAATCTGTGTCTGAGATCAGATAGCAGTGTGTGATTTGTTCCAAGATATTTTCTATTAACTTTTTATCTATTTATACCGCGGCAGTTGCTATATACCAGGTAATTGTGATAGAGGCAACTAGAGTAATTTTATTTTCTTTTTAATAATGACGTTCTAAAGTGCCTATAAAATTGATTTTTTTAATGATTAGACTTCGACTTTAATAGTTCTTTCCCCGATGCACTCTTTCGCAAAGAACTACTATTACTTCTAAAGAGCTAATTCCACACACTTATTTTAAAACCTCTGTTCAAAACGTATGTATTTTATATAGACAGTTATTTCAAACCCCTTCCTGTAAACGTAGACTATAGGCGAGACGACGAAAAAAAAAGTAATTAGTCCGTCATTGAGATAATTAAAAAATTTTGGACACGTATTTTTTCTTTTTTCTTGTAAACGAAAAATGACGACGATACAGTGCGTTGAAGTTGTGCGTGACGTCACGATTAGATACAATTTTTGCATTACGGTGACGTCAAAAGCCCCCACTCCAGAACTTATTTGCTCTTTACCTTTGCATTTTTTTATTATTTTGATAAAGCAAAAAATACGTGTCCCGTATTTTTGGTCGATCTACAAGACGGACTAAACAGAATGCCATTTTTTTATGTTGTCGTCATCCCTATTTGGAAAACATTATCCTTTACCAGGAATTTCTCCTGAATCGCGGGAACGTGAATAAACAAACAATAATATTATATGCGCAAATAACGGGACCACTACCTGTAGCCTTGTATATACCACGCAAATATTTGTTATGTGCGGGAATTTAAGCTGTAATCTGTGTAATAATGACAACTATTAATAGACGATGGAAATATGTAGAAGGAGGAGGCCTATATGAGGTCATTAGCGCGGCAATTAGTTAAACATAGTTCATCTTATCTTTATTTAATGCCTAATTTTAACTAGTGCAAATGGTACAATAAATGGCATTGATCACAACGCTCGCTCAGGTCCACATTTCCTCACGATTCTTCATCAATCTTTGGAAAAATATTTTGTAAAAAAATTTCACATAAAGCCTAAAAAATATTCAAAATAAAAATATAATACAAATCGTAAGAAAATGAGAGTACAATATAGCTCTCATTTTCTCGTTTGAATTGTTTTACATTTTTTTTTCCTAAGATCGGTGAAGAATCGTGAGGAAATCTGGACCCGAGCAATCGTGGTAATCAATTCAATTTATTTATGTCAGATAATAAAATCCATAAAATTTGCATACATTCATTAAAATCAAAATACATAATCAAACAATAATTTAATAAGTATTATAAATATGAGGGGCCGCTGGAGTGCTGTCGTATTCATCTTATTAGCATTGATGAGTCCCACCGCTGGGACAAAGTGCTTAGAATACTATTTGGGCTGCCACGCACACATCTTAAAAGCGAGGCGCACTTTTTTCTGATTATTGCAAAGAAATCATCAGTTTGCGCCTCAGCGAACATAGCGGAAGCATTACAAAAGCGTGGCAGCCCCAACAATATTCTAAACGCATTGTTATACTGGACTCGCAGTGCACTGCACCCGCAGCGTAAAATCAATGCTTGTATCTTTTCTGAAAGAGACTTTTACTCTGCAGTGGGGTAAATATGAGCTGAACTACTATATTTTATACTAGCTTTTGCCCGCGACTTCATCCGCGTGGATTAATAGCTCCCGTTCCCGGGGGATTCCTATCAAATTTCATTCAAATCGGTTCAGTGGTGTAGGCGTGAAGAAGAGACAGACAGACAGAGTCACTTTTAATATAAGTACGGATTAAACTAAGATATTGAGCCCTAGGAAAGAAAAAAGCTTTGACAAGCCTGTAATTGGTCTAGGGGTTACTGACCCTAACTACTAAGCCGCAGGTCGTGGGTTCGATTCCCACCCAGGACAAACTTTATGTGATGCGCATGATAGTTTGTTCTTTGTCTCGATGTAATAATTTATCTCTAATAATAATATTTATTTATTAATAAATTATATAAGTATGTTTATCAGTTGTCTCGTTACCATAGTACAAGCTCTGCTTAGTTTGGGTTTAGATGAGCGTGTGAGTGTTGTCCCAGGATATTTATAAAAAAAAGATTCCTTATTGATCTTACGTCTCATATGCATCAGATCACACGATAACAGCCACGCGGGCAAATTCACGTGCAACTATACTTGATACCTGGAAAGCGAGTATCAAGTAGGTATAATAATATAGGTTTACCACCCACGTTCCACAAACACGTTATTACCGAGCACAATTTTATTTAAATTCAGCCACAAACAAAGTTTTACGTTACAACAATTTTAGTACACAATAATAAGCTAGTGTGTATAATTCTGTTGTTTCCACCGCCATGCTGTTTCGGAGAACAATATGCAACATGTGATTAAATATTTCCACTGAATACACCCGACCTGTTACGTGTTACGTGGTTGCGTGGTTACGTGGTTGCGTGGTTGCGTGGTTACGTGGGTTCATTTAATTTGTTACACGTCTTTATGAATGTTGGTTGGTTAACGTGGTTGCATACAAAGTTGAAAAATAAAAAGAATAAGTCTATGTTCTTATTTAAGGATCCGGCTTTGGAATTTGATTTCTGCATTAGTCTTTTAGCGTTTTTAAACAAATGACATTTTTCTGTAAGTGTTTACGAGAAGCACAAAGTGCAAAAAGTATGGCATTGACGTAAGATACCTGTCCACATCAGATAAAATAATTTTAAGAATATAACTCATTCAAATAAAATAAAATATTGTCAGTATAAAACACAGACAAACATGAAACCTCGTCCTTTAAAAAGATGGTTAAAATAAGTTAAGTAGATCTAAACAAACATTGTACCTGTGAATACAGTGAATTCTATTATACAGTATTTAATAATATTAATTATGATTAAAACAGCTATTTTAAACCAGACTTAAAACAATAATTTACACAATTGATTGTTTTACCTATGTACTAAATATTCATTAGAAAGATCATCTTGAATTCAACTCACGAAATGAAAATAAACTCCAACAATATATCGCTGGTAATTCCTAAGTTAGAGCCAACTTAACCCGTCTTGGTTAAATATTTTATTGACAGCGGCTGCCAAATTTTCTCTACGAAACCTCTAGGGTTCATCTATACCAGTACGACAGGACCCTGGTCCCATATGGTTTTGCTCAGCAAGTGACTTGCCAAGAAAGTTGTCTGTGAACGACTTTAGACACGAAACTGTAAGGTGTATTTTACGGTATATTTTGGAACCGCTCTTCAATTTCCTGGCTTTTCATATGTTGGAAACAAATATTGTATTAAAAGACCCGTACCGTGTTTGTGAGAAAGACTTAATCCTTATGTTCGACATTATTTATTGAAAGAACAAGGTCGATTGACTGATGTGGCAGTTCTGACACTGCACATAAAATAGATGTAATAATTATGTAATAAGTATAGCATAATTAATTTGATATCCAGCCGCATTTGCTTAGACTAGACGCCGATCCAGACAGCAGCGTAAGGAATAGGCCGAGCCGAAAAGGCTTGCCGTAGTCACAAATTTAGAAATGCAGTCCCGATCTCAACTTTAATTATTACATAAGCAATGTGTCCTCTGTATCCTGTTTTGTGTTTTATAAATAACTAAATATACACAGGTCAAAAGATTAGCTGACCCCGTCTAGCCTTGTCGCATCCAATGACAGTGATAGATTTTTCCCATAATTCCCTAAAAAAGAGATGTCGATTTTTTTCCCGAAATCGAATATAATCCGGACTTCGATTTCAATTTTATTCTCCACAGGAACTTTGCTCGGATTTCAAAGTCTATTTTTAAAAAATCAGCCGAATTGGCACAGCTTTTATTGAGTTTTGTCCTTAGCAATAATATAAACATTCGACAGACTAACTAAGACAGTTTCTGTGTAAACTAAAACAGCACAAAAGGCCATGTAAATTTATCTACAAGCTTTGTTTCTGTTTGCATTTACATTTTTCCAATGTGTAAAAAACTATTCCATTGTTATTATAAAATAGTTATTATGTTGTGTATGGCGCAGTCAATACCAATGCTGCCAGAATACCAGCGCTGCGTCTCTTTGACGCAGCTTCATGATGAGGTAGGTGCCTTTTCTGGCCTCGCACAGGCTTTATCTTGTAAGCTTTGTTTGTTAATTGTTATTGTTTAATTTGTGTCTGTGTGTGTCCAGAATAAATGTGTTTTCTTTCTTTCTTTCTTTTTTCAATGAGGCACGTTTATGTTGGCTTTTCATATCTTGTTTCATTTATTTATACACAGCCCAGTCATATTAGGTACAAAATGGGGTCAACCTCGGAATGAAAGATGATAAGCTGTAAATTGATATTGTCAACAACTTTATAACAGGTGCAAATCATTTAAGCAATAGAAAGTGAGATATTCGCGAAAAAACCGATTTTCATGACCTTTGACTTTCAATATCTTAAGACGCGGACACGATAACATTTGTGACTTTTGAAACAACATTTAGAACGCCAAGACAAAGGTTATTTATTTATTTAATTCTTAGTACATAATGTACAGTCGGACTTAATGCCAGAGGCATTCTCTACCAGTCTACCTTTAGGTGGTGCAGAGAAATTAAAGGTTCATACTAATTAACAGCTTATTATCTTTCATTTCGAGATGAAACCCAAATATGACTGAGCTAACAGAATATTTATAGCAACGGGTATATTAACGCTAAAACTCCTTTAAACCCTCGAACACACGTGATTCGAGACGCAATAGCAAGACAATAGCAGTCCGACAGCCAGCTGTCGCTTAGTCGTTGAAAGGTTAAATCTGCACTGTAATGTAATATTCTTATTTTGCCAACCTTTTAGTGCTGCACCAAATGCTTTATTTTGTCTTCATGTCACCTCAATGTCCTAAGGTAGTAATTTTTAGGGTTCCGTACCTCAAAAGGTAAAAACGGAACCCTTATAGGATCACTTTGTTGTCCGTCTGTCCGTCCGTCCGTCCGGCTGTCAAGACCCTTTTTCTCAGAAACGCGTCGAGATATCAAGCTGAAATTAATATCACATACTCAGGTCTGCTATCTCTCAAAGCAGTGAAAAAATCAAGTTCCTAAATTAACGCAATAAAAAGATACGGCGGTTTACATTGCATATTTAGACATTTGCAAGGGAATCAAAACCTATAGGGTACTTCCCATTGACCAAGAATCATGAAATTTGGCAAGAAGCAAGGTCATGTAGCGCAAGTAAAGGAAAAACTCCGAAAACCGGAAATTTGTAGTTAGTACACGTGAGTCGTCCGTCTGTCCGTCCGTCTGTCAAGAGCCTTTTTCTCAGGAACGCGTCAAGATATCAAGCTGAAATTAATATCACATACTTAAGTCTGCTATCTCTTAAAGCAGTGAAAAAATCAAGTTTCTAAATCAACGCAATAAAAAGATACGGCGGTTTATATTGCATATTTAAACATTTTCAAGGGAATCAAAACTCAAAACCTATAGGGTACTTCCCATTGACCTAGAATCATAAAATTTGGCAAGAAGCAAGGTCATGTAGCACAAGTAAAGGGAAAACTCCGAAAACCGTAAATTTGTAGTTAGTTCACATCCGTCCGTCATTACGTTCGTCCGTCTGTCAAGACCCTTTTTCTCAGAAACGCGTCGAGATATCAAGCTAAAATTAATATCACACATTTAGGTCTGCTATCTCTCAAAGCAGTGAAAAAATCAAGTTTTTAAATCAACGCTATAAAAAGATACGTGGTTTATATTGCATTTAGACATTCAAAACCTATAGGGTACTTTCCATTGGATAAGTACCCTATAGGTTTTGAATCTCTCTTTGGTCAATACCAGGGATCATGAAATTGGGCAAGAACCAAGGTCATGTATCACAAGTAAAGGAAAAACTCATAAAACCGTAAATTTGTAGTTATTTCATAAAAAATTAACGGAACCCTCGTTGCGCGAGTCCAACTCGCACTTGACCGGTTTTTTTTTCATCTATGTTACTCATTTTTTGTCTGTCCATTTGCAGCGGAACAACAGTGGTTTACATGGACCCGCTGCTTATCAGACCTCTAATAACCCAGTTACTGGGAAACTCGATTCTCTTTGGTCAGCCTGATTGAACGACGGTCTACAGCCGATAACGGTTTTACGTTATTTCCTAAGCACGAGAGTCGTGCTACCAACTTTCAAATTCAGGGTTGCAATTCAGGGCTGCAACTGAAAAATTTATAGTAAAAAACAAATAACATTTTAACCACAATGCGGTCGTCAGCTCAGTAGCCGCACTTGTCCAAGACCTTTCCGGCACCGAGGTAGTCTACCTTCCTAAATATAACTTGACACCTCAAGTTAACAAAAACGTTGCAATAGCAACAATAACATTTTTTTTTGGTGAGTGGTAAATCGTCCAATGACTGCTCCCGTCCTGGGTGCGGCGGGAGGGCGTGTCAGACTCTTACTGACTAAAAGCCACTCATGTTCCTTCGATTGCCCTTTATGTTCCAGGGTAACGGTAACTAATATAAACATTCCGCAACCCCGGCAGGCGTGGCCCTGTTGGGCCCCTTCCTGTGCTGACTCCTTCTCTTTGAGGCGCGCGTGGAACACTAACGCGCCGGCGACGCGCAAAAATAACATTTGTAAAACTATTGGTGACATGCTCCAGCTCCCCAGCTTCGAATGGGTGTTATCTTAAAACCCAGTTTTTTTCTGTAGGTACTATAAAATGTACATAATTATACAAAGTAAACGTTCCTCTTGAACCTCTCTATCTATAAAAAATGTCTCATCAAAATACTTTGCGTAGTTTTAAAATTCTAATCATACATACATGTAGTCAGACAGAGGTAAGCGAGTTTGTTTTGTACTGTGTAGTGATGTTGAAGAAAAGGGTCATAATAAAATATATATAAAGATTACGATAGATAGATAAACACATGTATTCGATGCAAAACACATAAAACAAACAAGAAAATAAAAACAATATTACAATTAAAAAAATTAAAGTGACCAAGCAGTGCATGACTCTGGTTTGCACCAAATGGGTGTCCAGCTCAGCATATGTCAGGCTCAGCATAGTTAGTACGTGTCTCTTAAAATTTGGTAATAATCATTTCATTACCAATTTTTGTAAAAATTCTGGTGTTTCTTTTATTTGATTAAAACATCAAAATTAAGATAAGACTAGGCTTTTTTAAAGCTCTCACATAAACTTGGTATAGTTTATTTTCATGTTAGCATAACACATACATACTCTCTGTCAGGTACAGAATATCACCCTTAAATATGACCACATTTTTTTCTGAATCACCTTGTATTTGACAGCAAAAGGTCATTTATCCACTGAATGAAACGATTTTGGTAGGTTGACAGGTTGTAGGTAGAAAACGTCGCCTAAAAATTGAATTTGAGACGGTACCGAACTAAGTATTATATTTTTCTTCTGTTTGTATTTTTAATAAACATTTTATGATAGCCTTACCGTTTAAATACTTAATACGGCCAACCATAATGTATCCTATCCTTTCTTTGGTATTATTCTTCAAGACTTTGGACTCCTTACATTTTTAGGCCCTGTTCAGGAAGGGCGAATTCGCCGCGAATCTCTCGCGCGTATCACGCGCGAATGTTGCGTCCAGAAAGAGCGTACCTACGCGCGATTTCCGTATCAAAATGTTGGTG
Organism: Athetis lepigone; assembly: GCA_033675125.1. Lineage (NCBI taxonomy): Eukaryota > Metazoa > Arthropoda > Insecta > Lepidoptera > Noctuidae > Athetis > Athetis lepigone. The sequence continues at coordinate 17,925,981 of CM066227.1, forward strand.
CTCTATTTCCCTCTCTTTCTCTTTTATACGTGCACTCGCTCTGAAATTCGCGCGAACTCTGGACGCAACAAGGCGGCCCTAGTATCTCGACTCGCGCGCATTACGCGCGAATCACGCGCGAGTCGAGAGCCTGGCGAATTGCACGTGAATTACGCGCGAGGTTATTATTCGCGCGATGCTTGTGGACGCGATGTATTGGTGCCTAGTATCTCGCCAATGCGCGAGTGATTTCGCGCGAATCAAATCGCGGCGAATTCACCCTTTCTGGACAGGGTCTTAGAATTAAATAACTTTCATCAAATGTTTGCCTTTACAGTTCAATTCAAAACTGCGTGCTTCTCCATCAAAAAGTACTTCAATCTTTAACCTGCATGGTCCTCGTATTTGATCAAAATAACCTCACCTGTATATTCTCTTAACGTAAGCTATCCCGGGTTAACTGACAGACGTCTATCGCGGTCAGTTAGTAAATAAATAAATACCCAGCCCATACCCAAAACATTGCTGACAATTTATTCCAGCTACTGCGAGAAAAATACGTTCGTTGAAGAGAGTGAAAATGTTCTTAAATAAGTAACATTACACCCGGAGCTACCACGTTCTTATTTATTTGTTTTTAATATTGTTTTGTTTTCCTAGAAGATGTTTTCATATTTTTACACTTTATTTCGAGATATTACTCTGTACACGAAGACATTTGGAATTGTAAGAATACTGTGAGGAAAAACAACTTTGAGTAAGGATTTTTCATGAAACTCTAATACACACGTAGACATTGTTATGCTTAGCCTTTGTTCTCGTTTCTTTTGTCTGTCTGTATGTAGGTTTAATCAAAATGATGATATGATGTAGACAGTGAGGGTTTTTTAAGCATAGGAAGTTAGTTAATGAGACCTTAGTACTAAAAAATCTCGTATGTCTCGTGATAGTAAGCACGAAGCCCTGGTTTAGATTCCTGGTTTGGGCAAAAAGTGTTAGTGAGTTTTTTTTTATAAGAATATCTAGGGAGAACTGGAACTAGAAACTTAATACTGTATCAAAGTTTCTTAAAAAAAAACCGTTGTATTGCGGTATACGGTTTTAGCAACCATGCCTAAACATACAGAGTGGATGTGGTTGCAAAGAAGATACAATTTATCTACTTTGTGTTGCAGTCGTGCGACATTACAACATCGTTACTAAAATTTTGTTTCTTGAAAAGTGTGTGTTCTAAAAACGTATTTTATGAAAACCTCCTGAAATCTGACGAAGATGCAAAATTTTATTTAACGACGGGTTTTTACACGTCTCATTAAATGAGGCCATAAAGCTACGTGTTGTTTTTTATTATTTTGTTGGTTGTTTTGAGATAAACTTAGAGCTTAAAAATAAGATTCAAATTATTTTTTACGTCAAATTTTAAATTTAAATGTGTTGTTGACGGGATTGATGGACTTGTGGTTAGTCATCTTGGCTACCGTAGCCAGAATCAAGGGTTGCGGGTTTCATTCCCACTTAGGGCAAGCTTTGTGTGATGAGCATGAATGTTTGTTGCGAAACAAACATTCATGCGAAGCATGATTTCTATATAAACTTGAGATCGACTTTTCAAATCTGTTTCAGTAAATCCAAATACCAATGACCTCCACAAACACCAATATTTTCACTGATTTTAAAAACTTAGAAGTTCTCAAATCGCCCGTCCTATTAGTCTGTTCACACTCACAAGTCGACAGAAACTGGAGCCATAAACATTAAATAAAAACAAACATAAAGAAAAAAAAAATATAGCATAATAATTGCAAAATGTGTATTTGCTACGGTATCTGTAAAGGTGTGTAAGAAATAAAAGAGGTACTTACACTTTGAAAATGAAAAATTAAATGCACAAAATTAGTAACTAAAGAACACTTCAGACCAAAAATAATTTTAAAGGAAAAATTGGAAAATAAAAAAAAAGCCATAAACATGTCAGATCTCATTTAGATCTTTGAAGATATACGACCTTCGAGGTTCAAGGTACTGAAGTAAAAGGGTGACTGCCGAAGATATATTGGAACTTCTACAAACCCGAGATGTTTTTCACCTTGGATTCGATATTCTTATTACGCTTGTGGATTGAGAGGCTGAGACTTATGTCATTTTAATGTTGATAAAGTTTGAAAAAGTTGTGTTAAGTAAAAATAATATTTTCTAATACCTATCTATTAACATTCGAACAGACGTCATTTGAGACAATAGAAAGACAATAGCAGCGCGACAGCCGGCTGTTGCTTGGTCGTTGAAAGGTTAAATACCACGTCCAAAATCACTTCGTTCAAAATCATGAAAGGAAGAAGTAATATTAATTTCAGAAGTCAGCTTTCTTTCAGATTGCTCATTTGCATGACCACCGAATCCGGTATTTGACACCATCATCAATTGACGTACTTTTTATGAGCTGTCAAAACGCAATTCTCCTATAGACTTTGTATGCCAATACCAGCTTGTGACGTCACAAGCTAGCAACCCTATCGACTAACTATTTATTGATCTTAAAGCAATTAAAAATCCAATTTAACAGTAAATTAAAAACAAATCCGATGCTTAGGACTAATAAAAAGATAAGTTTTATAAAAAATATGTCTTAGATTTATCGGTTAATAGTGTCAAATACCGTATTCTGACATTGAAGTTATTTTCCTGTTTTACTAACCGACTCAAAAATTATGATGAGATTTTTATAATTTACGATTTACGCCATAGTAAATTTGCATAGTTTGTCGCAGCAGTTAATTTTTATTTTATTTTAATGAATAAATATTTTTTTTATTGCTCATAACCATGTGTTGTGTGTTTTTTTTTGTGTCATGATCTTATTTTTATAAAAATGCGATATGGAAAAAACTTGAATAGCTAGATTTGCAAATTAGCAAATACATTTAACTAACTACATATTTCTTTAAAGCCTCTAAATTTTGATAATACTAAGATAACGTACGTTTCGCAACTCCCAGATCTTGGACTAACGTTATACGTAAATAACAAAAAATGAGCCGAAATTAGACTAGGCTGATCAGTTTGCGACATATTGAATTTTCTTCATTTTATAACGTTTTACCACATGTGAGACAAATTGAAAAGTAATTCAATTACGTTATTTTGTTCTGAAATGTGTTTGTTTGAAGACGGTTTTTTCTTTTTCCTTTCGTTGTAGAAAATGTTGATATGAACTTGAAGTTCCTCGTGATATTTAGTTATAGTTCACACACACAAAATATTAGAGCAAGAGTTTTTGTGAAAAACTTGGACTAATTAATACAAGCCTGAATCGTAAATCCACCTCAAGCTAGCAACAGATAGACAAACAAAAAAACTGAGACACATACACAGCGGTCAAACTTATAATACTCTTTTTTTATTGTTTTTATCATATCTCCGACTACCATTACACGTTAAATTGACTAGACTTCATACATATTGTGCGCGTTATTGAAAAATTCAGCCGTGAAAGGAGTGTCTAGTTCGAGGAGCCGACACACGTGTAAGCTTGCTACGACGTAGCTCCATGATGTCACCGCTACGAGACGCTACGCTTTCGTAGCAGGGATACGCAAATACTAGTTACTATTGCGTAGCCGTAAATGGAAGATTGATTAACTTTATTTTACACTAGCTGTCAGCCTGCGGTCTTACTTGCATAGTTCCCGTTCCCTTGGGATTTTTGAGATAAAAATGTTCTTTTCAGGCTATGGGCTATAATAACTATATTAAATTCATTTAAAACGGTTCAGTAGTTTTGGCGTGAAAGCGAGATAGACAAAGAGACGCAGTTACTTTCTAAATTATATATTAGTATGGATTAATTTCACTTTGGACGTGTATTATTCGATTAAGTTTTAAGAGGGTTGGATATTTTTTTAACCGCATAAAATTAATTTTTCATCTTGCAACTACTACGGTTGCGAATTTGGAATTGGCTGGTTCTCTTGTCATTTTTTTTTCTTTTTACGAAGAAATGATAAATTTTGTTTTTTTTTTTCTAATTTCTACGCGTTATTAGACCATTGAAAAGGTCGCAAGGATTTCTGCGTCAATAAAATTTGTTTATAAATAAAAAAAGCATTACAAACAAAACACGTTTCTCTTCACATACCGTTATAACACGGCACACATTTAAATAAAACCAAAACAATTATTATTAACTTTTACCGTCACCGCGTATCACTTACTGGGCTTTTAACAAATTTAGTCAATACGCCTCGGGGCGCACCTCTAAACAAACACGCGGTGAAAACCCTAGCTCATTAACCGTTGGTGTTTACTGAGTCCAAATTACTGGTTATTTTTTTAAACTAGCTTTGGGCTGTGCCTTGTCTACCTAAATTTTGGTTATAGAAAGGGTCTCTTGGCTATCTAGGAAAATTGGCGTCTATCTGTCTCGCTTTCACGTCAAAACTACTCAATCGATTTAAATGAAATTTGACCCAAGAATAGTCCATAGCCCAAAAAAAGATATTGGAAAGTTTCAGTAAAGTAGTAAATCAGTGGTTTGGTTACCATAAACAAGGTCTGCTTAGCTAGGGATAAGTCGGTCAGGTTTGAGTCGTCATAAAAACCAACGTCATTCTATAAACTTGCTTGGAATATAGCATGTGTGCCACTATATTTCATGTGAAGTTACTACTCTTTAATATGTCAATTCTATGAATTGACAGTATGCTTTGAACGGGTATTGAAAAAATACTTCACTTGTATAATAATACTAGCTTTCGCTCGCGTTAGAAAGAGACAAAAAGTTACGTTACTCTCCATCCCTTCAACTATCTCCACTTAAAAAATCACGTCAATTCATCGCTCCGTTTTGCCGTGACAGAAAGACAAACATACAGACAGACAGGGACACACTTTCCCATTAATAATATTAGTATGGATGTAGTATGAATAAAAAAGGATCACCGCTTGCTGGTGTTCACGTGAAGTGAAGATAGGTAGAACAGCAAGAGGTAAGTAGAAATAGTTGCCTAGTGTTTTTAAAATATTCACCATATCGAGGTAACAAAGTGACAGTTGTAAAATTGGGCGGGATAATTTAAAATCAGTGGGAACAATCTCGACATACTATTCTCAATCACTGCAACTCCTGAAAGCCAGAATCTATAGTGGAGTTCGCCAGAAAAGCACCGAGTAATGAAGCTCGACGAGTCCTAGAGAAGCGATTCAACTCTTAGGTCCAAAAAAAAACAGAGGAGAAGTAAGAATAAACATGAACTCTTTTTCCAGAGAACAGAACTATGCCAATAAGCACGACTGAGAGAAACCCAGATTGCTTAGAGTGCTAAGCAATTTGTGGTTGACAAATTTATAATAGAAACCTATTACTGTCCCATTGTAAGGCAAAGGCTTCTTCTAATGCAAAGAAGGCACGATAATTTATAACTACGTTTTTCAAGGCGAATTGGCGATTTCGAGCTCTCAAATAAACTATCGTAATCTTTCTTACACTAGACTGCTACGGCGTAGCAATCGTAGCAATGTTTCCGCTACGGCGTAGCAATCTTTTAGATGACGTAAAAGAAATCTCGTAGCTTTGTATTCCGATATACCTTGATCCGATACAAAGTTCTTGGATAACAAACACACATGTTTCCATCAGAAACAAGGTAACAAAGTTTTGTTTGCAGAAACTGTGATCTTATTCTTATACAGTTGTGAACAGGGATAAGTAAAAGTTTACGAGACAGAAATGTAGGCTTTTTGTTATGTCTTTACAGATTTTTGTTTGCTCAAGCCTTTTGATTTTTATTTAACTCTGCTATGTCTGTATTTCCGTCTGACAGACAAGGTCTAACAGTTGAATAACACATTAAATACTTAATAAAAACTTAATTTTTAAGCAACAGATAATAATTACCAGTCACAGTATACAAGTTGCAGGCATTTTACATGAATCCGCCGCTTACAAAATGCCAAGGCATTTTATGTATGTTATACACTGTATAAAATGCCGAGATTGAGCTTGCTCGGATAGGTTAGATTAGATGGCTAAGGCGGGAGCAAAAAGTAGCGGAGCTCTCGCCTTCGCGGGTTTTTTTAAACTCACCATAATTTTGCCAATTTACGCCGTTTATAAAATAACAAAGCATGTCAACGGTGGTATCACACAAAATGCCTACAACCAATCTGTACTTTTCCGTACTAATATTATAAATGCGAAAGTAACTCTGTCTGTCTTTCTGTCTGTCTGTCTGTCTGTCCGGCTGTCTCTTCTTCACGCTTAAACTATTAAACCAATTTGAATGAAAGGGGAATGGGCAAAAATATATGGAGCTTGGTCCAAATTTTCACCACGAATAAGAACTATGGCATATGACGTATCACTGCGTACTGAATCATTATAAGAAGACCGCAATCAAAAATATTTACTCAGTAAAAAGTTATGACCCCATGAAAACTTGCAATTTAAAAACCTTTTTACGCTTCTTTATTTTTTTATATCTTTAAAACTACTTGATTGATTTAGGTGAATGTTATGTCGTTGTAATTCATACGTTATTCTGGTTGATATAAGCTTATGGCGTAAAAAAAAACAATACGGCGACCGCGGTAGGTACCTTGCTACGACAAAAAAAAACAAACTGATGAAATACTTATATTTACTTTTTAATACTAAATATTTATAATACTAGGAAGAATGTAAACTATTGTGAAAAAAATATTTCACAATAGTTTTATTTATTCCTGTCTTACAGTGAGGGGTCTGTCGGCGTATACCGTATTGCTTCCTAAGTGAGGAAGGGACAAAACTAATGCTAACTTCATCTACGAGTCGACGCTAGCAGTCCCCGGGTTCCGAAATGCAAGAATATTAAAAAATACTTTTAACTGCTTTTAAAAGCAATCCACACTTTCAAATCCTGTCCTATCCGATCCTAATTATTGGACGAATTCGTACAACGTATTGTGCAACAGTAACAGATCTTACATCGGAAAGTGTGTGAAGAATGGCTCCGATTTAGGATTTCCGACAAATCGGATAGGATCAGAAGGTGTGGATCGTGTTATAGCACGATACGAACCGTTTCGTATTACATTTTTATATGGGTAGGTGCACTAACGTTATTATTGTGTACTTTGCAGTCGATTTGAGCGCATTACAGATGTTATTACTGCTTAAAATGTGTCTATGTGCAAAAAAAAAACGATTAAATATTTAAAAATTCGTATTTTTAAAACAGTCATAACTTTTTTCTGAGTGGATATATTTTTTTCGCCTAGTAGGCAAGATTGTATGGTATTTAGTCGACTTTAAGCCTACATAGCTCCCATTAGTGGTGGAAATTTGGACCACTTTTGCTCATTGTCTTTTGGTACAGATATACACTGGGACTCGTGATAGGACATAGGATAGTTTTCATCCCGGAAATCCCCCGGGAACGGGAACTATTAATCCACGCGGACGAAGTCGCGGGCAAAAGCTAGTGTTATTATAAGTAAAAACGGTGTAGATAGTTTATATTATTCAGTAAAAAAGTGGCACTTTAAAAGTTTGCTATTTGACCAACACGATACTGAGTATTGCGTTGACATTTGACGTTTATCTCTTTTTTACTCGCACTACTACAATCATACTATCCTACTCTGTCGTGGAATATATGTGTGCGTTAGTGTGCCATTTTTGAAGATAGAATTTCGTTTAGATAACCTATCTACACGTTTTTACTTATCATTGCCTACAACATAGATATACATTAAAAAACATTCAAAAATCGCAAAGTTAAGGCATAGTAATATTCTATCGACTGTACATAGCAATTTGAGACAAACACAAGTTTCCGATAGTAAAGGATTTGTATCCAAGTTGTGTTGTTTATTTACACAATACCTGAGTAAATAATGGTTATATCAGTGGGATGAAAAGATTATAATAATTATAATCTTTTCATCCCACTGATATAACCATTATTTACTCAGATTCCAAATTAGAATATGAGTAATACTTATTTTAAAAAATATGAAATTGCGTTAAAAGGAATATTGTTGTTGTTTTTGAATCACAATTTAGCGTAATGCAGTGGTTGTCCACTTCTAGGGTTCGCGGGACCCACAGAAACAAATTTTTAAATGACATAAAACGTATTTGTTTCGTGTCTGATTGTTTGTGTATGCGTCCACAAAATAGGAAAAAACCAGTGTGTCTAGAAACAAACTTATTAAAAAAAACGCTTTGTTTTTCTTTTTATTCGACATATTTTGAACTTTTAATTATATGGAAAAAGGAGTGCAGATACTATATCCCAATGTTTGACCCAGCTACCGCCATCTTTTTTATTAAGTACTACGAATGTTACAAGTTGATATACAATTTGTACACGCATCAAATTTAAAATTTTCGATCGTTAGGTTAATAACCCTTCGCTTTTTTTATGTCCAGGTACCTTTTCATACCCTTTTTCCGTATATGATATGATGAAGTAAAATTAATTACTTTTACTTTGTTCCAGGTTACTTCCCGTTACCCGCAATATATTGCCTCTGCTGGCTCTGTCTCGACGTGCTACTCTGTACGGCGTCTATCATGCATCTATGCACCATTAGCGTCGACAGGTTTGTGTGTAACAGTAATTAACATTTATTAATTAATCCGCTTGCCTTTTCTACAATACTTAATTGTTATAATTTGCTTTATTATGTGGCTTTTACGTCAATCAATTTAATTGTTAATTATTATAATGCTTTATGATGGGGTAAATGATTTCGGTAAATTGAAATAAATTATTGTGAATTGGTTTTATGTTTAAGTTTAGGTTGGTAGGTTTCGTATAATATTATGAATATAACTAAACCATTATAGACAAAATCAAAAATAAGTTACATGATTATTAATTAACAAAATAAAAATAAGTAGCACTATCAAAACCAAAGTAAATATCAGCTTTAGCTGACGAAAACCCCATGTCAGTCTATGACCCACCAAAGATATGCTGGTCCCGTCAACGTCAGCTGCTTATGAGCGACCAAATTCTCAAATATATCATGATTTACTATTGATTTTTCACAGAACTTTTTTTTTCACAGATACCTCTCCCTCCGGTATCCAATGAGGTTCGGAAGAAACAAAACGAGAAAAAGAGTGACTGTCAAGATTGCTTTCGTTTGGATTCTGTCTTCAGCCATGAGTCTTCCGTTGGTTTTAAAGTATTCTAAGGTTAGTTCCTTTTGATAATATCTACTACTAGCTGTCCCCTGCGGTTTCACCCGCATTTTCATTTCTGCTCCGCTCCCGTGGGTCGTAGCGTGATGGTATATAGCCTATAGCATTCGTCGATAAATGGGCTATCTAACACTGATAGAATTTTACAAATCGGCCTAGTAGTTTCAGAGATAACCCCCTACATACAAACTTACAAACTTTCAAATTTTACCTCTTTATAATATTAATATAGATTGTTATATTATGAAAACATAATTTATTTGTACTTCATGCACAAATTAATTATGACTTAGGTATTTGCTGCCAGTCAATTAATTCAGGGTAGTGCAGACATAACACGAAAGGTGCTTATTGTTTTAAAACAAAATGAAGCACAGATACAAAAATTATTTATAAAACTAAAATAAAAGAAGAAGAATAAAAAAGAAGAATGAGAAGGGCAAAGATAATGGATGTAAAAGAAATAATAGACCTTCACCATCCAAAATTCAACAAACAGTTCGAAGAGAGCTATTTCGACTTGTATAAATTACTAGCTTTTGCCCGCGGCTTCGCTCGCGTAGAATTTGGTCTGCCACATTAAGTTGCGTGATATTTTTTAATTACTTGTATTTTTTAATGTAACATCACATCGTAGGTATCCCAAATTTCTAACTTCAAAATTAGTTTCCATACAATCTTTGAAATCAGTTTGAAAGTCGTGATAGCACAGTGGATAAGGCGCCCGCCTCTCAAAAGGTTGTGGGTTCGAATCCGGGCAAGTACCAATGTGACTTTTTCAACTCATATGTTGTATTTTCTAAAGTTTATCTTAGACATCACTGACATCCCGTGCCTCGGAAAGCACGTAAAGCCGTTGGTCTCGGTTGTCATGCGTAGAACTTTGACAGTCGTTACTGTTTAGCCAGAAACTCTGACCAGTCTAACCAAGAGGTATCGTATCGCCCAGTTACTGGGTTGTGGAGGTCAGATAGGCAGTCGCTCCACGTAAAACACCGGTATCCAGCTGAATCCGATTAGGCTGGCAGCCGACCCCAAACACAGTTGGGAAAAGGCTAGGCAGATGATGATGACAATCTTTGAAATCCTATACCTAATATTTAGAGGGAATCTCTTGAGGGTGGAATTATCTGAATTCCTTTCTAAGTGCTCATTATTTTAAGCTATATTATTCTATTTTAAGATATAAAATTCCTTTCTAAGTGCTCATTATTTTAAGGTAAGAGCAGTGGTTTCTTCATCAATCTTTACCTGTATGGTGTGCTTATTAAAAGTAGCCCTATGTCCTACCCCGGGCTTGAGATTATCCTATCCAGCACAAACGGATTACTAAACACTGACTAAATAAACAGGTCGGACCAATGTTACATTGCAATTAATCACTACATAGTATAATACAAAGTAGCTTTCTTTGTCCCTATGTAAGTTTAAATTTTTAAAACTACGGAATGGATTTTGATGCGGTTTTGTTAATAGATTTTGTAATAAGTAAAGAATTAATAATGTATGTAATGCCTAGTTCAATGACTCGCAATCTAGTGCCATTACATAGTCTCGGGGCGTCCAATTAGCGCATTAACAAAACGGGTATACCGACTTTTAATCCTACGAACACACGTGATTTGAGACACAATAGAAAGACAATAGCAGCCCGACAGCCGGCTGTCGGTCAGTCGTTGAAAGGTTAATTTGAGCTTATGTGATGGCACCCCGGATAGCTCCAAAGAGTTAAGAAACTCCCCAGGGTAGCTCGTACAGTCTTCAGATGACATGGACTGTGTCGATGGATGGAGTTGGGATATCGCATCGCTGGTTACTTGGCCCAAGATAATTTTATTGATTTTCGCAACTGTCTCATTTCTTGGTGCTAGTATAGTTCTTTCACATAGCCAACTTTCATCGTGGATGTTCTGTTGCCGTTTGGCGCTTCGTTCAAGTCAATCATATCGTGATAACTTTTAAACTATTCTGCCAAATTACTTAGTGTGAAAGACAAAGTTTATCTTCATTATATACTTAATGCGAGAAATGTATTCATTTTGGTAAGAGTTTAACAATTATATACTAATATGTGCATTGTAAAATAGTACCAAATTTAGTTAATTTTTTATTTTTATTTAACTAGTTCACAATTTTGGTCGTACTGCTTGCACATAAGAGGTAGATATATGCTATCGCAGACTTTTATTTAGATCTATTTAAGACAAACAATCCTGTGGTACATCATCTTTATGTAACTCCATTGGTTTAGGCAGCGCACGCCAAGATAGCTCTCAGATGGAATATTTTTTTCCGACTTAATTGACACTTGTCGTTTTATTATGATTAAAATTACATAAAATCATTATAAGTTGTAGCCTATGTGTTACTCTGATAAATAACCTAAATTACTGTAAAGTTTCATCCAAATCGGTCCAGTAGTTTTTTCGTGAAAGAGGAACAAACATACATACACACACACATACATCCATCCTCACAAACTTTCGCATCCATACTAATATTATGGGATCCCTTCTTTTCGCATAATGTTCTTTGTCCTAATATACTTCGGCATAACGATTTTGGCACAATTTGTTTTGGCATAATAATACTACGGCATAATTTTTTTAGGCATACATTTTATGTTGGCATAATCATGTTAAAGACTAATTTGTTTTGGCATAAATTTGATTCGCATAACGTTAGTAGGCCTAATGGCTATATATATAGAAAATCATAAAATAGAAAATTAAGTGCGTTTAAAAGTGCACAAACCCTTTCAAATGTACTAAATTTAACCAAAATTGGTTCTCACGTTTACAGAGAGTTCAATTACATACACATTTACTCAGATGAGAACACTACTAATTCAGATTCTCAGTTTTTACATCTGTCTAGGGAATGTCAACAAATGCCTATTTTAACTATGAGGTAATTACAAGAAACCACACCTTTTGAAAATTAACTCATGGAAATAAACTTCCGAAGTCGATGAATAAACTCATAACAATACAAAAATAAAAATGTTTGCGTTTACAAACAAAAAACGTACGTAATTACCGGCAATGTCATTGAACACCATATTGGCATACACTATCGTTGTAGGTACAGCTGACAAAAAGTATAAGTTGCCATGTCGTCAATATTTTTTTTTTCTTTCAAAAATAATTATATCGATATGTTTAAATGGCTTATGCCACTAAACCTAGAAAATCATTCCTCTTCAACCACGAGACAATTATGTCTTAACTTAATTTTAATACCTTTTTTTTTTTTGGTGAGTGGGAAATCATCCAATGACTGCTCCCGTCCTGGGTGCGGCGGGAGGGCGTGTCAGACTCTTACTGACTATACCTGAAATCGCGTTGAAGTTGACAGTAAAATAAATTTATACGGGCCGTAGAGTTTTGACGATAATGGCTTTGGGGGATTTAGTTTAAATAATTCACGATTAGTTATTTACAATATTTAAAATTCGTCCTCAAATTTTTAAACTAAGCGATCGTCGTTCTTTAAATAAAATCTGCTATTATACTACATTCTCCTTTCCGTGATGTTGAAACGCAGCTGCGTCTTAGAGCTAGCGCAATTAAACCTTGTTCCAAAGCCTAAAACAAAAAAGCAAACCCGATTTCCATACAAAAGTTTTCGTTTATTTAACATTTTATTTTTAGCGTGTTGTCAATTGTTTTTTTTTTTTTTTTCAAATTTATTTGTTAGGTTTGACTGCAAAAACGAAATATAAGTTGTCGAATGAACTTTACTAAAAGTAGGCTAGTTTAATCGTCTAATAATTATATTTGATGGCTCTGGTTACTTACCTATTTTGTTGACAGTACACAGCTACTAATGGCAGCCAATTTGGCAATGTGACAACTGTTTCGTTGAAGACTCGTGTATTTATGCCAGATGAGAACTTTTGGCACCTCGATTCAACGAAAAAAGGCTATTGACACTGTAACTTACACGGTGGGAAAGGGCATTATCTAGGACATAACTAGCATACTGTGCCTCGAAAACATGGGAGATGATGTTGATAGGTAATCTTGGTTAAGGCGGCCAGGTGATATGAAAGACTGTTATTTTTTACAGCACACAAAATAAAATTTTTTTTTTTTGCAAAATTTAATGTACAAATAGCAAAAAAATGGTTTATATGTATAATGGTAAATTTATCACAGAATTGGCTTTACTTATACATATTTCCTCGCCTTATTGTTATAGCGATTTTTGCAGTGGAGAATATCCATACTAATATTATAAATGGGAAAGTGTGTCTGTCTGTCTGTCTGTCTGTCTGTTTGTCTTTCTTTCACGGCAAAACGGAGCGACGGATTGAAGTGATTTTTTAAGTGGAGATAGTTGAAGGGATGGAGAGTAACATAGGCTAATTTTTGTCTCTTTCTAACGCGAGCGAAGCCGCGGGCAGAAGCTAGTACCTAATAAAAATATAATTATGTTTTTATTGCTCCTCCGCTGTGTTGTCTTCTGATTAATTATTTTGCTTAATGAAAGTTGAATATTGTTTCTCCGGGACTAGTTGAGCTTCATTGTTGGTCGCTACTGCTTGAAGCTGCAGTGGTAAACAGTATAGAGGAATTCTTATAAAAATAGAATTATTAATAACTAGCTTTTGCTCGCGACTTCGTCCGCGTGATTAATAGTTCCCGCTCCCGAAGGATTTCCGGGATGAAAATTATCCTATTTCCTTTCTCGGATCCCAGACTATATCTGTACCTTTCATTTATATCGGTTCAGTGGTTTAGGCGTGAAGAAGAGACAGACAGACAGAGTTACTTTCGCATTAATAATATTAGCACGGAAGTACGGATAATAATCAGTCTTATTTTATCTGTATCCCTAGAGGTCAAATTTCCAAATATCCTTTTATATTGGCTACCTACTACTCACTAAGAACACATCCTACAGATTGTATGCCTCCAGGACGAGCGGCTTAAGCTATACATTGGTGTATTAATCATCAGACAGTCAATCAGTTTATTTAAGCGAAAGAGTTTGTCGCGCTTTTCTTAAGAACTGCCAGAACTGATCAGATATAAAAAAAAAATAGTGTTGGATAGCCCAATCATTGAGCAAGGCTTTAGGCTGCATAACATCTTGATAAGAATGTCCACCTAACGAAGAAGAGCAATAACCAACCAAAAATAGAGTCAAAACCGCGGGGGACATCTAGTATTATACTTGCTAAGCTATTAATAAACTGAAAGTATTCACTAAGCAATCAACGCTTCTATGTATTTTTGATACTTCAAACATAGTTTGTTTCAAACTTTCAATACAATTGTTTATTGTTTAAATCTTTTTCAAGGTCGCTCGAATCTTAATTTTAATCACCGTTTTAGCCGCAAGGTAAAAAGGGTTACTTTAGAATTTCAATTAAATTAAACTTGGAGTTAAATTTGTTTGAAAACTATTAATTTAATGTATGTCTTAGAAATAAATTAATTGCAATAGTTTTACTTAGACCTAGAGTCTCTTAATTGATCTGAAGTATTTTAATTGAACCAAAAAGGTTATAGACAAAACGATTGCCTTAATTTTGCCAAGTGCTTTTGAATGGATTCCTATAGAAATAAATTAACTATTGATTTGGTCTTGCAATTCATTTAGTAGGTATTTGAGAACTTAATTAAATGTCTGGGTAGTGATTTATTTGTCTGCTTAAATAATAGTCGTATATTTTTGTCTAATAATAAATTAAAACAAAAGACACTGAGTATTGATTTTATAAGGCCTCCGAAGTTATTAAGATCACGACTGTAGCTAACAGAATAATAACATAAGTTGATAACTTCTATCAACTTATGTTAATAACAAAACCTAACTTATATTAATAACATAGGTTGATAACTTTTATCAACTTATGTTATTAATGATGATCTAAGAACTATTGAAAGATAACTTAATTTCAAGTAAAAAAATTCGCATCCAGTGGTTAAATAACTGGAGCCTGCTATTGAAATACACACTTATTTTAAGTGCCTATTTACTATGGTTTAAAAACACAGCCCTACGACAGACAGACTGACAGCTAAGTCTTAGTAATAGAGTCATGTTTGACGCCTTTAAGGTCCACAATACTAAGAACTGCCATTCTTTGAACATAACTAACTGACAAAAAATATTTTTTAAAGAAAGCACATTTTTCAATAGAACACCTAGAAAAATTCTTCAAAGAATATTTTCTCCTATAATTATAACGGGAACTGAACTAGATTTTCCAGCAAAGTCATTTTCTAAATTGGATAGCGGAGACCCGTTCAAATAACTTCTTTAAGCAAAATCAAACTTCAGTGCCCATTGAATTCTAACAGAGGATGAAATTTTTAAATTAAAACCATATCGCATTATGAAATATTTTCAACGAAGCATTTGTTACAGTAATAGTATCTGTTAAGCTTAAATGAATTTTAAATTTTGCATTTGCAAATGAAAGATTATTGTATATTACTATAATTCTGTTGGTTAACGAGCTTTGAAAAAATCATGAATCGTTGAATCTTATTTTCTTAGTATCAGATGAAAATTAAAAAAGAAATCTAGGGTTCCTCAGGGTTCTACTTTAGGACCATTCTTGTTTAACAAAATACGAGGTATAAAATCCCTACCTTTTTATAAAAGAACGTCTCTTCAATAAATCAACGAACGAACGTCTCTTGCAACGTATGTCCTTATGTTTGCTTTAAACTTGAGAACGACTGAATTGAACTGTATACCATTTTCACAAATATATGGTTTAGGTGTGTGTTAATTAGATGTCTGGAACATGCAGTTTCTTGTCTATTCTTTTTCATACATCGTACTTAAACAACGTTTTGAAATGGGCGACTAGATTATTATATTCTTAAAGGAAATAAACTAGTTTAGTTAGAAATCACTATACTCATAAGCTTTACTTCGTAAATTTTCTGTTACGAAGTAAAGCTTATGAGAAGCTAGAGTGGGTTAGTCTGTCGGTAGTCTTATATTATTATAATATTACAAGAATGCAAGACATAACTAACCAAAACAATGTTTGAAACAATTACGACTTAAGATTCCAAAACATTATTTTAATCTCTAAGAGTCAAGAAATTTCTCGATTTACCGCTAGACGCGTCTGACTCCAAGGCATTTTTGTGTGAGCAAAAATAATTGTGTACATAATTGAAAAACACATGAAACCCAAGTTAAGTACACTCTAGAGAGACATTCGTATTACTTAAGAAATCTCTTAAGAGAAAGGCTGATACGAAATCGCTTCTAAGTAATATTGTCTATTTGTTTTAATAAGATCGTATTATGCCAGAATATAATTCAATATATTACTATATACCGGGCTCAGGTTATTTTTGTCTTTAAAGGTGTAATCGTATTCAGAACGGGTATATTTTTGTGTATTTATATATTATTTCTGATTTTAATGTAATCATGGATTAAGAAAGGTCATGGGAAGAAAGAATAATGTTACGAAGATGGGTCTTTTGTTTTGTCATCTCTTAAGAGACAAATTGACTGCTGATGTATTTTTTTTTTGTAGATACGAGCAAAACAAAATAAGATGATAAATAACTACTGTATTTTTGGAGTGATTATGTACGTGTCTGTGCTCCTAGCTGAAATGCGCCCCTCTCCCGCTTCCTTAAACGGCGCCACGTGTTCACCTCGTTCGTTTAGAAGCGATAGCATTCCGCAAGCAATACATCAGCGTAACGTCACAACGCGAGGTGCAAAGTTCGTCCTACGGGTAGTGCTCGCGATTGTATTCACGTTTACAGGAATAGCTATAAGTAGAAAACAAAATTACGGTGAAAATAAAATAAAAATCCGTACTGATATTATGAATGCGAAAGTAGCTCTGCCTGTCTGTCTTTTTTTCACGTCTAAGACACTGAACCGATTTCAATGAAATTTGGAGACAAATTGACTGCTGATGTATTTTTTTTGTAGATACAAGCAAAAAAAAATAGGATGATAAATAACTACTGTTTTTTGGAGTGATTATGTACGTGTCTGTGCTCCTAGCTGAAATGCGCCCCTCTCCCGCTTCCTTAAACGGCGCCACGTGTTCACCTCGTTCGTTAAGAAGCGATAGCATTCCGCAAGCAATACATCAGCGTAACGTCACAACGCGAGGTGCACAGTTCGTCTTACGGGTAGTGCTCGCGTTTGTATTCACGTTTATGCGAATAGCTATAAGAAGAAAACATAATTACGGTGAAAATAAAATAAAAATCCGTGCTAATATTATAAATGCAAAAGTAACTCTGCCTGTCTGTCTTTTTTTGGGTTATTGTACATTCGTCATAAAGTAAATTCGTCACATTTTTTAAACTCCATACATTCAAAGTTTATTCGTCACATGCATAAAAAATATGTGTAAATTCGTCACAGTACCTATTTTTTGCAAAAAGTACAGTTAGAAAACAAAGTTAGAGGGAGAGAGATATCAGGAGTCACAGGATCAAAAATCGACAGAGTGCAAAATAACCGATAGTGTGCGACTTTGTATTTAACAGGAAGGCACTCATTTTATGCATTTAATAAATTTATTAATATTGTATTAAATGTTGAAATTCATATCTATTGAATTTGACAAAGAATTGAAAATTATTTTGGACAATTAAGATAACATGTCACTGGCTGAAGTTCTCAAAAAACTTTCTTTTATGCAGCATTTTAAAAACTCCTAACATATGAAAACTATCAAATAAATGTTATTGTTACTGTGTTTTAATTATCGTTCTATTGTTTTTGTTATAATTGTACATGTTTATTTAGAATTAGGCGTGTTTCGCTGTCCTTGACAACTCGGGCTTAAAAAATGCACAAAACCAAATAATAATAGCGTATATTTTTGCTGTAAATATTTTTTTTTGTAGTTTTTTATGTGTTGAAGATAAATAAAGAAATAACGTTTTATTCATTATTGTTTAATTATCCTGCTGACTGTACGGAAATAAACAATATGGCGGATTTTCTTTCATTAAAATAGACCTGTGGCGAGTTTACACATACTTATTTTCGTGACGAATTAACTTTGTGACGAATATACAATAACCCCTTTTTTTCACGTCTAAACCACTGAACCGATTTGAATGAAATTGGGTATAGATATAGTCCGGGACCCGAGAAAGGAGATATGATAGTTTTTATCCCGGAAATCCCTCGGGAACGGGAACTATTATTTCATGCGGACGAAGTCGCCTAAAAGCTAGTGTTTTATAAAGTAGCTTGCTATTATGTGTACAACCATTTTCTTATCAATCTCTAACTACTAGTCACAATGAAAACAGAAAGATGTAAACAAAATATGGACCAACAAAAATCTATTACAACCAAAAAACCTACCTACTTATACTGTCACTCCATAACACGAATATCTATTAACTTTGTGACGTCATATCGTATGTGACGGCCCCATGATCGCCCACCGTGAAATTAAAGAACACATCATTGTGGGGTCAAATTGATTTCTCTGTTATTACGTGTTCGTATAAAGAGGTTTTGGAATTGACTTGAAAGAGGCTTAACATAAAATTAAATTACCTTAAGTAATTCATTTGATATTAGGTGATCTATGCTAATATTATAAAAGGAATGATTTGTATGTATTTGTGTTTGTTACGAATAAACTCAAACACTACTGGACTTTCGATAATTCTCACAATTAGAATGCTACATTATCCTTGAGTAATATAGGTTATATAATAGCACACTATATCCCACGGGAGCGAAGCAGTAACCAAAAACCTAACGTAACGCGGGTGTAACCGCGAGAAACAGTTCTTTAATTAAGTTGTGTGCCTAGAGGTTGTAGGCACATTGGGGGTGGATCCGGGCAAGTACCAATGTGACTTTTTCAATTCATAAATATAATAATATGTACTTTCTAAAGTTTATCTTGGACGGAAAAACGTTCTGAGGAAACATGGATTTAAAGTGAATGCAAATGCGAAATCGCCAATCCGCTTTGAGCGTGGTGATCAATGCTCATGCCTTCTCTGTATAGGACGAGGCCTTTGTCCTGCATGGGACAATAATAGGCTGGTATTACTTACTTACTTTTTTCTTTAATTATATAATAAAATCATCATTTCTTTTTTTTATTGTTTTTATATGATTTTGCTCTCCCTCTCTCCCACTATTCCTCTATATGACAAACCCAGCATTTCCAAGATTTTTTTTCGCGGATCACCTGCCTAGATTATCTCAAGTGTATCTCACCTGATTCTGGGTCACCTTGGCAAAGCAACTGTTTATTAATTTACTTCAGATTATATTAGTATAGATAAAGTGACAGTGTCGGGTAGAATTGCGAAGTATCACATGTTCTTCCACGAAGCTGTCTAAACATGATACGCTTTGACTTAAACTACATATTCTCTAACGAATTTTATGATTTCACTAAACAATTTATAAATAGACGTTAAATTATATCCATAATTGATTATTTTCTTAAGTATTTTTTGTAAGAATTGAAAGAATGAGTCTTTGGATTTGATTGTTGTTTTGCATAATCACCGACTTCCGAAAAACTGAGTAACCAACATTAAAAAAAATACAACAGACGAGTTGACAACCATCTTCTCTTTGAAGTCGGCTGAAAATAACCCGCAAGGACGTCGCCCTTTCTTGAATAAACTACTAAAAGAGTTCGTTATAAATAACTTACAGATTACGCATGTACCGTGAAATTAAACCGTTATTTGTGGACCGAAATTGATTCGTATTTAGCTGCAGGCTTATCCGACGGTTGGTTGAGGAAAATACTAATTTACTTTGATGATACTTAACGTACGGATAGATAGATACTAATTTTCTATGATGAAATATTATTTTTGAACCTTTTGTGAGCTTCTTCTTATTTTCTTTGAACTTGATTGCAATTATTTTTTACACAAGATGCATTTACGACAGATAGGCAAAAGGTACTATAGAGTTTTAGTGTGCCATGCCATTTCCAAGGTGAAATGGGACCCTATTACTAAGGCTGCGCTGTCTGTCTGTCTGCTTGTCTGAAACCCGATTAAAACGAATGAATCGTGGTAATTATGCAGTTAAATTTTAATCTGCATTTATTCTACAAAAAAAAAACCTTTTACTCGAATCACTCTCACACTATCTAGTTAAAAAAACCGCATCAAAAACCGTTGCATAATTAAGATGACCTGAGGGCCTAGACAAGTGGCATTGTTGAATAGATAGCGAAAACGAATAGTTTGTCAAATGTATGGAATTGACATAAGCTTTCGATAAACAATTTGACATCTCCATACATTTGACAATCTATTCGTTTTCGCTATCTAGTGCCTTAATAATAAACGCTGCATAAAGTTATGACAGGTTTATACGTCAAAAAATGTATGGTTACACAGGCTTTATTCATTGCATAACTTTACACAGTGATTATTAGTAAGGGCACTATTCTACAATGCCACTTGTCTAGGGGGGCTGAGCATACATGGATACAGACAGTAGAAAGCGGTTACGTTTTATAGTATGTAGTGATTATAAAATATTTAAACTCCACGGCAACGAAGCCAGATAGAAGTTGGTCAAAAATAAAATCTTAAGTTTGCAATATTGTTAAGACTCGGTGAACTAAAACCAACTTTCAATTAACTTAATTGCCTCTTAATCGTTAATTAAAATTTAATTCCATTCAATGAACGATTACCAAGTTTTCAATTCTTATCATTTACTTCATTTACAATCAATAAATCTTTGTCGGTGCATTAAACGTTAAGAGCAATGAAATTGAAACTTCTTTGTGATTGATAACTGTTGATCAATTAATTGATAAAGTTTCTTTAACGCGTTTGTTTCAACTCGCAATCAATTAAAATTGGATCTGATTACAATTAAATAGGAGACAGACGTTGAGTGCGAGTTCATTTATAAATAATGGGTGTTCTGTTCAATTAAAACGTGTTCAATTATTACGGGTTTTATAGGGGGTTTAAGCTTCGGGCTATGCAACAGGCGATCAATTATATTGTTAAAGCTTTATCTTCTGTGCAATTTTATTAAAAGAAATGCTCTTTAATTTGTTCATTTTCTCTCTCATATAAATAATATAATAATTTTAGCCCTGCGGCTTTGCACCCGGCAATATGTCGAACTATCATCCACTATTCTTACCCCATTCGGTATGGAATTCCCAAAATCCTTTTTTGTGAATACTTAATCTTGACAAAGAACATGTCCTCCAAATTTTATGTCACTAGGACCAGTTTTACTGTGTTGATATATCATCCAGTCAGTCAGTCTACCAGTTTATCATTTTACATATACTCATAGATAATACAGGCCTTTTATTGTCCCACTGCAAGGTGAAGGCTCTTCTCATACACACAAGGCAAGCGTGATAATCTCGCATGTTCAGGATGGGTTGACGATTTCGGATTTATGTTCATTATCTCCAGGTTTCCTCACGATTTGTCTCTTTCACCAATATCTGTAGTATCCAAGATAAATATTATTCATATTCATATCTTTATTTGAATTCCATAATGTTAGTTTTACAGATCTTAGAGTAGGCTTAAGCTAGGTACAATTATATGGACTACAGGGTCCATATAATTGTACCTAGCTTTAAGCCTAAAACACAGGGGCACAGCAAAAGTATAAAAAATGGAATGAAATTTAACATAAGTAATATAGAATATGAAAATGTTCTTCATTATAATTTTTTTGTTGAATTAAACATAGGTATTTAATACAAATTAATTTATTTATTTGAAAATATGAATTGTAAAAGTTAAATTAGAATTTGCCCGGCATTGACCCCACAACCTTTTACATAAAGAAAATAGCGCCTCGTATAAAGAAGGCACTTCATAGTCAAAAATAGACATGACATAAAGTACGCTGCGTTCACATTTGTCGAAAACAAAACTATAAAACCGACGCTTTCGTTTGGAAAGATAAAAAAATTCTTACTGTGTTTGCATACAGAAAAATAACAAATCGTAATTTTACTGGCTTGCAGGTTATAAGAAATCGTAAAATTAACATGGTCGTGGCAGAATTGTGGTGTCTTTTCCACAAATGCCATTAATAAAATTGTTATTAATTTATTTTTTAAGTCTATTTATCTGGATCTATCAGTTTTTTTAGGCTTCTTCTACGTAATCCATACTAATATTATAAATGGGAAAGTGTGTCTGTCTGTCTGTCTGTCTGTATGTTTGTCTTTCTTTCACGGCAAAACGGAGCGACGAATTGACGTGATTTTTTAAGTGGAGATAGTTGAAGGGGTGGAGAGTAACATAGGCTACTTTTTGTCTCTTTCTAACGCGAGCGAAGCCGCGGGCAAAAGCTAGTACAAGATAAAATAAATAACTGACTGAAATTAACCCCTCCCGTTTCGGAGCTAAAAAACACAAGTTAAACTAATGGCGCCATTGTAATTGAATTTCTAAAAAGGCTTACGTAATTCACTTCTCCAAAATTCTATGTTTTCGGAGCTTACAAAAAACAACTCGATTGCTATTTTTACACTGTAAACACTGGCTAATTTAATGGCGCTTTTATCCCTGAACTTCTAACGCCTACAATAGCTCACAGTTAAGGCGCCATAATGAAGAATTAACAGATCAATACTCTACACAATGAGTTACGATCTATTCTTAATAGTATCAGATTAACAATTGAAATTGTAATGAATTAAATTAATTAAAACTTGTTGTTGTTCGCAAGGGATTTTCAGTCTTGAGTTACTTTGTTAAGGTTGCTTTTTAAGTGGGAGATGTTGAGTAGAAAGCTTCTTAGTTCCGTGTTTAAGTAAATAATTCTGTTCGGTGGTGGTAAAGGTTCTTTGGTTGATTTAAAAATAATATCATCAAAGTATTTAAATAATTACTGCCGTGTACATCACTCAGTGATTAGGAAAACAGCTTTGACATTGATTATTGCTTGTTCAAGGCGGAATATAAATTTAAACTTAAATTGAGCTCATACACTTCATGCATGTCAAAATTCATGATAATCGCCATTCTTATTTTTCTTTAAAGTGTATAATGCTATATGAGAGTAATACAGACTATAATTGAGCCGAATTCGATAAAGAATAGAGATAAACAAACCGTTGCTTGTTTTTTTCGAAATAACGCGGTAATATGCATGTTATTTGAGTGATTTTAGTAGAATATGCTGCAATAGGATTTCTTAATAAATAGGTAGCGTGAAAGAGGCGATATTCATGTAAATAATAGAAGATTTGTGAAAAGTGAGTTGTTATACCCTATATTGGTTTGTTTACCTGTATTCTTTATCGAATTTGGCTCAAGTATAGGTGTCTGTATTACTCTCATATAGCATCGTACACTTTCTCAGATATCAAAAATATTCACATATCTCTAATATAAAATGTAGGTTTATTTTCCTAACTATATTAAAGACGTTTCTCATATCGTAAAATAACAATAACAGTAAAATATTATGATAATATCATCCAATACGGGATATCTAGATTGAGCAATAAGCGTTACGTATATCAGTAACGAAGAAAATTATTAAGGAATATTATATTTATATTTAGTATTAGCTCGAACTTGTATGTGCCTCCATTTTGTTTGTCTGCACTAATAGTCCGAGAAAACAAAGCTAATTAATACTTTTTTTTTGTGGGTGGGAAATCATCAAATGACTTCTTCCGCCCTGGGAGGGGCGGGAGGGCGTGTCAGACTTTTACTGTCTAAAACCCACCCATGTTCCTTCGGTTGCCCTTTATGTTCCGGGGCCACGGTAACTATTAGAACTATTCTGAAACCCTGGCAGGCATTAGCCCTAGAGGGCCCCTTTACGTGCTGACATCTCTTTGAGGCGCCAATTAAGGACCCAGCCAGATAATTTGTAACTTATCAATTAGAAAATTGATATGTATGTATAGTCCATTGTAATGTTTAATTTGGGGTTGCAATTGTCGCATTTATATTTTTTAGATTTTAAGGGCAGGTCAATTTAAAGGTAAATTCAAGTTTGGGGGGTTGTAACCCCTGTTCCACAGCCGCCATCTTGGAAAAAGGAGTTATTCACATATCTCTAATATAAAATGTAGGTTTATTTTCCTAACTATATTAAAGACGTTTCTCATATCGTAAAATAACAATAACAGTAAAATATTATGATAATATCATCCAATACGAGATATCTAGATTGAGCAATAAGCGTTACGTATATCAGTAACGAAGAAAATTATTAAGGAATATTATATTTTTATTTAGTATTAGTCCGAACGTGTATGTGCCTCTAATTTGTTGGGTTATTGTATATTCGTCACAAAGTCAATTCGTCACGAAAATAAGTATGTGTAAACTCGCCACAGGTCTATTTTTATGAAAGAAAATCCGCCATATTGTTTATTTCCGTACAGTCAGCAGGATAATTAAACAATAATGAATAATACTGAACTGAATACTTCTGAGCCGTCATTTAAAATTCAAAAAACCGGTCAAGTGCGAGTTCTACTCGCGCAACGAGGGTTCCGTTAATTTGTTTTTTAGTGAAATAACTACAAATTTACGGTTTTCAGAGTTTTTCCTTTACTTTTGCTACATGACGTTGCTTCTTGCCAAATTTCATGATTCTTGGTCAATGGGAAGTACCCTATAGGTTTTGAGTTTTGATTCCCTTGAAAATGTCTAAATATGCAATATAAACCGCCGTATCTTTTTATTGCGTTGATTTAGAAACTTGATTTTTTCACTGCTTTGGGAGATAGCAGACCTGAGTATGTGATATTAATTTCAGTTTGATATCTCGACGCGTTTCTGAGAAAAAGGTTCTTGACAGACAGACGGACGCCTGATGTGAACTAACTACAAATTTACGGTTTTCAGAGTTTTCCCTTTACTTGTGCTACATGATCTTGCTTCTTGCCAAGTTTCACAACTCTAGGTCAATGGGAAGTACCCTATAGGTTTTGAGTTTTGATTCCCTTGAAAATGTCTAAATATGCAATATAAACCGCCATATCTTTTTATTGCGTTGATTTAGGAACTTGATTTTTTCACTGCTGTGAGAGATAGCAGACCTAAGTATGTGATATTAATTTCAGCTTGATATCTCGACGCGTTCCTGAGAAAAAGGTTCTTGACAGACAGCCGGACAGACGGACGCCTAATGTGAACTAACTAAAAATTTACGGTTTTCAGAGTTTTCCCTTTACTTGTGCTACATGACCTTGCTTCTTGCCAAACTTCACAATTCTAGGTCAATGGGAAGTACCCTATAGGTTTTCAGTTTTGATTCCCTTGAAAATGTCTAAATATGCAATATAAACCGCCGTATCTTTTTATGGCGTTGATTTAGAAACTTGATTTTTTCACTGCTTTAAGAGATAGCAGACCTGAGTATGTGATATTAATTTCAGCTTGATATCTCGACGCGTTTCTGAGAAAAAGGTTCTTGACAGACAGACGGACAGACGGACGCCTGATGTCAACTAACTACAAATTTACGGTTTTCGGAGTTTTCCCTTTACTTGTGCTACATGACCTTGCCTTTTGCCAAATTTCATGATTCTAGGTCAATGGGAAGTACCCTATAGGTTTTGAGTTTTGATTCTCTTGAAAATATCTAAATATGCAATATAAACCGCCGTATTTGTTAATTGCATTGATTTTAAAACTTGATTTTTTCACTGCTGTGAGAGATAGCAGACCTAAGTATGTGATATTAATTTCAGCTTGATATCTCGACGCGTTTATGAGAAAAAGGTTCTTGACAGACAGACGGACAGACGGACGCCTGATGTGAACTAACTACAAATTTACGGTTTTCGGAGTTTTCCCTTTACTTGTGCTACATGACCTTGCTTTTTGCCAAATTTCATGCTTCTAGGTCAATGGGAAGTACCCTATAGGTTTTGATTTCCTTGCAAATGTCCAAATTTGCAATATAAACCGCCGTATCTTTTTATTGCGTTGATTTAAAAACTTGATTTTTGCACTGCTTTAAGAGATAGCAGACCCGAATATGTGATATTAATTTCAGCTTGATATCTCGACGCGTTTCTGAGAAAAAGGGTCTTGACAGCCGGACGAACGGACAGACGGACAACAAAGTGATCCTATAAGGGTTCCGTTTTTACCTTTTGAGGTACGGAACCCTAAAAAGGAGTCAAGCAAGGTGACCCGCTCTCTCCCAAATTATTTACAAGCACGCTCAAAAGAGATTTTTAAATCACTGGCAGCCTCATGGAAGACCAAAGGGATTGAAGTCGGCACAAAGAGGCTAACAAACCTCCGGTTTGCCGATGACATAGTCCTTTTTGCCCCCACAGCTCTGGAACTCCAAACCATGCTTCAAGAACTGAGCACGGCTAGCTTCAGGGTGGGACTTGCGATGAATCGGTCTAAGACCCAAATAATGACCAACAGCACAAAGCGTAAAGTCGAGGTAGACTATTGTCTACCTCGACTATTGTCATGTAAGCCGCATGCATAGCGACCGTTGGGCAAAAATATCAACCCAGTAGGTGCCAAAACATGGACGTCGTCGCCGAGGGCGGCCCAGGAAAAGGTGGCGCGATGACCTTGACTCATACCACGAGGGTTGGTTTGAGGCGGCTGGGGATAAGGATGTCTGGAAAGAGTTGGGGGAGGCCTTTGCCCAGCAGTGGGACAGCACAGGCTAGGGAAAAAAAATGAATAAAACGTTATTTCTTTATTTATCTTAAACACATAAAAATATACACAACAGTAATAGTTTTTTTTTTAAATACACATAAAAATCTACACTTCTAAGTGTAGATTTTTATGTGTATTAAAAAAAATAGTAACAGCGAAAATATACGCTATTATTATTTGGTTTTGTGCATATTTTAAGCCCGAGTTGTCAAGGACAGCGAAACACGCCTAATTCTAAATAAACATGTACAATTATAACAAAAACAATAGAACAATAATTAAAACACAGTAACAATAACATTTATTTGATAGTTTTCATATGTTTGAAGTTTTAAAATGCTGCATAAAAGAGAGTTTTTTAAGAACTTCAGCCAGGGACATGTTTTATTTTTATTTTTGTATTTTTTTTTTTTATTACGTTGGAACAGCAAACAGCTACATTATGCGATATTACAAAGGAAGAACTTAAAATACTTAAATAATAATGTAGCCCACAGCGCTGTTCACGGATTACCATTAAAAACATATATTACAGTCACTAGGTAACTGCTCATGCATGCATTAATATTATACAAATAAAATATATACACAATAATAGGAGAAAAAAAAACTGTGTTTTTTAAAACAACAACATCAAACAATTAATTAATCCGAGAGTTTAAGTGTCTCATATGATAGGCTACGAAACTTATTTAATGAGCATCTAAAGATATCTATGTGTTCGAATGCTTCATTGTAGGTTGCTGCCATTCGCCTAACTGGCGAACGTAAACCAGTGTTAGATCGGCAGGTACCTACTGCAAATAATTTGCCTGCACGTACCTGCCGTCTATGGACAGTCCTGGGGACTGCATAACACAATACATTATTTAAATCTATACAATCGAAATTGCCATTAACAATATTATACAATGTAATTGCTTCTAATTGCTTGCGTCTAGAGCAGAGCGTCAAAAGCTTATATTTACTGAGTAGTTGGTTATACTGTAGATACGTTTTGTGACACCTGTAGTGCATCGCACGGAGAAACCTACGTTGGACATTTTCTACCATGTCAACGTATTTGCCATAATACGGGTTCCAAATTGATACGGCATATTCGAGCTGGGAACGGACTAGAGTTTTATAGAGACAGAGGTATGTTATCTTAATTGTCCAAAATAATTTTCAATTCTTTGTCAAATACAATAATATGAATTTCAACATTTAATACAATATAAATAAATTTATCAAATGCATAAAATGAGTGCCTTCCTGTTAAATACAAAGTCGCACACTATCGGTTATTTTGCACTCTGTCGATTTTTGATCCTGTGACTCCTGATCTCTCTCTCTCTAACTTTGTTTTCTTACTGTACTTTTTGCAAAAAATAGGTACTGTGACGAATTTACACATATTTTTTATGCATGTGACGAATAAACTTTGAATGTATGGAGTTTAAAAAACGTGACGAATTTACTTTATGACGAATGTACAATAACCCAATTTGTTTGTCTGCACTAATAGTCCGAGAAAACAAAGCCAATTAATACTTTTTTTTCGTGGATGGGAAATCATCAATTGACTTCTTCCGCCCTGGGAGGGGCGGGAGGGCGTGTCAGACTTTTACTGACTAAAACCCACCCATGTTCCTTCGGTTGCCCTTTATGTTCCGGGGCCACGGTAACTATTAGAACTATTCTGAAACCCTGGCAGGCATTAGCCCTAGAGGGCCCCTTTACGTGCTGACATCTCTTTGAGGCGCCAATTAAGGACCCAGCCAGATAATTTGTAACTTATCAATTAGAAAATTGATATGTATGTATAGTCCATTGTAATGTTTAATTTGGGGTTGCAATTGTCGCATTTATATTTTTTAGATTTTAAGGGCAGGTCAATTTAAAGGTAAATTCAAGTTTGGGGGGTTGTAACCCCTGTTCCACAGCCGCCATCTTGGAAAAAGGAGTTCAAATGGTTTTTTTCGTTTAGGTACTAAAAGTTCTGACTGTTACAGCTATAATTCTGTTACTATCTATAATTTAAAATGTAATTTTGAAAATCTATGAATTGGATTAACAGATTTTTAAAAATATGTACAAACTAGCTTCTGCCCGCGGCTTCGCTCGCGTTAGAAAGAGACAAAAAGTAGCCTATGTTACTCTCCATCCCTTCAACTACCTCCACTTAAAAACCACGTCAATTCGTCACTCCGTTTTGCCGGGAAAGAAAGACAAACATACAGACAGACACACTTTCCTATTTATAATATTAGTATGGAAAGCAAGGAAATTGCCATTTTAATCAAAATCCTTTTGATGCCAATCGATCCTGTTTCTATCACAGATTAAAAACTTCTACTGGACCAACAGTCATTGAAGTACTTAAAACTTTCTTAAGACTTGTGTAAGAAAATGTTTTCTCTGTACTAATAGCATTTGAAAGTTTTAAACAAATAGCACATTATTAACTCGTATATTTTTTCCACAGAATGCAGATTCTGTCCTCATCGACGGCTCGTGCCAGGTTCCAGACAACTTATACAAAGCCATCGGGTCTATCATCTCATTCTACATACCGCTGATGGTGATGCTCTTGACGTATGCCCTGACGATTCAACTCCTGGCGCGCCAGAGGAAAGGGCTGGGGGCTGGCTGGGCACCTGGCTGGCTTGGTGGACCAGCGCCTATTGGTAAGTAGGTTTTTATTCGAGGGGTTTTAACTTAAAAATGCTATTTTTGGTTGTAGTCGGACGCCTATTATAGGTTGTAAGGTACCTCAAAAAGGACCGTTTCTTGGGTCTTGACGACCACAATACATTATAGATTTGGTTTTAAATCCAACTAAACTCCTTGGTTTTAAATCCAACCAAATCTAAATATTTGATACTGGGATCTAGAGTATTTCTGGATAAGATGCAAGGTTGCAGTCTGGATGTAAAGATTGACGGGTGTCAAATTGACAGGGTACAAGAAGCCCGTAATCTTGGGTTAGTGTTTGACGAGCACCTGCATTTTGAGACTCACATCTTGGAGGCTGTTCGTAACTGTTTTTATCGCCTCAAGCTCCTGTACCGTATACGCCCCTACATTAGTGTGGATATGCGTGTTATGCTTTGTGAGTCACTAATTTTATCCAAACTTAACTATGCTGACACTGTGTATGGGGCGTGTATTCTTGGCAGGAGTGAGAGGTTGATTCAGCGGGTGCAGAATGCCTGTGCAAGATTTTGTTTTAATGTTCCTCCACGTACACATATAACTCCATTTCTTAATAAGGGTAAATTGTTGAGAATGTCAGATCGTAGAAAGCTACACCTGGCTACTCTACTCTTTGGCACAATTCTCACAAAAACACCGGAATATCTCTATGGGAAACTAACATGGTCACGAGATATAAATAAAGTGAAAACCAGAGCATCTGCCTACCTTCTGTTGGCCACATCGCATAGAACTGCTGCATTTCGTGGTAGTTTTAAATTTGCTGCTTCCCGCTGTTGGAATGACCTGCCACCTCCTCTTCGTGCTATAAAAACAGTTGGTACCTTTAGAGTAAAATTTAAAGAACATCTTCTGCGGATCCAAAAGGCAACTGGTTAGTAACTCACCTAGGGTATGCACGCATACTTCGCACTGGTGATGGCGTAGTCTGTTACCGGCAGCGAGTCAGCAGCTCAACTGTCACTCCCACTCATTATTCACTCACAATATTTATCATATCATATAAAATATAATCTATCATTCATGAAAGAATTAATTTGTATTTAATAATATTATGTTTCATGTTGTACAGGCGTAACAAAGAAATTCTTGAAAGAAGTAAAGAACTGTCAAATGCACTGGACGTCAAATGTCATTCCTGCCTGCCACAGATAATAGACTGTCTGCGCCCGCGCGCGTTCATTGCGCGGGGAATTTATTATTAGGCAAAATTTATATTTATTTTTTATGTTGTTTTGTCTACATATATTTAATATATATATACATATATATAATTTAGTGTTTCTGCAAGTGTCCGTATGTGAATCCGTGACTTCACTAGCACTTTCGGCCCTATCAGAATATCAGCGCTGCGGTATTTTTTATGGAAAAAATCGCAGCACCATGCTGAGATAGGGACCGTTTTTGGCCTCGCACAGGTATTTTGTGTTTGTTTTTGTTATATAGTTTCATGTTTTTTGTTTGTGTTATTTTTCTTCTCCTGTGTGTGACCAAAATAAATGTTTTTCTTTCTTTCTTTCTTTCTTTCTTATTTCGACGACGGCTTTACGCGTATGTACGTTGACAATTTCACCACTTTGGGGGGAAGAAATTCTAAAAATCTTTTTATTGTGGATACTCTTTACAAAGAACACATTCTCCAAGTTTTATATCTTTAGGACCATCGGTTTGGGCTCTGAGTTGATATATCAACAATTAGTTAGTTTGCCATTTTGTATTTAGACACATTTCCCATTCCTTTTTTTTCGTCTAATCATTTTTTTTAAGATCTTGTCAGCTCCTGATCTAAATACTTATTCAAATGTTTAAGTGAAAAAAATTTATTCCCGGATAACTCCTTTTCGGATATGTCCCTTCCCAAAGGTAACCACAACCGTTCAATTCAATTTACCGAAATGTAATAAAAACGACGAAACGTTTTTCAAGACTACCTGGTTTCTTTTGTGACCCTATTTCAATTTGGTAAAAGTGGATTTGGGTTTCAAAGAATTCAAAATCCTTTTGAAAAAAATATTTGCTAAAGGATTCAATCGTCCGTATGTCGTAAAATTTCTTGCTTACAGGTTCTTTTTTAAATCTTTGCAGATTCATCGAGTTGTTATAATTATGAGAAAAATTGTCCTTTAAATCCCTTACTTTTATGACTAAAAAGATATTGCTCGGTCTGGATTAGACTGTCCGTTTTTTTCTACCAGTTGTAATCTTTTTAATGAAATCGTTTGATTGTGAATACCGTTATTTTATAATTTACCTCGCGAGATTTTAAACTGACTATAAATTAGGCGCCAATTAGTTGAGCAGCACTTTTCTGTTCACAGAGCCAACGTCTGTACGAGCCCTTGTGAAGCGTGACTTGGTTACAATAAAACGTATTAATATTTGATAGCTTTAGATAATCCATATCAAAACGATTAAGTTTTAAACTGACATCATACTTAAACGTGTCGAACAGGCTGCCTGCCACAAATAGGTATTTCCGTGATATTCAAGGCAGTGCCGAAACTGCAGACCATAAGTATGACATAGAAACGCACTGAGAAGCGTTTTTGGGAAATTTGCCCGCTAATGTTATACATACAATTTACCCCGTTATTGGGGTAATATGTATAACATTAGCGGGCAACGCTTGTATAGATTAGTATTTCTCATGTCTGCTTAAAATTATACTGAAATTAGATGTAGGCTTAAAACTTTTAAAATTTCATTAAAAAAGGCTAGCGATTGGGCATTGTTGCTCAACTTTTAAACATTTTAAAAAGTATTTTAAAGTAACGTTGAAAACTGAATTGATCATGAAATTGCCATACCCGATGGGTGCTAACTGGTCCTTGTGACTAAACTTTCGCTGTCCGATTGACCGTTTTGTTATGGATGGGAAATCATCAAATGACTTCTCCCGCCCTGGGCAGGGCGGAGGGCGTGTCAGACTTTTACTGACTAAAACCCACCCATTTCCATTTCTATTAGAGCTGTTCCGTAACCCCGGCAGGGTCCGATTGACCGTTCGTGTGCTGTACATACCCTCAACCACACACAATCAATTTCTGATTAAGAAATAAGATAGTTACTACAAAGCAATTCTTAAGGCGTGTACAGACTTATGAAATGTGACATGAAATGTAACACGCAATGAAAGAACTTGGTATCCTGATTGGTGCTCTGGTCGTGCGTAGTGTACTCGGTTCGTGCGCGCCAAACGGCACACAATCGCATTGCACAGGAAGGGGCCCAACAGGGCCAACGCCTGCCGGGGTTGCGGAATGTTTATAATAGTTACCGTGACCCTGGAACATAAAGGGCAATCGAAGGAACATGAGTGGGTTTTAGTCAGTAAGAGTCTGACACGCCCTCCCGCCGCACCCAGGACGGAAGCAGTCATTGGATGATTTCCCACTCATAAAAAAAAAAAAAAACACAATTGCATTCTGAACTTACATTCCGTTAGTCTGTACATGCCTTAAGAACAAAGACTAAAAACCAATTAAGTATATAATAGCTAAAAAGGTGTAGATAGGTTATAGGGGGTCGTGTGTCGTCATGTGGCACTAAAATGTAGCTATTTGACCAAATTGTAATTGTCACAAATTATTTTCGTCTTTATTTCACTCGCAATACTTGCATCATGTTATCCTACTTTGACATCTAATTGTATGTGTGCGTTGTTGCACCGTTTTTGAACATAGAATGTCGTGTAAGTAACATATCTATACCTTTTTATTGATAATAACATTTCTGAAAACAACACTTTTGTGCATTGTAAAACAATAATTACCTGTCAGAAGCACACATTAGATTTTCTTTTTTTTTTCAAATTCTTCTCAAAGCGACGTACAATTTAAAAGGTGCTTGCTCAAGCGGTAACCAAATTTTGCGGTTGCTCTGAAAGTTATTAAACATCAAAATCTTCAATTAATTTCATCTCATCACAATTTAATTTCAGACAAAGTTGATTACGAAAATATTAAGTTAATTACACCAGAACAAAGGAAAGTGCTTGTGTTAATATTATAAACAAGGATATTAAGATGTCAGAGTCGCATAAAGAATGGTTTTAACACTGTGTTAACAAGCGCTGATTTTATAATGTTTAATCTATGTTAATAATATAAAGCTGAAGACTTTGTTTGTTTGGTTGAACGCGCGAAATCTTAGGAAGTACTTGTTCAAAATACTTTGGTGTTGGATAGCCCTTTTATCAAGGAAGACATTAAGGCAATTTTAATTTAATGTATGCAGTACTTTTTAAGTTTTACCCGGACAAACATACAGAGAAACAAATAAGCAGACAGACTAAAATTCTATATTTGTAAAAACGGTATTGGCTTACGTGTCAAGTAATCCTTTTTTTTTTAGTACAGTTTTGGCTTCTCTACGAATTTATTATATCTTTTAAAACGTAGGCAAATCGCAGATAAAACCGAGTACCTATAAAAATAAATCTATCGGTATTAATACCTATAGCAGTGGAATAAATCGAAATCCCTTAACAATTACTACTCGTGGAGAATCTATGAGTGAAACCAAGTTCCAAAAGAATAAATTTCTAAAAAAGCTTAATGCGTATAAATTCTCGTCCATACCTGAATACAGTAGTAGTTCTCAAACTTTTCCAGGATGCGATTCATTTATTTACCTTTCAACGACCAACCGATAGCCGGCTGTCGGACTGCTATTGTCTTTCTATTGTGTCTCATCAAGTGTGTTCAAAAGATTAAGATAATTTATTATTAGCCTTTCGACGACCAAGCGACAGCCCGCTGCCGGCTGCTATTGTCTTTCTACGAGTATTCTGGCTTGAATCACGTGTGTTCAAAAGTAGTTAATTACACAGAAAACATAGTTTATAAAAAAAAATTAAATAATCAAAAAAACCCAACTGCAATTTCGGAATTTGGTGGCAATTCCGTGAAACAGAAACCAAGCCGCCGCCGCACGGTGGGCTGAAAATCGGCTTTCATAGACTTAGGGATTTCAATTTGCAAGTGCTTGTTTTTATGCCGGATATCGCTTCTATTAGTCATTACTATGTACAAAAATGACACCCGAGTTAATTCTACCCAAAAACGAAGGAAATATAATTTTTTTACGAAAAATTTGTATGAAGCTAGTATGAAAAATCGAATTATCTCCTAAACGGCATGTTTAACCGTAATATCCTTGGAGATGGTCATAGTGCTAATTATTTATGATTTTTTGGTTGGCAATTGGACGAAAAATTTAATGCCGTTTTTTTTTTAAAAATCGTCAAAATATTTTTATTTGTTTTTACGTATGAAACGATTCCTTTTGGTGTTTATGTTGAAGAACACGGACTTTTAACTACACATAACATAAAATAGCATCACTCCTATATTTCCGAAGGAGTTGGCAGAGGTTTATAGTACACCACACGTAGCCAACTATGTTTGAGCTAGATATTTATCAGCACAAAATGAGTTTTAAAACTTTTCATACAACCAAATTACCAATTGTCTTCTAATGAGTCCAAAAGAAGTGATTAAGTAACTACACTGATTAGGTCTTCTAATGAGTCTTAATAGGTGATTTAATGATTTTCAATATCTCACGACAATGGATTATATTTAACATTTCCTGATAAGTAAGCTAATTTGTTAATTAGCAGTGCTATGAGTTCTAAGAATAGTTAGTGACAATTATAGATTTTCATTAGCTAATGAGGAGATAACTAATGAGGGTAGTTACCTAATTATTGTCGTTTTGCAATAAAAGGGCTAAAGTTTTGTTTTATAATTTAATTTGTTCACAACTGTGTAACTGCTAACACTAAATCTGCGACTATAAAATCTTAAAATGGAAAGTTTAATCACCAATTTAGACTTGTTTGTTCTTCTACGAAGTGAGAGTACTTCATTTGATCATGAAGTATTGTTTAGTGCAGTTGTATCCCGCATAGGCGATTGCCTGTCTGACGAAGATTATGTTGTTCTCAAAGAATTTTGTCGGAGATTTACGCGAGCCGCTTTACAAAGGTGGGGGAAATCCAACCGATTCCTTGATAATTTCAGGAGAAAGTACGAGAATTGGTTGGGAGCAAATATTGATTGGCCGAGTTTTGTGCAAACTTTAGTTAATCAAGAACCAAGTGTTGATGAGATACCAAGAGCGCCCTCAGTCTCTCCAGAACCGTCGACATCAACGTCCATTGGAACAATGACGAAAAGATCCCGTAAACCATTCGAAGACCTGGGAAGTAAACAAAAAAAGAGAAGATCTGATGAACACACAGGCGAAGGTTCCAGTGAATTGGCATATGCAGCTGCAGCACGTTTAAAAGAAGAAGGGCATGGAGATATCGCCTCTGTCATCGAATACATGATGAAAAATCCTGAAGCAGCCGCTAAATTAAATGAAACGCTTAAGAAACCAGCGAAAACAATCATATTTACGCCAGAAAAGGCGCTTGGATTGCTTCTTTCGCTAAAACTCTCAAAGTGGC